>CM049934.1:1944141-2416641 GCA_027405835.1 Asclepias syriaca | reverse complement strand
GATATATATATATATATATATATATATATGATGAATTTGCAGAGCTGATGATACTGGGATTTATATCACTAATGCTTACTGTTAGTGCAACTTATATTTCAAGAATATGTATTCCTTCTTCACTTGCAAACAAATGGCTTCCCTGCAATGACGAAGTTTACCAGTCTAAGAAAACTAGTGATGAAAAAGACCATGAAGAAGACGATCACCGGAGAAAATTACTTTCTTTCCTCCATCATTCTATATGGCGTCGAGCTCTTGCTAGTTCCAACGACGATCAATCTGATTACTGTTCTAAAAAGGTAATATATATATATATTTTTTTTAATTCATTCATAAATAAAATAACTATCATATAAAATTGTGTATGAATCCGAATTATATATATATATATATATATATTTGTGTGATAGGGGAACAAGGTACCATTGATATCATACAGTGGAGTTCATCAATTGCACATATTCATCTTTGTTCTTGCTGTTATTCACGTACTTTACAGTGTGATCCTCATGGCTTTGGGCTATGCTAAAGTAAGTTTCTTGCCCAACAGTTATATATAATTATTTAGATTATTGAAGGTTTATATTAATCAATTAGTACATGATGAATTTTAATTTGTTATTGAATTTTAGATGAAAAAATGGAAGACATGGGAATTGGAAACCTCGTCCTTGGAATACCAGTTCTCAAATGGTAATCTTCTTCATATACATATATATATACATATATAATGTATGTATGTATGTATATGTATATATATATACATACATATTTTAATTTTCCCAATTTGAGCTTGTGGCAGATCCATCAAGATTCAGGTTCGCCCATCAAACATCTTTCGTTAGGCGCCACAACGGACTTTATAGAACGCCGGGAATCAGATGGATTGTAAGCATTATTCTCTCCCAAAACAATCCGCCCCCAAAATTAGAACAGAGGAAAAACAAAAACCCTAATTTAGCTTGTTTAGTTTCTATTTTAGTCTTTTTACTAATTTTTTTGTGTTTTTCTTATCCCATACTAGTCAGATCGAGAGCTATCAGGGGAAAAAACCCCTAAATTGTAAAATACTATAAATAGATAGTGAAATGAAACAATTTTTACTGTAATTTGTAACCATTGTTGTTGTTTATGTGGACTGGTTTTTACTATACAGAACTCATTTTTACTCATGAACTACAGGTAGCTTTCTTCAGGCAATTTCTTGGTTCAATATCCAAGGTTGATTACATGACAATCAGAAATGGGTTCATCAATGTAAGTAATCATTTGTATAAAAGCTTTGTTGCAATTGGGAACAAAGCAAATTCCTGTGTTTGATTGAAGTAACAATTGCTTTTTTTCTTTTTCAATTCTGTATTCATCAAATTAGTCATTGAAATCTTCTTTTTTTGGCACAAAAAAGGCACATTTTGCTCCAAATGCAAAATTTGACTTCCATAAGTACATCAAAAGATCCATGGAAGATGACTATAAAAGCGTTATTGGAATCAGGTTAGTTTTCTTTATATTTAGCATATCATCTGTTTGTGAAAATGCCATTCAAATTATGAGGAACAGTGCTTAAATCCAACTTTTTCTTTTTCTTTTTGTCTTGTAGTATCCCACTATGGGCTTTTGTAGTCATATTTCTTCTTTTCAACTTTGCCCGTAAGTCATCTTTTTGTTATTTTTCATCTAATATGTATATATATATATGCACAATTTATGAACTTTTGGGGTGATTTTCTTGATTATTGTTGTGGGACAGAATGGCATACAATAAGTTGGATAGCTGTGTTACCAGTAATTGTAAGTTGCTGATAATCAAATGTCCCTTTTTCTTTTAAGTGTTACACAAGTAGAAGTTGGCTTGTTTTAGTGAACAGTTTTGGTATTTCAGATTATTGTCTTGGTGGGAACAAAACTTGAACTTGTTATCACAGAAATGGCAGAACAAATAGAGAACAGAACCACTGTTGTCAGAGGAGCACCAATAGTTGAACCTAGCAATGACTTTTTCTGGTTTAATAAGCCTCAGTGGATCCTCTTCCTAATTCATTTCACCTTATTTCAGGTAAACTTCCTTAAAAGAAATAATAACTATGTATACAAACATTCGATCTTATCGAAGAAAAACTGTCAACTCCAACCTTTTTGTTCTAGGATCAGTTACATTCCATCAAGCTATTGTCATGGAAATTTTGCAGAAAAATTTTGAAACATGAAATGATCATAGTATTTTGTGTAAGAAGTGTGACCTTACTTACTGCTTCATATATAACTAAATTGATGGTGATATATTATTACATAAGCAGTTCAAGTGGTTTATGAGTAGTTTTCCATTTTAACCTGTCATTATACAATGTACAACTGTAAAATGGATCGACCCTTTACTGAAAATTTGTTTTGCCTAGTGATGGATGATCTTTGCTTTTTGCAGAATGCATACCAAATGGCATATTTCTTGTGGTCATGGGTAAGTTTATGTCCTGCAGTTCATGTTTTTACAGCTTTCCTTCAACAAAGAATCCACTTCTGGAAATCGAGCAATCTTTTCGTCTTATATTGACAACTTTATTATTAACTATTGCAGTATGAGTTTGGGATAAAAGGATGCCTTCATGAGAACTTGGTTGCAATTTTGCTTAGGATATTTCTTGGTGTTGCCCTTCATATACTCTGTAGCTACATTACCTTCCCACTTTATGCCTTGGTAACACAGGTAAACACCTCCTGTGTTTGTGTTTCATTTTCCATAGCTTATTATTGCTACTCTTACATAGTATTGAGTACATATTAGATTTCAAAACGGATTTTTGTTATTGACTAATTCAAAAAGTTCGTGGTGCAACCTATTTTGTGGAGTAGAGGTTGAAGGTTAAGAGGTCCAAAATCGGACTTATGCTCTCACAGTTTTGTTTTTGAACACTTTCGCAAAAGGCCTAATACTAATGGTATAGATGAAATTTTTATATACTAGACAATTCTAGCATCATTCATTTTCAAATGTGGGACTTTGATTGATATTCCAACAGATCATACTAATCGTATAGGTAGAATTTTTATATATTAGACAATTTTAACATCATTTTCAAATGTGGGACTTTAATTAATATCCCAACAGAGCAATATGTGGTTATTCAACATATAAATAAATATATCTTAAATGTATATTTTTTGTCTTGAATTTTTGCTATAGTGAATTTGCACCATGATTTTTTTCTATATAGGTGTTCTATGTATAATCTACGTTTATCTTATTTCTTTCTTTTGATTATGTTATTATCTTACATAATTTCGTTACAATATCAATGAAAGGAAACAAAAAATGAAAGAATCTTTGATTGGGAATGAATGATTTGCAGATGGGATCACACATGAAGAGAGCAATATTTGAGGAGCAAACTGCAAAAGCATTAAGGAAATGGCATAAAGCAGCAAAGGATAGGAAAAAACAGAGGAAAACAGGTGCAGCAAATTTAGCAAGTGGAGAAAACACACCAAGCCAATCTACATCATCCCCAATGCATTTGCTTCATAACTACAAGCACCGTTCCAATGCTTCTGAAACAGAAAGTTTTCCTGCTTCTCCATTGTCTTATGCTTCAGATACAGAGCTTTCAGAAATGGAAGCTTCCAACCATGGCAGGAGAGAGCAGATCACAAGAATCATCCCTCCTGATGAAAAAAATGGTACATTTGCTTCAAGGGATTTCTCTTTTTCCACTAATAATAAGAATTAGCTGATTATTATGACAACTAACATATGACTTTGTTTGAATGATCTTTAATCTTTTATGTATCTGTTTTTTTTAATGTCTTGCTTTTTTTCTCACTCTGAAAATCAGTGAAAAAAGTATAGATTCAATAAATGAAATGAATCTAATTATAATGTCTTTAAATAGAAGGTTTTGAACCCATGTTTAAAGTACTTCATTGTATTAGAGAAAGTAGGGTTTGTTGCCATATAAAAAACAGAGGTTGGAGAATTCAAGGCTATAATTATGAAATTTTGTAATTCTTTTCATTTGATAGCAACTTCCCAACCACAATGGAAAAGAGAGGATGAATCTGTCATCATTTTATTGGGAAATTTAGAGGAAAAAAATTTGATTGAAACCACAAATTCTTGTTATATATATATATATATATATGTGTGTGTGTGTGTGTGTGTGTGTGTGTGTGTGTGTGTGTTTTAATTGATTTTAATTATGAGTTAAGATTAATTATGTTATGAAACACACAAATTTGAAAACAAAAATATAGCAAAAAGTGCATGTTTTCTACAAGAACAAAAACACATTAGTTTAATGAATAAATTCATGTCTAAAGTTAAGGTAAAAGAACCATACTCACCACACAAGTCAAATTGTACACATATTCCATTATAAGGTACAATTTTCTTGGTGCACCTGTACAATATGTCACCCCTCACATGGGATTATTTCCATTATTTTAACTCAATTATATAATTTATTTGAATATGTTATTATCATTTAAAATATTTTTTTTTAGTATAATGGAAAAATAAAATAATCACAATAGATAGTGTATTAAATATATATTAAAAGTGTAATTTAATTGATAACAGGTATTTTGATAGCTCAAAATTTTAAATAGATATAATATATATATATATTAAGATAAGAATGTTAATGTAATTGAATTACAAATTAAAATCTTTAATTAGAACATTTATATAATTATCCAACATCAAATCATCATCATGATCACAACTACTTGATTTACATTTTTTTATAACTAATTATGTTCAAATTAATATTGTTTCTTTTTGCTTAATGATACATGTTTGGTTTTGAAAGCAATGGAAGAATATATATATATATAATTATGAGAAGGTGACCATAGTGACAAGTTAAAAGTAGAAACTCATGATAAAAGTGTTTTACAATATTGTGCAAGTCAATTTACACTAATTAACCAAATGAAATCTTTTTGTTTTGTTTTATATATATATATATCCTTTGTTTTTCTATTTCATTTTTCTTTAAATTTGAATCAATTATATATAAGAATTATTACATGAATGACAAAGTTATTTGTAATACTTCAATTTCTTATCTATATTTTACTTGAATATAACATGATATCGCATATATATATATACTAGATTATAAATAGGTAAAAATATTAACTTTTTGATTTAGCATAATAAGAAAACACATTGTGAATATTACGTAAAGTGGAAAGATCGACATTTGCTGTGAGAGTTAGGGTAAGATTTTCTTCAGAATTCTGCATGTACAATTCGAACCGAATTTGAATTAGTGTAAAATTTTCTCTCGAATTCTGCATGCACAATTCTAACCAAATTTGAATTAGGATAAGATTTTCTTCCAAATTCTGAATGCACAATTCAAATCAAATTTAAATTAATCGAAAAGTGATGACTCAAAATATTTTTCAGTAACAATTAGTATAATAAAAAGTAATGTATATAAAATTTCGAACTTGTACTAATTAATTTATGTATAATCAAAGTGAATTGGTGGTTGGAATATTGATATGTATATATATAAATATTCAATTAAAGACATTTCAAAAATAAAGAATTAGTTAGATAAATTATGTATTATAATATAGGATTATTCAATGAGGAGAAAGGTTGAATCCAAATGGGTTAGGGTTTAGACATTGTTGAATAAAATAATATATATTTGACAGTAGTTGTTGGTTTTGTCTCTTGGCATTGTATGACTGAGATTCCTTTCCTTTTTGTAAATAACTTATTATTATTATATTAAAATAATAATATGTATATATATACTTTTGGCCGACTCAGCTCTTATTTAATAAGAGTTTAGAGATATTTTAAACTAAAGCAATGTGGGGACTTCATTTCGCACTAAATTAACATTTGTTAATGAAATTTTGATTTCAAATTTCTTGCATAATTTTAAATTTTAAATAATTTTATATATGAACATGATGAATAAATTTTTTGCCTGGAACTTGCGTGTAAATTTTATCGAGTAAAATCAATGATTAGAGGTATCGGGGATGCAATACCCTCAATTTATTCTCAAACTTTAAATAGGTAAAGTCAAAATTCATTAAAAATTGTGTATGGAAGTCAAAATTCGTTAAAAATTGTGTAACAATTTATTTGTCGAATCAATTAGCCCTGAAAATGGATGACGTTCAAGTGCACGACCTACACCCGGCCGTCAGGGCAAGTGCTAGTCCCCGATGAGTTTAGTTCCGGCAAAAGATCTATTCATCATATTTATATAAAGTTTAAATGATTGTTGTTATCAAAGCTAATTTCTAATTTTTCAATTTTAAATGACTATATATATATATAATTGGTAAGTTTGGGATATTTTTATCATTTTGTGAGGACATTCAATTTTAAATTTTAAATGTGAGGATATTTTTATCATTTTATTTAAATATTATTTTTAGTTTTATCTTTTTGTAATGACTTTTTTATCATTATTTTTAATTAATTAAATTTAAAAACAGTTAAATTTTTAATATTTTTTACAAAATCCGTTCAAGGGCACTTTATTGTTCACTTAAAAAAAGTTTGGGACCTTAAAACAAAAAAAAATATTTTGGGACTAAGCTTGCCAAACATAAATTTGTTTGGGACCGAAATCACCAATTATTCATATATATTTGAAATTCGAAGTATAATGACTTTTGAATGTTAATTAAATTTTTTTAATTAAAAAAAATTATTTTAGTAGAATAAATATTATTTTTTATTTTAAAATTTGAATTCAAAATTTTATAACATTAATTGATAGCAAATTAGTGCCTGTCAAAAAATGTTGAATAAATTTTTTTAAAATATAAAATTTTTATGTTTTTATTTGAACGTTAGAAACAAAAATATTATCAAATATATTACAAATACATATATATATATATATAATAAAGAAAAATGTATTAGAAAAGACTATTATAACGGTAAGTAACATTCATTTAAAAAGAAAGAAAAAAAAACTGTGAAAACGACGTATAATTTTTCGGAGAGAGATATTTACGCATATGAGAAAAAACAACTGCCACTTTACATGCGAAACCAAGTCATAACTCTCGTCTTTTAAAGTCGTGTCAATTATCTGCGCTTTTCCGCTACGGTATTTTTACGCGTAGTGCCTTAAAAACGTTGCCGGCTGACACGAGTTAATATAATATATATATATATATTTATTTATATATATTACTAGAAATTGCTGCTTAGAGATAGAGAGAGAAACAGAGAAGACAGTAAAAGTTGAAAAAAAAAACCAGTAAACCAAGTTTCTTCTTTTTGTTCTTCTGCTTCTTCCTCCTTTTTTAACTCCTTAAAAATGGCTCACTGATCGATAAGATCAACCGCAGTACCCAGACCTAGAAGTGTAAATCAAGATAATGGGTTATCATGCTTCTGGGTTGTAGTTAAGATCTCAATAGAAGGGCTTAATCAGAATTTCTGGGTTCTGTTCTTTTGAGGGGGAGGAAGTTAGAGAGAAAGATTTAAGAAATTTAAGTGAGTTTTTGAACCAGTTGTATAGTGGGTTTCTTGAAGTGTTTAGGTTTTTGGATTAAGATATTGAGATTACTTGAAAGAAAGAAAGAACAGCAGTTAAAGTTTTAATTTGTAAAGTGTAAATGCTGGTGGTGACTGACCTTCTTTGACTTGCTTGTTGATCATGGCTAGGCGTCATGGATGGCAACTCCCTGCTCATACATTTCAGGTTAAGATTTTTTCTACTGCCTGTCTTTTATTTTGATGGGTTTAGATGCTGCATTGTGGCTCTTGTTAGGTTTACTTGGTTCTAAAATTTGATAATTTCTGGTGTTTTTTGAGATTTTGGTTTGCTAATTTTGTTTTTTTTGGTTCATGAACTGAGAAAAAAATCACTCTTTCTTCATTACTGGCTGTCTGTAGAATGGGTGGTTGACTGCCGATTGCTGAGTTTCTTTCATCTCCACTCTCAATTTTTTCTTTTTTAAACATAAAATTTTGCGGTTGTTTTGTTTATTTTCGTTTCCATGATTCTGGGGTCTCCGGGATAATTTTCTTTCTATTTATAGTGCCTTGAATTTCTCTGAAGCTCCAGTCTGGAGCTACGCTAATAATGATCTGTGGTTTTATGGAGTCTCCGGGATAATTTTCTTTCTATTTATAGTGCTTTTGAAGGTTTCTGAAAGTCCAGTCTGAAGCTACGACACATTATAAAGATCTGTACTTCCTAATAAGATATCTGATATTTTTCTTAATATGGATGGGGATTGGAAATCAAGGTAATAAGGGGTCTAATGAATGAATATCTATGACAGTAAAACATCACACATGTGAAAAAGATCTGCAATTTGCTGCTCTCTTCAAAAGATATTCTTCTAAATCTAGATAGAAGTTTGTATTCTTAACTTCTTAAAAGGTTTTTATGCGGATCCGATTAATTTTGACTTAGTTGTTGGTGCATGATACAGTTACAATGTACTGTGGATATGTCAAAAAATGTCTATTAATGACACTTTAAATGGTTTTAGAGCCAAAATATTGTGTAAAAAATGTATTAGAGATGTTTGGTGAAATATGATTCTTTTGCCTGATGCTTGTGTTCTCACTGTGGGAATTGTTGATTGACTTTTAGGTCGTGGCCATCACCGTTTTCTTCCTGTTGTCCGTTGCCTTCTATGCGTTTTTTGCTCCATTTCTTGGGAAGGACATCTACGAATACATCGCAATTGGTGTTTATTCATTCTTGGTAAGTGCAAAAGGAGCCTATATGATTTTATGCACTTAAATACAGAGCTGCTTGTTCTCCTATCCAATCCTTTTGTTTACTTTTTTTCTCATTATTTGTGACTCTTCTTTCAGGCTCTTTCTGTGTTCATTCTCTACGTTAGATGCACAGGTATTGATCCTGCTGATCCTGGGATTCTTGTTGAAGCTGACAACACTGTGACCCATAGATCACAGAACAACTCCGAAGTGCCTGGTTAGTTCTATGACATTCATCTGTTTATCAGGCTAATGCACATTAGTTGATTTATAACAATTGTGGCATTTCTTAGAACTCATGGATGGTTGACTAAAGGTATGATCTGACCTCATGACATATCACCTAGGATTCTGCCCATTGCTTCTTTAGAATAGATAAATGATGATTACTGATTAGATGTCTAGAATTTATGAGTTGGGAGATTTCAGAACTCAAAAAGAGCGTGTACCTGAGTTCTTTATAATGTCAAAAAGGTGATTTAGGATGATTAATGTTCCATGATGCTAGATATTTTCTTTTGATTGCTACTGGTGTCTCATCAGGAAATTTATCTTCCATCGAGGAGCCGTGCAAGGTTGGGTCGAAGGATGTAGAAAGATCTCAACAGTATAGTTCAAGTTGGTGTCCAAGAATTACAGGTCTCCTTTGTGGTTGTGTTGTGGTGGAAGATTGCCGCAAAGATGATTATAATCTGCAGGAGCAAAATGGAGAGGAAGATGCTTTATTCTGCACTCTCTGTAATGCTGAGGTATATAGATGTTTCAATGATTGAAATTGTTGCAACTCTAGTGATGCTACATTCCCTTTCATCCAGGGGATGAATTCTTCTTCTTACTTTTTCCCCACTCGAACCCCCGCTCTCTTTCTCCAAAGCAAAATTTTACGGACTAGAAAATGGATATTTTAGATTGGGTTCCTCCCAAAATGAAAGATTGATTGATAAACTATCATGAATCTTTGGCATTGTATGTTTTCCCCTAACCGATTCTTTTCTTTTACTATTTACGCTATTGGATGCGACAAAACTTTCATCTTTTTATCATTTTCTACAAATGTTCCATATACTAATACCCTATGGATTGCTGCATATGTTACAAGGAAATACTTTAGCTACTTCTTGCTTAAATTCCTTTAATATTTGCTCTACATGTTAATTGAAACTTCATAATTTAGAGATTATTCACAGAAGCTTTTATTACTCTTGCAGGTTCGTAAGTTCAGCAAACACTGCAGAAGTTGTGATAAATGTGTCGATGGATTCGATCACCATTGCAGGGTAGGTTTGCAATAGTTCTGTTGGACAATTATAAATAATCCCTCTTTGCTGTACTGTAAAGTTATTCTTTTGGATGAGTGGGCTAGAAGATTACAAGTATTATAGTGTGTGTGTAAAGCACCAGTACTGCTTATTATAGAATTGCTATCTGAGATTGTTATTGCTTCACATGTCTAAAGATTTTTTTCCTTTTTTGAATAATTTTTATGTTATGAATATATCATTGTTTTGCTTTCAACTTGTGCAGTGGCTAAATAATTGTGTGGGAAGAAAAAACTACATCAGTTTTATATGCCTAATGGCAACAAGCCTTCTTTGGGTAAGTTTTAAGTAGTATATACATTCTTAGACAAGGAATTAGATTTCTTTTACCTTCACCTCTAATTTGCTTGCATTTTGCATCAGCTTGTGTTTGAATGTGTGGTCGGGATCATGGTTCTTGTTCGGTGCTTTGCTAATAGAAAGGCTACAGAAGATCAGATAACTGAAAGGCTTGGAGATGGATTCTCTCGACCACCATTTGCCACAGTGGTGGTATATTGTTTGACCTAAATTCTCTATTTCTGGTTATTTCTTGCCAGAAAGATAGTCTGGAACTAGTTTTTTTTTCTCCCTAATACATTTAAACTCCAAGCTCTTGATGCCATATTTTGCCTGTTTACTATTACTGCATTTGTGAATCAGCTCAAGTAAAATTCTGAATTAATTTCGGGGTCCGGTGTCTTTTTCAGGCACTATGTACAGCTGTTTCCTTTCTTGCTACTGTTCCCCTTGGTGAACTGTTCTTTTTCCACATAATTTTGATTAGAAAGGTTCATGCTCTCTCTCTCTCTCTCTTTATCTCAGTATGTGTGTGTCTCTATGAGAATACCAACATATTTTGCATTGTGAAATTTTCTTACAGGGTATCACAACCTATGAGTATGTTGTTGCTATGAGAACACAGAGTGAACCTCCTGGGCCTTCAATTGAGGGAGAAGAACAGCAGAGCTTGCCATCATCACCAACAAGTTCTGCTGTGACTGCAATTAGTGGAAGAAGTTCGGTTGGAATGGGCTTGCAATATAAGGGTTCTTGGTGCACTCCCCCTAGAATTTTTATGGACCATCAGGTATCAATGCTTTCTTATTTTCACTACTTCTTCATCTACACACACATACATGGTTGTGATACCCCAAATTGTGATTCCCACATCTGAAATCTATATGAATCTGGTTTGGAATATAAGATGGATATATGTATGTCTCCATTGTTAAATCGAGATATCTTTTTGGTATAAAGGACACCAAGCACGGTTACCAAGCCCTTGTCATGTTATATATATATATATGCCAACAATTTTATGTTCACATTTTACTACGGTCTAATAATTTCAGGTTTGTGTAGATTTCTTGTAACTGAAATGTGTGAGTACTGATTGGCAGGATGAAATTATTCCTCATCTGGAGCCAGGAAGATTACCATCAACAGTTGATCCAGATGCATTACAAGCCGGCAATGGTAAAAAAGTTGCACAGCGTCCTGTTCGGATCAGTGCATGGAAACTAGCAAAACTGGATTCCAGTGAGGCAATTAAAGCAGGTGCCAAGGCTCGAGCTTCATCATCCGTCCTACGTCCCATAAGCTCTAAACATCATCAGTATGATACAGATTATGTATCTAGCACTAATATGAGTGGCAAAAGCAGTCCGAGCAGTACGCACCATGGATTTTATGAAAGGAATGCAAAAGCAGGTACTTCAAGAATGTCATCTACCAAGAGCTCGTATCCACCAAGTCGAGCAAGCAGGGAGGACATCGAAACATGTAATCACAGCATCAGTAATTTAAGCAGTCCCCTTGCAGGAGTTAATCTCACTCCATCTCCAATGGGAAGAGGAGGAGGAGGAGGTGGAGGTGGTCCGGGAGGATCTTCAAACAGAGACCATTTCAATCCAATATATCAATCATCAGCTGATCAATCACCATTGTCAGCCATAGGAGCAGCTTCTGCTGCTGATAGAAATGAAGCCCCTCCTGTTAACAATACTAACCTGCCTCAAATCCCAGCAAGAAGAAACAACTCAAATGCCATGGAAAACTTGAAATCATCTTCTTCCTCAGTAGTAGTCTGGGATCAGGAAGCAGGGCGATTCGTGTCTTCTGCCGCCAACAGGGGCATCACTGGTGGTACTTCTTCCTCAACCTCTCAGTTCGCCGGAGCTGAACTAACTTACACAGGTCAGTCAATCTTCTTTGGTGGCCCTCTTGTGAATGATCAGTTAGGTAGAGGGACAAGAGCTGGTGGCAGTCAGCAACGGAGTTCGAGTTCAAGTGGCTTCTTCCAGCAGGGTGGAGTTAGACCTCAGAGAGGTGGGCAGCTTCCTGTGTTTGTACCTAGTGAATTCCAGCAAAACCAGTCGTCTTCTCGGTTTCAATGAGAATCAATTTTCTTAATTTCAAATATATATATATATATCTAATAGAGCTAGCTTAGATTTTTTTGCAGTTTCTGATCAAATTTTTAGTCTTTTGATTTTTGCTAACCCTTGCAGGCTGCTTTAGAGCTGCTTTTCCTGAACAAACTCCATTGAAAGAGAGCTTTTTTAATGTATATTTCTTGTTTTTTTTTTAAATTTTAACACCAAACCAAAACATGTTATGTTTTTAATGATCCAATAGCGAAAAAGAAAACTAAAAGAATATTGGATGACTTTCCACTAATGTATGTATGTATAACATTCTAGGTTAGGGTTTTTCTTGTGTTTGTGGTCACATTTTCACCCTATTTAACTAAATCCTGGTAATGAATCGAATCGAACATAAGATTTGTTTCTTTATTATTCGACATGTCGAATCGAAACAAATCTTAACTAAACATAAGATTTGTTTTACTATATTATATGAGTTTGCTCATTTAATATTTCGAACAGGAAAAATTATTCGAATTTGTTAAATTAAATTTTTTTATTTTTTGAGTTTGTGCTCGATTAAATTTAGAAATATTTCAAATTTAAATTTAAATATTAATTTTTTTTCTTCAAATTTTTAAATTTAAAAAAAAATTATAATTTAAATATTTAACTATTCAATAAATTCTTATAAAAATATTAAATCACTATTTTTTAAAAAAAAAATTTAAAAAATTTCTAATTTAAATATTATATATTATTAAAAATAATATATATACATATTTATAATTTGTTCGCGAATATTCGATAATGTCTGTGAACAGTTTTAAAATTTAATTTAACTTAAAATTTTGTTCAAATTTGTTTGTTTGTTTAATAAATAAATCAGTCCGAACTGAGATGAAAACGAGCTTTCTTCGCAAACAATTTATTTCGTTTACCGCTCTAATCCCTATTAACACTCTTTGACACTGTTTTCCTCATTATGTCAAACCTCCTATTCCTAATTCATTCTTCCCTACCCGGTTCAATTCTGTTTCAAACTTCCCTAACCCGGTCTGTTCTCCCCTTGTTTTACCCTCCCATCTATCATTTACACCATACAAAAAAAAAAAAAAAAAAAAAAAAAAAAAAATGCTCCCTCTGATCATCATCAACATTGTCCATCACTTGATTTCCCCAGTTTTTTCTTGCATTCTCTTGAAAAATTAGATCCCTAACACATTGGGGAAGAAGGAAAAAAAAAAAGAAAGGAAAAAGGAATAGAAAGAAATGGCAGGAGGAAGTAGATCGGGAAGAGATCTAAATGCGACTCCTACATGGGCAGTTGCATTAGTCTGTTCAATCATTGTTGTAATTTCCACATTGTTGGAGAAAGTTCTTCATATTGTTGGAGGGGTAAATATCTTCTTTTCTTTTCTTTTCTTTCCTTTTTCATAGATTATTTATATTTGATTTTCTCCAAATATCTAAACTATCTGGATTGGATGAGCTAAGTTTTATGTTATTATTGATCTGATTGTCCCAGATCATGAAATCACCTGAGAAAAGATTGATTATGTTTGTTTCATGATGTTTTATATATATCAAATTTTGCTTTTCCAGAAAGAATATATAATTCTGAGTAACTTTTTTATGTAGTAAAAATAATGTCGAATAGTTAGAGCAGGTATTAAAGGAGCTAAGTGTTACACGGGCACTAATTGATATCGGAAGTAAATCAATTATGTTTAGTTAGACTTATCGGGATCGTAGAGTTTGTTTACAGAAGTACTTATTATTAATTCGGGGGATATCTATTTTAGTATAGTGAGAATAGTGTCTTGTTGTTGTTGTTGTTTGTTGTTGTGATACTGATTTCTTTTGTTTCAGACTTTTGAAAAGAAGAAAAAGAAAGCTTTGGTTGATGCTTTGGAGAAAATTAAAACTGGTAAAAAAGAAAGAAACAAAGAAAAAGGACTCAATCAAACTTGTTTTCCCTTGTATTTATTGTTCTGATAATATATGTTTTTCATGTACAGAGCTTATGGTTCTGGGATTTATTTCCTTACTTCTAACATTTGGTCAAAACTACATTTCCAAAGTTTGCATTACTGAAAAGATTGCCAATACTATGTTACCTTGTCCTATGATAAAAAAACATGCTGCTCCTGCTGCTGAACATAGCTCTCCCAAAAAGGATGATGGAGATGACCATCACAGACGACTTCTATGGCACGACCACAGATTTTTATCTGCTGATAGTCCGGCAGCAGAATGTCCAAAGGTACGATGAGATATATATATTTTCTCGTGTTTGCTTTAGGATGAAAACGTAAAACATATTTTTCATACTGAATATCATGGCGTGGCATGGCATGGCATGGCATGGCAGGGAAAAGTGCCTGTTATATCTGTCAATGCATTGCATCAGCTACATATCTTCATTTTCTTCCTGGCTGTGTTCCACGTTATCTTTGGGGCGACGACGATGTTGCTAGGAAGATTAAAGGTGAATTTGCATCCTCAAAACTTACTTACATGAAGGAGAATAAACTCTGCTTCTGTTAATATTGGTTTGTTTTGCTTATATTCTATAGATCCGTGGATGGAAGGAATGGGAAAGAGAGGCTTTTCAGGATGATTTTTCCAATAGTAAGGCCTGCTGAAGATATATATATATATATATATATATATATATATATATATATACATACATATATTCTTTTCTTCTCTGATATGTTTTCTTCTTTTCTGTTCAGATCCTTCGAGGTTTAGGCTAACGAAGGAAACATCGTTTGTTAAAGATCATGCTGGGAGTTTCATGACAAGAACTCCTATTCTGTTTTACATTGTGAGAAAATTTGTCACAGATTTCTTCCTATGATACTTAAGTTAGTTGGTTTATATAATCTCGAATTGTTGCAGGCATGCTTTTGGAGACACATCTTTAGGTCTGTTCGTAAAGCTGATTACCTGACAATGCGCCATGGATTCATCTCAGTGAGATCCATTAATTAGACCAAAAAATGAAATTTTCAGTTCTCTGAATCTGTGTATATATATATGCATATTCTCTTTTTTGTCTGATGAACAAATGTGTGATTTTTCTTTAGGTTCATTTGGCTCCTGGAAGTAAATTTGATTTTCAGAAGTACATCAAAAGATCATTGGAAGATGATTTCAAGATTGTTGTGGGAATCAGGTAAGAAATTTCTTACTAATTACATACTATGAAAAAAGAAGGAAGAAAACTCATTTGATTTTAATGATGCTCTACAGTCCACTGTTATGGACATCTGCAGTGATATATTTGCTTCTTAATGTACATGGTGAGTTTTGTTCTTCCATTTTCATAATATATGTATCTATATCTGTATATATATATATATGTTTGTTTCATTTATTGTATTGTTTATTTGTCTCTAACAGGATCACAGATGATGTTTTGGTTGTCTATAATGCCATTTGTGGTAAGAACACATTGTATTCTTGTTTCTGTTCTTCCTGAAAAAAAAATATATATATATATATATATACAATCTTAATTACTGATATTTTTATATATATATATATATATATATATATATATATATGTATGTATGGATTTGGTTGGTGAAAAGACAATATTAGCAGTTGGTACAAAGCTTCAGGCAATTATAACACAAATGGCTGTGGAAATCCAAGAAAGGCATGCTGTTGTGCAAGGAATTCCTTTAGTTCAAGTTTCTGATAAACATTTCTGGTTTGGATGGCCTAAATTAATTCTTTATCTTATTCATTTGACACTTTTCCAGGTAATTCAACTCAGTTCTACATATATATATATTATATATATATATATATAGATATATATCTAACAGGGTTTCTTTTTCTCTATCTAAAACCTGTTTCAGAATGCATTCGAGATAACTTATTTTATCTGGATTACGGTATGGGACAAATTTTCTCTTTCCATGTCTTTTGTGTTCATTAATTAATGAATCTACTAAACATTTCTGTGTTTTTTGTTGTTGCAGTATGAATTTGGATTGGATTCTTGCTTTCATGAAAACTTCAACCTTGCCCTTGCAAGAGTTGCCATCGGGTATGTCCTTCTTCATCTATATATGTATATATAGGATGTCCATTTCAGTATTTGCTTAAATTACAGCATTCTGAAAAGAGGGAAAACTTGATCCGAACAGGGGCGGAGTACAGTTTATCTGCAGTTATGTTACTCTTCCACTTTATGCTCTCGTTACACAGGTCAGTCATTTTTCATTTTCTTCTAATTCCTCCATTGTCATGAATTCAAATTTTTTTGAGAATGTAACCTAAATTGAATTCAGAGCAATTCAGAGCTCTCGTACCTTTAAATATAGTATTATGAGGAATTGAGAAATGGCGGTTTTCTATTTGTGGATATATTTCTCAGATGGGATCGACAATGAAAAGATCCATATTCGATGATCAAACATCAAAAGCTCTGAAAAATTGGACTAAGAATGCGAAAAAGAAAAACGTAGTGAAGCCAGGAACATCCGCGACGGTAACCTTAGGAGGAACTCCAGATGACGGTACTCCTGACAATTCTCCCAAACCGCCACGTCAAATTGCCGGCGAGCCGGGCACTGCCAATATCACCGCCAGCGTTGATATCCCCAACGAAGATCCATCACCTGCAAGAAGAAATATGCAGTCAGGAGATCGCGATCTTCTCTCAGGTCCTTGAATTTTGGTTTTTTTTTTTTTTTTTCTCTATCTCTAGAAAATTGAGGTGATAAACCCTAACCTTAAAAATCGACTATTCTGATCTTTAAGGATTATAAGATTTAATTAGGGTAGAAAGAACAAAAAAATGTTGTACAATCTGAAATTGCATCCTCATCCAGTTTGGACCAATTATATATAATATATATATATATATATATAATGTGGTTCAAGAATGAGTGTAATTATTATTACTATTATTATCTTTTTCAAACTTAAAATAGAAACTGTAACAATCTTCAACTGTTTTTCTAGTGTATTTTTTTAGGCTTAGCGTTTTGGAATTAGACATTCGCAGATTTTCCTACTTTATTATTATCCTAAATTAGTAATCATTCCTTTTTTTAGTTAGTATTTTACCATGCATAATTATTACTTCCGTTTTCTTTAAAAAAATAATTAAAAATATATTTATTGATATTTTTGTTTTGTATTACTATGGTTTTTTTCTAATGTATTACATAAATAATGAAATAAAACGTATTTTTATTAACAATATAAAAACACGTGCGTTTCACTTAACGACGTTAAACGTACGCGCTCGTGTCAGATCTGATCCAGCTTTGGAGTAAAACGTTTTTGGAAATAGTGTTAAACGGTTTAGATCCGTTAACGTTTGGTATGGCTGTCAGTACCAATATGGATGGCATTGGACGGATCGGACAACTTTCCCCAAATTTAGATAATATTCCTTAAGACACCTAAATTTCCTCAATAATCTCCATTTCTTTCAGCAAGATTTTCTAAAGCCCTATCAATTCGAATCCTCATTTTCTTCCCACATCTTTCACCAGCTAAATTAATAATTTGAATTGAGTTTCAGTTGCCAAAATGATTCTTGGAATTTCGTTAGTTGTTTGATTGTAAAAACAGAAAGAAAGAAAGACAAAGTTTATGAAATGAGAGGGTTTTTGATTCCTCTTTTGTTCTTCTTAATTTTATTAATTTCTGTTATTATATTTGGAGCTTGTTCTGATTCGGAGAGCTCCGATGCCGATCATGAGGTTACAAGCAGCTCGCCTTCTGCATCGCCTGCTCCTCCGTTGCCCTTTAAATCGTGAGTTCCTCCTGCTTTTTGATCATGAGCTTGTTCTTTTTCTATTTTTGTTTATTGGCCTTGAATCAGTGTTTGTTAGATTATAAAGGCAAGAACTAGTTAGAGATACTTAACTGGTTAATGAGCCAGGAAATTGCAATTTGCAGTAGTTTGTGTAATTTTATTGGTCAGAGTAATCTAACTTTAATGAACTAAACTTTTTCAACATGTTTACGAATTCAGAGGTGAAGTTGTAGTTTATACGGTGGGAATAAAATTCAAAAGCTTTCCCAACTTACAGTAGGATTTTCTTTTAAAAGAATCACTTCTTTGGCATTTTGTTATGAATTTCAAAAGGAAACACTGAATAACCTGTGCAATCTTGTATTATGTTGAAGCAAAAATTAATGCAAAAGAAGAAAATGGTAAAACTAATTAAGCTAGGTTTATGGTTGTGGTAATCTAAGTTTGTCTTGTATCTTAGGAATGCCCTTCTGCATATAATTGACATGATTATTGTTTTGCCGTATTTTACTTGGTCTCAAAATCAGTGAGCACGAGAAAGCAATAGTGGCTGCTCCAGATGGCACAATATACCTAATGGAAAAAAATTCAGGAACAATTTTGTGGTCATTTGCTTCAGGCTCTTCGATTTATTCTTACCATAAGGCTCTACCTCATCATGAAGATGAAATGGAAAATGTGTCCACAGAGGACAGCAATATTTACATCGAAGTTGGAGAAGATTGGAAACTCTATGTGCATGGAAATGGCTCCAAGAAAGTGGTATGTCAATTCTCCTGCTGATTTTCCCTAACAATTTTGTGACACCATGATGATGCTTCTTTATTTCAATGAAACAGATTGCATTTTTTTTCTTCTGATATTCATAGCTTTGCTAGAATACGAATGACATTATCCTCCATCCTTCTCATAACTAGTTAACTTATTTTATCCGGACTGTCGAGATTTTGCAGTTGATGATTTTACTTACTCTTTTGTTTGTTTAACCTTAATATCATTTTCTGTTTTTAAGAAAAATTTAAACAAAGAGACATACTTTTCTTGTATAAGCTACATTCTTCAACAACCTAATTTTTTTTATTTTAAATTTTATGTTCAGAAGCTCTCAATGAGTGTTGAAGAACTAATAAGACGCACTCCTTTGACATTAGCTGGTGATGGTGTCATATTAGGTTCAAAGAAATCTACAGTTTTCATTCTTGACATGAAAACTGGGAAAAAAATTCAAACATTCACGTCAGACAACTTCACATCATTTGATGATCAGCATAATGATGAAAATCCTATTTTACCAAGAGTGGACGATGTGGATTGGTCAGAGTCTAGCAGAAAAGACTTGAATAAAGTTGATGGATCACTTTACCTTACCAGAAGGGACTATGCTTTGAAGTATTCTTCATTGAAGACAGGAAAGGTTATATGGTATCTAACTCTTTCTGAATTTGAAGCTTCCTTCAAATGTGAGGGAATTGGTGGAGCTCTTTATCAAGTGAATGATTTTGGTTCTAGACAGGGATTGCAAGTCCATTGTCCTTCAAGGCTAGATGTCTACCGCATCCATGACCGTAGCTCATTGGAATCTATTTTTTTACCGAATGCTCTACCTGGACATAGAGTACTCTCTCTACCTCCAGCTGATCCAAATCCTACATTAGAGCCTGTTGATAAGATTTTTGGTTTTCTTAAAAATAAGGAAGCTAAGGTTACCCTTGCTTTGCCTTCTTCTGAGAATGAAGGATTTGGAATCATGCCTCTCCCTTTACCCACAGGAGAATTTGGTCAAACCAATACCAAGAAATTTTCCGAACTTGTTGCTGAGTCTCATTTCTGGCCTTCTGTACTATTCAGTGGTATTATGCTGTCTCTTGTTGTGTTACTTTCTTTGCTTCGTTCACTTTTAAGTAGAAAATCAGAGAAGACAAAAATTCTGGCAGAGGAGTTTCAAACACAGGCTGTATCATCTAAAAGGAAGAAGAGTAGGAAGTCTGGAACAAGTAGGAAAAGTTCCATTGCTGATAAAAAGCAAAGTGATGTTTCATATGAACGTGATCATATATCAGGGATCAGCAATGTAAAGCCAGATTTCGAAAGCTCTAAAATGTATTGGCAACCTATTGTTAATAGCTCAGGTGATCTTATAGATGGGCGAAAGGTTGGCAGGTTGTTTGTCTCTACCAAAGAAATTGCAAAGGGAAGCAATGGCACAATTGTGCTTGAAGGGATCTATGATGGTCGTCCAGTTGCTGTCAAGCGCCTTGTTAAGACACATCATGATGTAGCAATCAAAGAAATTCAGAATCTTATTGCATCTGACCAGCATCCAAATATAGTACGTTGGCATGGAGTGGAGTATGACACGGATTTTGTCTATCTTGCTCTGGAACGTTGTACATGCAGCTTGCATGAATTTGTTTTATTTCATACCAATATACAAAATAAAATAACGTCCCAGGATAGATCACTAAACTCCTGTGGCGTCAATGCTGAAATAATGGTTGGAGACGATGCTGAAATTAAGTTGTGGAAGTCTAATGGCTATCCTTCATCACACATGCTAAAATTAATGAGGTCAGTTGATATTTTCATCATTATTTATGTCATTGCAACAAGCGCCAAATTGTTTATTTATGAGTTGATAATTTGATCTTTTGGAGCTGATATTTGTTTGGGGGGCGGGGGAAGCTCATCAAACTCTGAATCTGGCCATTATCTCAACTGCTATCCACTTTTTGCAACTTGGCTCCTCGTTTGTCTTCAAATTTTAATTCTATATTATATATGAGTGTGATAAAAGAATATTTGATGCTAATGACAAGCATTATGTTTGTAATGCAATTATGCATAATGCTGAATATTATTTTAATCATGATTAGATATCAGACTTTCTTTTGTATCACAAGACCTTAGTTCCTTAACATTTTATGAGTGAAACGCGTATCAGTCTTCATCCACTAACTTATCAATATAGTCAGGCTTTCCCGGCACATTGTTGGAACATGCTAATTTTCTTAACCATAATTCTGTATTACAGGGATGTTGTTCATGGCCTTGCCCACTTGCATGAACTTGGAATCATACATCGGGACTTAAAGCCTCAAAATGTTCTTATAATTAAGGAAAGATCTTTGTGTGGGAAGCTTTCAGATATGGGTATTAGTAAGCAACTTGCTGGGGACATGACTTCATTAACAAAAAATGCTACTGGTTAGTGTCTCATGGGATATGTTATCGATGTTTTAAGTGACAGTGGCCCGACTATTTCTTGAATTGTTCTTGTGCTCTGGTTAATTTGTGTGTAGGTTCTGGAAGTTCAGGTTGGCAAGCACCTGAACAACTTCGTAATGAACGTCAGACGCGTGCTGTGGATTTATTCAGTTTGGGCTGTCTTCTCTTTTTCTGTATTACAGGGGGGCAACATCCATTTGGTGAGACTTTTGAACGTGATATAAATATTGTCCACGACCGAAAGGACCTATTCTTAATAGAAAATCTTCCTGAAGCAACAGATCTTATCACTAATCTCCTACATCCCAAACCTGAGTTGAGGTATTCCTCATTTCATTTTTAAAAAAATTTCTTTGCCTTTGTCAAGCATGATGAAAGCAATTTATTTTTTCTTGGGGGTGTTTTGCAGGCCAAAGGCAATACAGGTAACTTGTCATCCATTATTTTGGAATTCAGAAATGAGGCTCTCGTTCCTTCGAGATGCTAGTGATAAAGTAGAATTAGAAGATAGAGAGAATGAGTCTGAACTCTTGAAAACATTAGAAAACATCGGAATTGTGGCTTTTGATGGAAAGTGGGATGAAAAAATGGATAGTGTTTTCCTTAGTGACATTGGTCGGTATAGGCGATACAAGTTTGATAGTGTCCGAGATTTGCTGCGAGTCATAAGGAACAAGCTAAACCACTACAGGGAACTCTCTAAGGAAATCCAGGAAATTCTAGGACCACTACCTGATGGGTTTGATAGTTACTTCTCAATTAGATTTCCCAGACTTTTAATTGAAGTATATAGAGTGATTCAATCTCATTGTAAGGATGAAGATATTTTTCGAAAATACTTCAAAAATAATCATATTTAACATGGCTTTCCATGCATGAAATTGTAAATACTGTAAATTTTCAATTCAATATTTAATCAAAAAATGGTATGGAATCACGGACATCATTTTCGGATGGATGTCTCCGTGTTTACAGTTTGATCAACAAAACTTTCAAAACTCGAGATATTTTCGTCAAAGATGCCCAATAATTGTGCTACCACTTTGGGAACATAACGCCCCACTCCTTTACGTCACAATATGGGACGTACCTGTGTAGCCACAGTACAAACTTTTTAGCACTTTGTGCAACAAATTCAAAATAAGTCTCGAGATATCCATTTGGCCTAAAATGATTTTACACTATATTTTATAGCTCACAATTGATACAAAATTTTGAATCTTGCAACACTTTGTTAATCCATACATGTGAAAACAAATCACCTGCGTTGACAACAATGTCGAACTCCGGTCTTTTGGTGCCGAATAAATACTTTTAACTCTTGTTGTCTTAATCGAGTTCTCACGTAATGGTTAATAAGGGTCGAACTTTAATTACTTTGATTTCGTTGTGAATGTGAACCTTAGTAGCATCTAGCGAATGTCGAACCCCGACTTTTTAGTGCCAAATAAATATTCTTGACTTTTCTTGATGTTTTACCATATTCTTATATAATAATGTTCACAACAAGTGTTGAACTTTAATTTTGTTGTAAATAAAAATGTGAACCTTAATTAATTTTGTGTAGCATTCACATGTGCACATTTATGTGAAGCCAAAGGTTACTTTATAGAAACTTTATAGCAATTAAAAGAGAAAAGGTATGGGAAAGGTTGAATTTTTCATCTACATTTTTTCCCTTCTTTCTTTTGGCACATTTATTGACATTTAAAACTGTAGAAACATTCATTACCAGCTTGAGTTTTCTTACTCCATTCATGGCTTATCTTACTCCATTTCTTGATTTCCATGTCCTTCTTCTCCTTCTTGTTGTTGTTCTTCATATTCTCAGTCCATTCCACAACGTTGCTGGAGTTGGTATAAACTATGGCACAATCGGAAACAACCTCCCATCACCAAAGAAAGTAGCTCAGCTTCTTCAATCTACCATCATTGATAAAGTCAAGATTTATGATTCAAACCCTGATATTCTTGAAGCCTTTTCCAACACCGGCATTGATCTAATTGTAGCAGTTGAAAACAGCCATATTGCCAATATAAGTTCCTCTGTTTCAGCTGCAGATGAGTGGTTCACTACTCGCATTGTCCCTTTTCTTCCGGCCACCTCCGTCGTCGCCATTGCCGTAGGCAATGAATACTTAACCCCCAACACCGATGGTGATGGTAATGATAATGGCGATAAACTGGACATTAATGCTCTGTTCAAGGCCATGCAGAACTTACATCAAACACTTGTTGCTCGTGGTTTGGATCGTAAAATTAAGGTCACAACACCACATAGCATGGCTGTTCTTGCTTCTTCTTTTCCTCCTTCAGCCTCCACATTCGCTACTACCCTTCTCCCAACCATGACATCCATTGTCGGATTCTTAGCTGATATTTCTGCTCCTTTCATGGTTAATGCTTATCCTTATTTTGCATACAGGGATAATCCCGGTATGGTGAACATAGAGTACGCATTGCTTGGCAATGCGTCCTCCCCAATTCGTGACCCTAAGGGCTACGTGTACACAAACATGCTCGATGCACAGATCGATGCAGTTCGATCCGCAATTTCTGCGTTAGGGTTCGGGAACAGCTCGATTAAAATTACCGTGTCGGAATCCGGATGGCCGTCGAAAGGAGATGCAGGGGAAGTTGCAGCCACGCCTGAAAACGCTAGAACTTACAATTCCAGACTGATCCAACGAGCTCAATCGAACAAAGGAACGCCCATGAAACCCCGAGATAATATAGAGGTAATCGTATTTTCTCTGTTCAATGAGAACAAAAAACAGGGCGGTACGAGCGAGAGAAATTTCGGGATGTTTCACGCGGACGGATCTAAAGTTTATGATGTTGATTTAAGCTGCCAATTCTGTAGCAGCAACAATGGCGCAGGCGGGAATGGAGTAGGGTTTGGGGAGAAATCGAGCACGACTGCGGCGGTGGTTAGAGGACCGTCTGTGTGGTGTGTGGCTAAACCTCATGCTGATGAGAAAGTTATTCAAGCTGTGCTAGATTTCTGCTGTGGACCTGGTGGTGTTGATTGCAGAGAAATATATGAAAATGGTGATTGTTTTGGTCCTGATAAAGTTCATGCTCATGCTTCTTATGCCATGAATGCTTATTACCAGATGCATGGAAGAAACTACTGGAACTGTGATTTCAAGGGCACTGGACTTGTTACTTTCAGTGATCCAAGTAAGTTTTCACCTCCATTTTTTCTTTGAATTCACAGTAACTACTTAGATTTATGTTCATCTTGTATATTATTACATATGTTAAATAGAACAGAAAGAAAACAACAATAAGAAAATTAACTTCAACAAGTGTATAAAAATGTTACTTTGTTTTAAACAATCTGTCTTCCTTTATAATACAATCAAGATATTAGAAGAGTGTTCATACCGAATCAATAATAAAAAATTACTCTAAAAACTTAATATGATACTTCTGTATATAAGAATGAATCTAAATATAGTAACGAGAATACTAACTAGTTTATTATAGAAACGGCTAAGTTCATAATTGCGGCCTGGAGATGCAGGTTTGGATTGTGACAGTTATCAGAGTAGATAGCTAACCCGTTCTATAGAAATTAAATCGGGTGTATCTTTTAATACAGTAAAGACAATGTTAAATTAAATCAGGTGTATCTTTAATACAGTAAAGACAATGTTAACTAGTTTATTATAGATACGACCAAGGCTGTATCTGAATTTGCAAGTCTGGATTGTGACAGTTATCGAGTAGATAGCTAGCATTTTCTATAAAAACTGTGACAGTTATCGGAGCAGATAGCTAGCCCTTTCTATAAAAACTAAACCGAAAGTGAGAGCTATCTCTAGAATCCCTTGTAAGTCTGGATTGTGACAGTTATCGGAGCAGATAGCTAGCTCTTTCTACAAAAACTAAACTGGAAGTGGTAGCTATCTCTAGAATCACGAACGTTTACTGATTAATCTTGAGTTAAAAGAAAATTGCATTATCAATTTACATACAAATATTTCTTATAATTATATGTTTATTTGCAGTAATCTTTTTGTTTGTTGATTTGGGTTTTGTGTTTTTCACTTTGGATCATTAGGTTATGGTAAGTGCC
This sequence comes from Asclepias syriaca, assembly GCA_027405835.1. NCBI lineage: Eukaryota > Viridiplantae > Streptophyta > Magnoliopsida > Gentianales > Apocynaceae > Asclepias > Asclepias syriaca. The sequence goes on along the minus strand of CM049934.1, from coordinate 2,391,146 downwards.
GGTATTCTCAGCAGTGACAAAGAAAGTGAGCACTAAGTTATGGTTGACAGCTTTGTGTGGTTTTCAGTCATCATCAATGATCATTATTATTCCTGTAATACACTCATGTCCAAGTAGTCAAAAAGTTGTCAGATTTTTCTCTCTTTGTCACTTTCCAGACTTCTGATTATGAACAGCAATATTTGAATCTTAATCTTATGTATAATTATCATTCAAAATCTCAAAAGAAACTAAACAAATGAATTTGTTCTTCTGGTGTCAACAATTTGATTATCAACAACAGAAATCTGTGACTGTCTTCTCTTGTGATTCCTTCCCAATTCACTTTCATGATTAACATTATCAAACGATACTGATCTATCAAGTTTCCTCCTTTTCTTCTCTCTAATTGATGGATCTTTCTTTTCATCCATTAAAGATAACAATGTCTGAAGTCTTGTTGATCGGGACAAGCTTCCTGGACCTTGTGATATGGAATCTGCACCGGCAGCTTCCCGGAACTTAAGCATGATCTTGATGAAATATATGGACAGAGCTATGAAACAAGCTACTCCGCAAACAAGAAACAGGCCAGCAAAACTTTGTAGGTGAAGACGGTCGGATTCTATTTCAGCAGTGTCTGTACTACATGGACTTTGTATCAACCATTTGTCATGGATTCTTTGGAGGTCTCCGTTTTCGGATAGAGTTAAAATGGCAGTTGAAAGATCCACAGCCAAGGGAGAGTCCCGTGGAAATGCCTACATGAAACAAGATTATGCATTAAAGGGAAGAACACCTTTCACTCATACACACACAGATATACCTATATATATATATACATTTCCAAGTGAAACAAGACTATGCATTAAAGGGAAGAACATCTTTCATGCACACACACACACACACACACACACATATATATATATATATACATTTCCAAGTGAAACAAGACTATGCATTAAAGGGAAGAACATCTTTCATGCATACACACACACACACACACACATATATATATATACATTTCCAAGTGAAACAAGACTATGCATTGAAGGGAAGAACATCTTTCATGCATACCCACACACACACACACACATATATATATATATATACATTTCCAAGTGAAACAAGACTATGCATTAAAGGGAAGAACATCTTTCATGCATACACACACACACACACACACATATATATATATATACATATCCAAGTGAAACAAGACTATGCATTAAAGGGAAGAACATCTTTCATGCATACACACACACACACACATATATATATATATATACATTTCCAAGTGAAACAAGACTATGCATTGAAGGGAAGAACATCTTTCATGCATACACACACACACACACACACATATATATATATACATATCCAAGTGAAACAAGACTATGCATTAAAGGGAAGAACATCTTTCATGCATACACACACACACACACATATATATATATATATACATTTCCAAGTGAAACAAGACTATGCATTGAAGGGAAGAACATCTTTCATGCATACACACACACACACATATATATATATACATATCCAAGTGAAACAAGACTATGCATTAAAGGGAAGAAAATCTTTCATGCATACACACACAGATATACATATACATATGTGTGTGTGTGTGAAGTGCTAAGCCACACAAATTACCCTTAAAACACAATTTAAGGCTTTTCTAGTAAAAAGGGGGAGGAAAATTGACCGGTTAGTGTTTTTTTTAATAATCGATTTGCTAATAAGATCCCTTTTTCAAAATTTTTTCTAGTAAGATCCCTCTTTCACTAAACATTTGTCAATAAGGTCTTTTTAACACCGCAAACTTATCAAGGAAAAGACCTTGTCAACCAAAAAAAACTTTGAAAAAGGGACCTTATAGCAAATCAAAGAACATCATCTTTCATGTATATATAATATATATATATATATATATAATATATATATTATGTATATACTTACAAAGCCCCAACCACTTCTGGTGAACTCCTGACCAACAATTCTGAATTTGCATTGGCTTGACATGAAAAGCTCCACATAAGAACGTTCATCAACAACAGCAGCAACACCACCCTTTTTAGGACCCTGTTGGAGTTTTTTAGCATATTCTTCAGGAGATCCAAGAGCCATGAGCCTGGATTTTGCTATGCCCATTTCCTCAATCAGATAATTTTCAGTAAAAGATCCAATTTGGTAACCAATTGGTTCATCACCATTTTTTAAGCTTTCAATTCCTTTAATAGGTGAATAAAGCTGTTGCACTGTGAGAATGGAGGTTAAACTTGCAGTGTAACTTGCATTAATTATCAAAACCACGAACAGCCAAATGAGCAGCACTATACGGCCAAGAGTACTCACAGTATTCTCCCCTGCATAAATAGAAAGACTAAATTTTTATTTTATTTTTGGAAAAATGGAGCCATCAAATCAAATCCTTATGAGCACAATGTAGCTGAAATGTTTCCTTACTGTGTGCAAAGAAGAGTGTTGACAAGCTAAACCTGTAAAAGGGATATAGAAACAGTTATCAAACATTAGTCTCTGCAAAATGCTAATATATGAATATAATTCACAGCTAAAGCTTTTAGAGAGCAAGTGACAATTTAACTCGATTTAACATGCTATTAGAGAAGGAGGTCTTGAGTTCGATTGCATTTGTTGATTACCTCCACTATGTCATCCTGTTTAACACCTCTGCCTAACTGTCACGACCCGGACCTGCAGACCCGTGCCACATAACTATCACGACCTGGACCTGCAGACCCGTGCCGCAACTATGGGTCTAACAACACTCACAGTTAACTACTTAGTATTGTAGTCACTTCACTTATCGAAGTGAGATACTTCACTTATCGATATGGGACATAGTATCGGCTCCACTATGTGGTCCTGTTAAACACCTCTGCCTAACTGTCACGAACCGGACCTGTAGACCCGTGCCGCAACTATGGGTCTGACAACATTCACAATTAACTACTTAGTATTGTAGTCACTCCACTTATTGATGTGGGACAGGGTACCCGTGCCGCAACTATGGGTCTGGCAGCAGTCACAGTTAACTACTTAGTATTGTAGTCACTTCACTTATCGAAGTGAGATACTTCATTTATCGATGTGGGACAGAGTACCGGCTCCACTATGTCATCCTGTTTAACACCTCTGCCTAACTGTCACGAACTGGACCTACAGACCCGTGCCGCAACTATGGATCTGACAGCACTCACAATTAACTACTTAGTATTGCAGTCACTTCACTTATTGATGTGGGACAGAGTACCGGATCCGTAGACTCGTGCCACAACCATGAGTCTGACAAACCTCACAATCAACTACTTGGTATTGTCTTCACTATATAAAAAAGGATAATCCGAGTTGACTATGAGTACCTAGTCTTATTCTTATATATTATTGCACATTCACTTCACTTATCGATGTGGGACGAGGTATCACGCTATCATTTTCTAAATTCATATGAGACACTAGACTAACATACTTCCAACTTACATTATGATCTTTTAAAAAGTATTATGGAAAAGATGCAATGAAAGAGCATATAATATTGATTTTGAAATCTGTTTCTTCCCAGCAGAAAACAAAATCTAACTCACCATAGAATAGTAATAAGTTGCTTTCGTGGTGAACCTCGGAATTCATCGTTCATTCTATGTTCCAAAATCCACACAACTGTCCCAACAAAAAGGAAGGAAACAGCAGTAACTGCCCACATGTTTCCAGAAAATGGCCTCAAGAATGCCCAGGCACCTGTATTTAACTTCTTAAATGGAGCCACTACAACGAGTCCTGATGAAGCATATGGCTGAGTGAAATCAACAACCCTTGTCCGATTCGTAACAATTGAAATGTCACCAACAGCTCCATCAAGTATCTAAGACAAGTATTTCAAATGAAAAGAATTAGAAACAGACAAATCTATCTCTAAAAAAGACTAAAAGTATCAGTTTAGATTACATACCCCTGCTGTAATTTGATTCACAAGATCAGTATAGCTCGGGTTTTCATGACCATTTCCGAAGGGTATGAATTGATATGGAACAGCATAAGGCAATAAGTTTACAGCTGCAACAAATACATCTATACAGAATCCTTTAAAGTTGTTAGTGCCTGGCACTTGTGAAACAAACTCCCTATAGCTTACTCTCCTAGGCACTCCAATTTTCAATAGCCTCCCATTATTCGGGAAAACCCATCCTCGAGGCTTTGCTCGTGGATCTCCAGGCCAAATTACACTATATAGCTGTTGGTTTGCACTTGAATGGTTCCGGGGCCTTAAAGATAGAGTCTCTGGTGGCAGAGTTGATAGGCCTGAATCATTAGACCAGTAACCAATCTGTCGAAAACCAGTTCCAATTACATTAATAATGTCATATGCAGGGAAAAGGAGAGATTTGTCAGGATTAAACTTGACATGCCCAGTCAAACCAATAAAATCAGTATCCAAGATATTGTTCAAGAGACGAGGTCCTCCATCGAAAATGCTCATTGCTTCAAGGTGTAGATTAGCCCCTTCAACTGATAATAATTTGGAATCATTAGAAAATGAGATTCGCCCACCTTGATTGAGAAACGTATTCACAGCATGAGCAATCAGCCAAACCGTATCATAAGCATAAAGGGCGTAAGCATTTAGTCCCAATGACCCTGCGGTCAAGTTATTCCACCTATCTGAAAATGCTCTCTTCCTTTCAGAATCTGGAGTATGATGCCGTAGAGCAAGAACTCCTTGCATGGAATTCATGATATCTGATGGGAGAGGGAAAGAGGAATCTAAAACAGAAGAAAGCCAATCCGTAGAAATCCAAACATAGCCATCACCCATCATTCCAAGATAATGTGCCACAGAAAACACCATAAATCCAACATCAGGATATGCATGAAGAATAATAACTCGAGACTCCATTAGTGCAACCTTTATAAGAATATCCATTATGTCACCCCGATTAGCACCAGCAACTGGTGGAATTCCAGCTTTATACGAAATTCTACATCGCCTAGCTGCAAGTGCATCATCTAATGCTGAAACTCCATTTCGTCCAAAATCATCATCTATGAAGATTGAAATTACATCTCTCCAACCATAAAATTCAACCATATCAGCTATTGCAGTCATCTGATACAAATCACTTTGTGTTGTTCTGATAAAGTAAGGAAACTGAAGAGAAGAGAGAGTAGGATCAGTGGCCGCAAATGACAAGAGAGGTACTTGGAGTTCATTAGCAACATATGATATGCTATGTGCCACCACCGATGATTGCGGACCAATAACCGCAATTGTATCAGTTTCCATGAACTGCAAAGCTGCAAAAAACCACTATTATTGTATGTTCTACCAAACATCAGGACAAAGGCAATATGAACATTCATAAAAGCTTCTCACATATTAATAGGCTTCATATATCCAAAAAAAAAAAAAATAAACATATCAAAAAGAAACAAGATAGTACAGATTATGAAAAAGTAAATAACCATTTAATGGGACAAAGAAGAGAAAGAAAGATCCCTACCTCCAACCAGGCCAAGAAATCCATTGCAATTGGAATTTTGTATCCTAATATCCAGTCTTGTACCATTGAGGACACTAGAATTGTTGTTCACATCTCTAACGGCTTCCTCAATTGCAATCTTAGCAACTCTACCAATGGTAGAGTTGAAAGTAAAAATAGCTCCAATGCTCACAACAGTAGGTCTTGAAGAAACATTTCCAGTAAACCCATCTGAGAAAGCTCGAAATGAAAGCAACCAAAACACTAGAAAAATAATCCAAATCATGCTCGTCTCACTACCTCTGCAGAACTAATTAAGAATACCATCGAACAGGACCCAAATAATTCTTGCAAACTTGATTCATGGAACAGAATTTAGTATCAATGGACAAGAAACTTTACAAAGTGTGGGGTTAAACCGAGTTCAACCTCCTACCTGAATATATAAAACATACATCAGAAAGTAACCACCAAGTTGGTGCAGAAACACCAATCCCTCAAATTAGAAAAAGAATAAAGTATATATAAATATAACTAGCAGAGCATCAATCAAGCACCTTTTGAGCTCTCACTCACGTGTAATCTATGAAAAGAAAAGAGAAAAAAGGGAGGGAAAGGGAAACAACTTGCACTCCATCTAAAAAACAAAGAATCAGATTCCAAACAGAAGCAACACAAGAACACCACCAAAGACAAGTAACCTAGAATAAGTAACAAGACTTTGCTTGCACTAGATACTGGATTAGGCAACAAATTATCAAAAAGAATGTCAAGATTGTCTCCTCGTTAAAAAAAAAGAAGAAAAAGAAAAGGTAATATTATAAGGGAAATAAGCATGAACCCATTTCAGACAAGCAAAAATAGAGAAGCAAGGAAATATACCCTCCACCCCCACCCCAACCCAATGATAGGCAACTGCATTATGATTTACAGAGAGGGTCAGCACAATTAGTAATTATGGACTCTGAGAAACCGAATTAATATGTCTCCATCTTACATAAGAAAAGTTTTATCAGAGTAGTTCCTATCCAGAAATATTCCAAAGAATCATTCACCCAATACCCAGATAGATATTACCAAAAGTTACAGTCTTTTACAAAAAAAACAAATTCAGAAGCAACAAAATACATAAATAAAATAAAATAAATCACGGGTTTGAGGAGACCAAAAAGGAAAAAAACCGTACAGTTCCCAATTAAGAATAGTACTTTCCAAACTAAGTAAAAAACAAATTACCCTCTTCTGTTCTTGTGAATAACACCATTTTAGTGTTAAAAGACATGTGAATCATGATGATTCACACTGTAAAGTTGTCAAACACAAATGAAATTCAAATTAGTAAAAATAATAACTTAAAAATCAAATCTTTTCACAAGAAATTGTGGAATATGATCTTATACTCCAATATGATTTAACAAAAGCAAGAAAAGATTGTCAAATAATTTAACCAAAGAGGAAAATGGAGACGACGAGTTGTTCAAGAAATCACGTGAGAACTGTGCAGTGTGAATGAGAAAAAAAGGTGCATTTTTATTTTTTTTTAATGCAATAAAATGGAGCAATTTAGGCAGATGGTACTATCATAGTTATAATAAGTGAAGCAAGGAATAAAGCTGATTTCGAATATTGTACTACCATACATTTTTAAGTTAAAATATTAAATTTTTTATCTAATTCAAAATATATCAATTATTTATAATGTCTTTCACATATATATATATATATATATATATATATATATATATATATATAATTATATATTTTTACTATATTTTTAATTTATGATCTTATAAAATTATAAATGAAATTATTATCAATTAAATTACAATTTATTAATCACATTACAAATATTATACATATTTATAAATTTGACCATATTTTTTCTTAAATAAAAAATGAAAAAAATATATATATATATATAATTCTTTGATGTCTTGTTGTCCACTTTATTCAAACAAAACATGTCTATCCCGTTAACAATTTAATAGGATTAAAAAACATTATATCAATATGAAAATCACACTTAATAATACTTGGAAACTAAAGTTTGATGTTTTTATTATATATATATATTTTTATTTATTTATTTATTTATTTAACACAAGTTAATCGAAAACTTAAACTATTTTCCGCCTTTTGTCTTACCTAATGAATTGGTAAAGTTTGGTTTAAAATAAAGGAATACATTTAATGTAATATTTTATTAAATTACAAATTTGTCAACATTTTCTCCGACATAATAATAATAATAATGGTAAATTATTTCAAATGTACATCTTAAAGGTCAAAATCTAACTTTTGCACCTCAAAGATTTTTTGTACATATAATGCCTCTAACGTTTCAAAACGTCCCACTACATGCAACTCTGTTAAGTCAAACCGTTAGTGACTCAATTTTGCCGTTAGTCAACATTTTTTCACTATTTAGTACTATTTCAGTTAGGGGCATTTTTGTCCAATTTTTTTAAATTTTTTTTTAAAATTTGTTTTCACTCTCTTCCTCTTTTCTCTCTCTTCCTTCTTTCTCTCTCCTTCTTCCTCCTCGTTTCTCTCCCACATCTCTCTTCCTTCTCACAAGCCTCACTGACGTAGAAAACTGCGATTCCGGCGATAACCCTTCTATAATTGGGGCTTTGAAATCCATCACGATCACACTCCAGAGCTGCGATGAACTTACCCGGAGATGGGTGGAGCTTTCCTACAGTGGGAAGTTTCTCATGCAGAGCGATCTTGATATACTCTGTTCGAGATTAAATTCTGATTTGAAAAATCTTTCCGGGATTTACACTCTAGGTTTGCTTAATCACAAGTATGTCATTGTTTTATCAAGGCCTAATCTTAGAGCTTCTCGGGATGACATGAAGATGCTGTCAAGGCTCAAGGTTGAGTCTGCAGACATGAAGAAACAAGCTTTGTTAGCCTTCAACGAAGTTATTCAAGCTCAAGAAGGGGATAAATATGTTAAGATTGCTTCAGAAGTGGAAGGATTTATTCTTATGTTGGTGAATTTTCTTGATTTACAGGATAATGAAATTCGAGAGGAGGCTGCAATGACCGTTTATCTAATTGCAGGGTACGAGAATTACAGGGGTTTATTGACTGGGGTAGGGATAATTGCTCCATTAATAAGGGTTTTGGATTGTGGGTATGAATTGAGTAAAGAATTTGCGGCGAGGTGGTGTTTGCATAAGCTTTCTGAGAATTTAGAAAATGCATGGTCAATTTATGCACACGAAGGAGAGAAAGAAGGAAGAGAGAGAAAGAAAGAAGAAAAAGAGAGAGAGAAAAGAGGAAGAGAGAAAAAAAAAATTAAATTAATGAAGAGAGAAAGAAGGAAGAGAGAGAAAAGAGGAAGAAGAAGGAAAGAAAAAAAATTAATTTTTTTTTATTTTTAAAAAAATTGGACAAAAATGCCTCTAACTGGAATAGTACTAAATAGTAAAAAAATGTTGACTAATAGTAAAATTGAGTAACTAACGGTTTGACTTAACAGAGGTGCATGTAGTGGGACGTTTTGAAACGTTAGAGGCATTCTATGTAGAAAAAATCTCTGAGATGCAAAAACTAGATTTTGATATTTAAAATGTGTATTTAGGATAGTTTGCCTAATAATAATAATAATAATAATAACAATAAAAATAAAAAGGAAAAATAGTTATTTTCTAAAATATGAGTATAGATAACAAAATTATATATATATATAATTAAATAAAATTTTAATATATATTTAAAGTTTTAGTAATTAAAAATAAAAAGATCTACATTGTTCACGTATGATTTTTTTAATAGTATGAAGAGTCTTGGACTCTCCATAAATAAATATATTAAATATTTTTCTTATTTTAAAAATACATGTATATAGAAAATAAGATAAAATCAAATTTTATTATCTGCTTTGTTTCCTTGCAGTTTTATTTCAATATTTTAAGATTAAGTAAAAATGGTTATAACGAAATTAAAATAATTATAGAATTTTATTAAATTACAATAAATCAAAAAATTCTAATTCATTAAATTGTAAACTCGTCGAATAGAAAGAGGTAAAATGTTTATTTTGTAATTGTAATTTTTCATAAAAATAAAAATTATATGGTTTAAACTAAAATTTTTTCAAATTTAATGTTAAATTAATTATGGAATTAACAATAATTATTAAATAAAATATCAATTTTAAAAAATTTTAATTCAAAAAAAATGTTGAAGGAGAAGAAATATTGAGATAGAATTATGGAATTAATTAGTTAAACATTTTATTCTTACAATATTCATGAAAACATGAGAAAATTATGGAAAACCGTTTAAAGTTAGACAAAATTTTGTTAATTATAACCACTAAGAAACTGCCACGTCACTTTACTTTTCTGGAATTTCATGTACTTGTCTTGAACGGCCGTTAACTAACCTAACGGAGGAAACAGTAACGCATTACTTACAAAAAAAAAAAAAAAAAAAAAAAAAAAAAAAAAAAAATATATATATATATATATATATATATATATATATATATATAAATTTTGTTTTACGGCCGCGATTCACCGCCTTTAATGTTATTAGTTTTTTCCCAATATAATACGAACTTCAGACATCCGTCCGGTCAATCCTACTTCTAACCACTCGAGTTACTCCACGTGTCGGTAATGCACGCGTCATGTTCTCCATCTAGCTACCTCTAATTGCCGGTTACCCACTCAATTGAAAAACGTTGCCTTTTGTTCCCCTTTTTTCTACCTTTTTCTCTCTCTTAAAATTCTACGTTTACCCCTTACTCTCTCTCTCTCTCTCTCTCTCTTTAAGGGTCTCCTTTTTTGAGGGTTTTCTTATTTTTAGTTAAATATGTCTGAAAGTAGCGGTAAAGGCAAAGAAAAGCATTGCAATCATCTTCGACATCTGTGAGCATTTATATTTCATTTTCCTGTTGTGTTTTTTTGGTTCTTGGTTTTCTGTAATTAGAGGAAAAACTGACAATTTTGGTTGGTTTAGGGGTAAAATTACTATTTATTATTATTATTATTATTATTATTGAAGGGATTCTGATGAATTTTTGGATTCTTAAATCAAGATAGAGGATTTTTTTTTTTTTTCGTAGTTGGAATTTTGGATTATTAGTTATGTGTGGTTGAATGAAGGAGGAGGGAATTTGTGGTTTATATGGTATGTTTGTTTTATTGTGGGTAGGATTTCTGGTGAATTATTATTGATTTCTTAGTGGGCTTCTCTCTTTTTCTGGGATGCTTTACTCTTCTATCTCTTCGTTGTTTCTATCAAGCGTGGGAACTTGGTCAAGGTTTTCTTGAGTATCTTATCTCAATTTTTTGGAAATTTTGGGTATCTAATTTGGATCAAGGAGCCACTTGAAAGTAACATTTTGAGGAGTTCAATTAGGGTTTTCTTTACTATTGAGGTGTTGAAGAATTGTGGGCTCTCGTGTCTAATAAATTGGGTATTGTTGTATGATTATTTCTGCCTCATCTCTTGGGGAGGAGGACTGCAGTTAGTTATTTGAAAGGATGAGGTGCCTTTACAAGCTTTTGGTGATGGAACATTTGTTCAAGAGCAATTTTTTGGGTGATTGATTTGCTATTCATATCTTGGTTTAATTTATCTCTCTGGCTGTGTGATTCTTTTTGAAGAAGAATATTGATATTTGGGTTTCTAGTAAGGAACACTTTTTGTCTTTTGAAGAAGAGTACGGAGTTCTTTTGATGTTCTATAATATGGCAGCTGGTACTGATTTTCCCCCCCATTTCAACCTAATAGAGGGTCCTTATAATAAGGATAGTAACCCTGCAGTAAAGGACAATCCTCTAGAGGATTCGAATGACTTGAAGCAGACATCGAAAGGCAAACCCCCGAGGCACTTGTCAATTGTGCGGCATTCTATAAACTCTGCTATATTGTTGTCCCCTTCTAATTTGGTAAGCACATTCTCTTTTACTTGAAATTTTTTGGCTGATGTTGTTATGCCATGTGTTTCACTATGTGTAGCATTGCTTATTTCAGCCACTGGAAAAGTTGCATGGTTGGGATGGTTGGGATTTCTTTCTGCATGCTGAAATTACACTGTCTAATTTGCTTAATTCTACTTGCAAGAAAGTGATTGGTACACCAGGAATTTGATGGCTGAACAATATTACCCTAACTTGGATTACTGGATTTACAACTTGTTATCCTTTGCACTTCATCTATATTCACAACGATAGGAATTGGTTTTTGCAATCTAAGTTGTTCTCACATCTAATCTTGGAACTATATAAGAAATTGTTGGAAATATGTGTATTTTGTACTTAGTCATCTTCTCTGGCCTTACTTCTGCTTATAATTTTCATATTCTCTGTAAATATTATTTTTTGGGATGTGGATGAACTTATGGATCAATTATTTTGCTGGAGAATGCATTGTTGCGATCAATAAAGAACTTGGGCAACAGGGCCCTGCAAACTGTGCACATGACAAGCATCTTACTTGGCACTTCTATTGCTTCTGTCATAACCACACAATCTAAGTTTGATAAACTTTATTTTACTCTTGGTTTTCTGCTCATCTCTAGCAATTCATTTCATGCACTATTTAGTATTTTAACTACACATTTCTACCTTCTCTAGGATGTCGATCTCACTGTGGTTGGACATCATTCACCTTCTGACGAGAAATCAACCTTCCTACCAATATTTCGATCTGGATGCTGTGCTGAGACAGGACCAAAGCAATATATGGAGGATGAACATATCTGTATAGATAATCTACTTGAACATTTAGGTGAAAATGCAGATCTCCCTTCGCCAGGAGCATTCTATGGGGTGGGTTACTAGTCCTTAAATTTACTTAAATGTTTTGTAGTTGCTTACTTCAAACATATTTGACAATTGTTAAATCCTATCCTCTGGCTTAACTTCTGTAATATAATTTTGTTTTCATGATTTTTCAACTCTTGAGGTCTATGTCTTATTAAAACCTATCAATGTGGTCATTTCTGAAGTTTCTGTTGTTTAAGTCCATTTCATATTTCTCTACTGAACTTATGAAATTTCAGGGAGATAGTAGAGATATCATGAAACTTGAAGTTGTACCTTCAATTGGACATTTTTCTTCAACTTGTCTAGATGAAAAGCTTAAAACATTCAGAAGTATATTAGATTGGTAATCATTGCTTTGTGGCTTCATGTTAAGGTATCCTAGTGCATGGAATATCTGAAGAAGTATTTACACTTTAGAGTGATCATCATCAGGATAATATTACATTTAGTAGTCTGCTTCATACTTCAACTTTTCACCCAGTTCTTCTGCTTTTTCTTATTTTTCCTAGTCCTATAACGAACATCTATATAAATTAAGCATCACTTTTGATTTTATTTTACTTATTATCTCATGTGTTACTAGTTAATGGGAGCTTGTCTGCAGGTCTTTGATGGTCATGGTGGAATAGATGCAGCCGTATTTGTTAGGAAGAATATTCTTAAGTTCATAATTGAGGACTCTTATTTTCCTCTTTGTTTGGAGAAGGCAATTAGGAATGCATTTTTAAAAGCAGATCATGCCTTTGCTGATGATAGTACTCTGGACATCTCTTCTGGCACTACAGTGTTGACTACTATGATATTCGGAAGGTAGACTAGCATCCTGTTCTGTATTCTGCAAAGTGATGATCATCTTTACCATTAAAAAATTGCTTTTTTTTTTTTTAGGAGAGAGGCTTCACTTGGTTCTAAAATGGTATGAATGTTGCTCAAAATAGAGTGAAGATAACTATACTATTTTTCATCCTAACAGCAGGGAAATTTTGAGACTTTAGATGGTTGAGAGTGATATGAATAATAATTGGTTACCTGAGCTAGGTGTTAGGGGCCTTCTTCTCCCCACTAATGAACAGAGTGAGGACTAGGAAGAAACCCAAGAGGCTGATACGAATCCCATAAGTTGTGATTTCTAAGCATAGTGCACTTCTGTAGAACCTTAATCTATCCTTAACCTACATCATTTTCTTGCTACTGTGCTTCTTAGTGTTGTCTGTGTATAATAAATATGCAGTGTTGATCTGTATGAAGCCAGGAATGGTGTAAAAACTTATGAGAGGAGAAGAGAATGTTTGAAATTTATTTTATGAGAAGGGAAGTTTTTCTTTACTGTTCTTTTTTCATAAACAATTGAAGATTAAAAGTGAAAATGTTTTGATATTCTTCCTGCTGCATATCCTTTTGATGAATATATAGATTTTGAACATGAAATGGGAGTGAAGTTCTTTCAGAATTGCTTTCTTGTTAGTGTTAGTTTGAGCTGATGAAATATTTGACAATGCATATGTTCTTTATTACATCTTTTAGCTCGTCATTTATCGGCATTAATAACAAATGAGACCATCATAATTGGGATTTTAATTTATGGTGATGGTGTTTGCAAAAAGTTCATTTATTTCTTTGGCCTGCTCCAGGAGTCCATTATTGCTAAGATTATCCCTAATTTCATTTATCTCCTTTGCAGAACATTGGTAGTTGCAAATGCTGGGGACTGCCGAGCTGTACTTGGAAAACGAGGTAAAGCTGTAGAGCTATCCAAAGATCATAAACCCAACTGCACATCTGAAAGACTTCGAATAGAAAAACTTGGAGGGGCTGTATTTGATGGATACCTTAATGGCCAACTATCTGTAGCACGTGCCCTCGGAGACTGGCACATGAAGGGTCCCAAGGGTTCTTCTTGTCCCTTAAGTGCAGAGCCAGAGTTACACGAGACATTATTGACTGAAGATGATGAGTTCCTCATAATTGGATGCGACGGTCTCTGGGATGTTATGAGTAGCCAGGGTGCTGTTACAATGGTCAGGAAAGAACTCATGATTCACAATGATCCCGTAAGATGTTCAAGAGAACTTGTCCGGGAAGCACTTAAACGTAACACCTGCGATAATCTTACAGTTATCGTGGTGTGCTTCTCCACAGATCCTCCACCCAAGATTGAACTGCCTCCAACTCGGGTACATAGGAGTATTTCAGCTGATGGATTAAATCTACTGAAAGGTGTATTGGAATGCTAATGAGATGATGATAACTATAGAGACAGAATTGGTGAAAATTACACACAGTGGGTGGTGTTGTCTCTTTTTATCTCAAAATCTGTCTTTGAAGCATGCATATTAAGAGATGAGAATGATTTGTCATTTGGGGTTCCATTGGGAGATTGGAGGAAAAAGTCTGCCTGTATAATAGAGATGAATGTGTTGTTGTATTATTATTTTACACTATTAATTGAATGATTTGTTTAATTTAGTAACATAGAAATTGACATTTCCTTCTGATGATGTACAGAATTACATAGTCTTTGATAATTATTTCCCAGTCCTGTATACTTCACTGTTTTTTGTGTTTATAGCACAAAATTTCAAAAAGAAGTACCATTCTACTCATTGTCTTAGTAATTCTTTTAGGAATTGTTTGTTTTAACTACTTTGTTCAAAGAAAAGTTTCAATGTCAAATTCATTACTAAAGAGTAATTCATAATTGAGCTCTTGAATCCATTGGTTCAAGGAGGGAAAGTATAAGGGTTTCACCATAATTTTTAAAGTAAGGAACTTTAGCGGCAGATTTGGTTAGAAATATCCAATATGTAATTAACATACATTTTCATTTTGGAGAACTTGAAAATCTAAAACAGACAGTAACTCAACTTTCCCCAGCTATATAGCAATTTCCTTGCAATTTTATAACTTAAAAATGGAATGAAACAAGACAACACTAACACTAGAAAGAGGTCAAATATTTCAGTGGTAAAAGAATTAGGTAAGTGCACAAAAGTTCCCCAGATGCATCATAACTTATGTTCATTTGAGATACAGTCCGCAGAGGAAAGGAAGGGTACTACATCATAACTCTATCTTCATATAGGAATTTCTGGTTTATCTGGCTTCCATATAATGAATAGTAGATTCTTCAACCTTGAAAAGTTGGTTGTGAAGCTACCTACCTTTGTCCACTTGTCAGCAGAAATGAGTTAAATGAGAGCCAGTTCGTTAGAGTTCTCCTTCTGCATCATCGTCGTCATCATATCCAGAACTGCATAGGCACAGGAACTGTTAATTCAGAAATAATAAAGGAGACCAAAGATGACAGAAACACAAAATTAGCTGATATATTGGAATTTTTATAGTTTCAACCCAATCTTGAAAGATATCTTTCATCTTCAATTAATTAACATTTTAGCTAGTACATGTTACCTAGATTTCTGGCAATATTTGCTTAGATCTTCACACAATACCCTCTTGACATCTCCAACCTTGACAGAACCCTTCTTAATCAACTCAGATAACTGATTCAAATTTGCAGAACAATGTATGTTAGCAAGCAATTGGCCTATCGAAACAGGCAAATGGAGAACAAAACCACGAGACTGCAACTCACCTCATCTTCAGTTTCCTCAAGTAACCTGGCCACAGAGGATGCAATTTTTAGAACAGCTGATACGTATACTTAAGAGAACATGATATTTTTCATAGCTATACTTAAAAATGGAAATATTAGTAGACGTTTATGAGGAAGTTTACCAACTTCTTCTCAAATCTCACCTCCCACAAAAAGAAGATATGTCTTTTGAATGTGCTTTAGCTTCCTGTTTATCTACCAAGAGAAGCATATAAGAGTCTTAAAGAAATAGCCAATTTTGCCATACATGAAACAAAATCCTGAAATCAAACTTTTGGACTCATACAAAACCCAGGCATGGTCAGCATCATAATGTAGGAAAGAAATAACAATTAGGTTATAGAAACTAATTTGTCGAATCCCAATTTGGAAGAACATAACACTGAAATACAGAAGTCTAATATTTATCTTATAGGCTGAAAATTCAATATCTTGGTTTGGCTTTTGATCTGTAGCAGGAATTTTGAGATGGTTTCGAATTAATTTGTGACCTCAGGTGAATCACAAAAGTTAATCCCTGGAACCAGGATACACATCTTCACACAAAAATCTTTGTTACTATTATGGTGACAAACTTTATCCAGGTTGAACTCAGTGACTATTCTCTTTCTAGCAAGTATATCATTATCTAATACAACAGAGAATTTAGTAATTGCTTCAGAATATTAAATGGTATCTCTAGATATCTGAAATGGACCAAACTGAAAAAGAAGAGACACACTGCTTTTTCCTTTTTCTTTCATGAATTTGGGAAAAAGAAATCCAAGAATCAAACCCTGTAGAAGAAGACATCTTTAGACATGAGTACAAACTTTTTTTTTTTCTTTGGCCATTTGGTTCATTGGACAAACTTTATTCAAGGTCTAGTGCTCAATGATTTTTTTTATTTTTTATTTTTTATTCCAGCAATTGGTGCCAGATGCAATCTTCTTTCTCCTGAGTGAAATCCTAATCCTATCTAATCATATTTCTTACACTTTTCTATCTCGACCTTTTATCTAGACAATGTGAGACATCAACTTAGTTTGACACTGGAATAATGATTGGCAAAAGGACAGCATGGGATCTAAACACCATCATGCATAACACAAATATATCCTTAATTTGGCAGTAGTACGTGTTTATGGTGTTTAAATGGAATATACACATCCATATATAGGCACAAGCACACAAGCACCTGTATGTCTACCTGGAACATTTTATAATATATGAGTTCAAAATGAAAACTTCTTCCTAAGTTACTGTGTACATACTGGTTTTGAGAATGTCCCAGTTGAGCACCCTGATCCATACTTGGGTTCCAGAACCCGCCTGTCAATTTCAGATACACAAATCAGTTTCCAGCAACTGAAAAGAAGGAAACCCCAAGTTCCAAGTTAAATTTTTTTACTCATGTCTTAATTGCAAAAGCAAATTCCTGTATCAATCTCATAATAAACAAAACTATGAAACCATAAGAAAACAGTTACCTTCTCAAGTGTATAATCTTGCATCTTCTCACAAAGACCATCTAGAAGTTCAACAACTCTCAACTCACTGACCCTGTTTAAAAAAAAGAAAGATAAAAAAGATATGAGGCGGTCAGCCTGATGAATATCTAAAATATAAAAAGATTGGGACATCAGATTATTTCCAAATTCAGAATAAACAGAATTACATGATATAACCACATTGTTACCAGTTCTGCTCATTCCTGATAAAAATAGAATGAACATACCACATCCTTTCCCATTTAACAAACTTCAGGTGCAGATTAAAAATAGAAAGGCATCAATTCTAAGAGCATGGAGGAGAAATTTCTGAAGTCTATACCTGTAATCTATTACCTTTCCTTGACGCTGACCTTTGGAGTCCAACCGATTTCGTAAATCTAGATGATTTCTTGGTTTTTCCTGTGGAGAAAAGTAGTATTACTTGTAAACAAACTTTTCATGAAATGCATTTGATGTTAACTATATGATCTGAGATTTCTCTAATTTCTCAAACAGGCTTCAATGTGTCATTTCCATGTTCTAGGTAACTTTCTGGGACAACAAAATGACCAAATATCCCAAAAGAGAATCTTCGAAGCTCAAAGTTTCTTGCCATCACAGACAGGTCATGCTACCACTAGAGTTTAAGGAACATATACAACAAAATAGGAATTATACTTAAAAATACTATCATCTTCACAAAAAAAATAAAATTATTCATTATTAAATGTTTGACATTGCTGATTATCTTCTTCCTAACACAGGCTTCCCATTCCCAAATTATGATAGCCAAATGCCACTATATCAACCCTCCAATCAATGCTAACTCATCTAATCATTCTAAAACTAAAAATGTATCTTTTATTTTTATCTGATTTTTTCCAACACCCATTATTCCATTAAATTGAAAATTGCTTATCACTTTAAGGGAAAAAACACCCAACTAAGCTATCAAGGGCATTGCCTTAGGATGACACAAATAGTAAAGCAAATTTTCACCTACTACTGATAACAACGAAGTTCCTTCTGTTTTGTTTTTTTTTTTCCCCCATTTTGCTCGTCAAGCATAGAAGTGAATCATTACTACCTACTGATACAGAAACGATGAAAATCACATAACCATAATTCTTACATTCATAAGTCCACGTTCCAGCTCCTCCTGCAAGTCCAGAAACAGTTGAAGGGATCATTGCGAAACCCATAAAATTCACACTACTTTTAAAAGTGGAAAAAAAATCAATATCAAAATACAATAATTTAAATACCAGTTCACATATACACAAATCAAAAGAATCAAATTCACTCACAGCAATGGCATTGCAAGCCGGACATTTATCGTCAATTGAATGGACCAAAGAAATGGAAGCCCACAAAGCAATGCAGAAAATCAACCACACTTTCGCCATTCCCACTGTTTTGGAGCTTTCTTCCTCTTCAACTCTGCCTACGAATGAGAATTTGATAGAGACGTTCTTGTGCGCCCGGTCTTCTAAGGAATATGTTCAGCTGAAAATCCAGTTCATACATAGACTCGGCGACTGGCGGCAATGTTGTGGCATTATCCAATATCTGTCCGCCACGTGTTTCTACTGTTATGCAAATGCCACGTCATCATTTCTTTCTTGGGCTTTGTCTTTCATAATAGATATGGGCCTCTCCATACGAAATTCTGACTCAAAAAAATTAAAAATAAATAAATTTTAAATTTTTGAATATTTAATATTTTATTAAAAAAATATTTGAAATACTTTTTTATTTTTATACCAAATCACTTTTTAACATAAAAATTCTTTTTAATACATATATTATTTTCTTTCATTTATAATGACATTTGATGGAACCCAAGTTGATTAAAATACTTAAAAAAAATTCTTATATACAATTACACATTCACATCACTTATCAAAAAAAATTCTTATATACAATTACACATTCACATCACTTATCAATGTGGGACAATGTATCATATCTTTTCTTATAGATCCTTCCTCCAATAATTGATGAAAAAATATTTGTTTCACTCAAAAAAATTAGTCAATCTAATTTCTAGAGTTACTATTTCGACTAATATAAATTCAACTCAAGTTCCATTTGTAGAATTTTAGTCTTACTAAGTAAAAGACTTATATCAATTCTAACTTAACTCGTACATACATAATGCGCATAATAAATTCTCAATGAGCAAATATTTCATCTTTAACGTTACAATAAGATTGTTATTAATTGAATTACACATTCTTCACAATTTTTATATATTTTTAAGACATGCCTTTGGAAATCTATATTTATAGACATAGGATATATATATATATATACACATACATATATGTATAAGTGAATGAATACAAGAATTTGCTTTTTGAGTAGAGAGGAGGTTGTATCATGTAAGTATGCCTCAAAGATCAAACAAAAGGATAAGTCCTTACCAACCCTACTTTGAGTCATTTTCTTGACTTTTAGCTGTGCTTTTGGACAATGTTTAAATTCAATAACAAAAAATCATAATGTGTGTCAATAGATGATCCACCAACTTCACCCATCTATATATTGACATCTCATTGTATTGTATTGTATGGACACCACAAAAATTCAAAATAACAAAAACAAACTTTCTTTATATGTCTTTTTTTTTTTTGAAAAAAAAAACCAAAAAAACTTAAATATAAAGTTTTTTAAATAAAGATAGTGAAACTATAAACTCAATTTGTATATATATATATATTAAAATTTTAAAGATATTTTTGCTTTTATCATCTTTTAAAGTCACAAGTGATTATTAATTGAATTATATATTCTTATACGAAGAATTTTAAAGACAATAACAACAAATTAATTAATGTGATCATATTTTCTTTGCCATATATTTAGCAAGAAATAGGATGTTACTAATATGAGGGACAAAAGTAGTCTCCTCCTAATGTCCATTTTTAGAAGAATCCAAATTTGCAATGTGAGAAAAAAAGGCAAATTTGGTCCATAAGATTTCTATATCAATCTAAATGATTATATAAAAAAGAAATATTTAATTTTATGTTATATATATATATATATATGTGTGTATGTATATATGTATAATTGATTAGTTAATTAATTGGAAATATTAGAAGAAGTATTTGAGTAGTAAGTTCAGATGGCTTAATCAAAGGGAGAAAAATGGTTAATAAGATCATTAGAATAATTAAGGATTTTGGGTCCCACATTCTATACCATTCTCTAAACCTACCACTTTCACTGCCGCTCTATCCGGCCTATCATAATGCATACACGTGGATCCTACCTGGCCATATATATATATATATATACTAATAATAATTAATAATTTTATTATTAATTTACTTTTTGCACTTCTACCCACATATTTATATAATATTTTCTCTCACACCCCTAAACATTTGCTTTATTGGTGAAAGTGATACCCTATCATTCCCTCTTTCACCAATTCCCATTTCCAACACTCACCCCTCACCTCATAAATATATATATATTTTGAAAAATTTAAGAGATTTTTTGTTTCTACAGTGTATCTAATTTAGATTTTTTCAAATAATAAGTGAGATCAGTAAGAAATTTTTGTTTAAGTTGAGTTGGGAAAAGATAATTGTTGGTGAAAAGATAAAAGAATTGAGTAATGGGAGGAAGGATAAAAAGTGGGGAAAAGAAAATGATGATGATGAAGAAATGGAGATGGAGATGGAGCCCATTTGATATATATATATATAATTTTAATTGTGAAAAAAGGAAATCAAAGAAAGAACAAAAACAAAAGGCAGATATAGATATAGAGAGAGAAAGAAGAGAAAAATTCTTTCTCTCTCTTTCTACTAATGCACCCATATGGGAAAAGAGGTGTATGTGAAGCTGAGGTCGCTTTTCTTTTTCTGTATCAGTTTGTTTAGTCGCTTTACCAATTCATTCCACCTTCCCCACCCCCTCCTTCCTCAACCTCACTCTCCCACCTTTTACCATTCCCATTCCCATTCCCAAGTTCTTCCAACCAACAATTATACCAAGAAATGCCTAGCAACTTATAGCTAGTGATTTTGCTTTTTCTTTCATTTCTGTTCACACCCTAGTTCTTGAAAAAAAAAAAAAAAGATTCATTCTTTTTTTTACTCATATTTGATTTGATGATTTCTTTAGTTCTTTGCTTTTGTGGGGGCTTGATTTGATGCTGGGTTTTTAACCTTTTGTGGTGTTGGGATCTCCTTTTTTATCAATCTTGATATGTATTGTTTCTCCAAGATGAGTTCTTGATGTGGGATCGTTTGTGGTGGAGCTCAAGAAAGGTACGTCCTTTTTTTTTTTTTTTTCCTTTTCGTTTTTTATCTTTTATATTTCATCTGTCTTCTGATTGTATGTATGCATGTTTAGAATCACATCCTCTGTCAATGTATATATATATATATATATATATATATATATATATTATATATATATATATATATATAATTGGATGGGTTGGGATGGTTATGGATCTATTTGCTTTACTACAGGAGCTTGATTTTTAAGTTGATTTCGTGTTCTCTTCATGTTCTTGAAAAAGGTTTAGTTCTTAGGATGATTATTTTCTTCCCTTTGTAGAAAGAATGGTTAGGGAGTGTGTTTTACTGTGATCCTCCTCTCTCCTCTGTTTCTGCATTTGGGAAAATGGGCAGGAGACAAGAAGAGATAGGTTTACTTGTCGGAAAATTGAATCATTCAATAATTTGATAAGGGGTTTATGAATCATTTAGGCAGACTCTTAAAATGCTGTGTAAGATAATTTGTGTCTTTAGGAATTGTTTTTAGGATTAAAGTCATTTTTTTTGGTTTGGGGAAAGATGGTTTGGCAGATTTCAGGGTTTTAAATTTTATATGTTATGTTCATGTAGGTGAAGAAGAAGAATCTTGAGAAAAGTAATCAAAGAATTTTGGCCGAGAATGAAAAATTTAAAGCCTCTCTTTTACGAAAAGAAGAAAAGAAAATGACATCTGAAAGATTAATGGGAGAAGAGTCTCTTTGCCGGGACCTTGAGTCATTGAGTGTGTCGAGGCGTTTGGTCAGAAGTGTCAGTCAGAAGTTGAAGAGGAAGAATCACAAAGATGGGGAAGAAGAGGATGATGGCAGAGCTGTTTCGTTAAGCTGTCTCAGCCTTTACGGAAGAGTTGGAGGTTGTAAGGTCGGTGCTGAGACAGGTGAAGAGTTCGGGGATTATGGAGGTAGAAGACGATCTAGTGCTAGTGATGAAGGCAAGGGGTATGCACCTATATGCGGAAACGAGGAAGCTACTGTGGATTGTTTCTCCTATGGCATGAAGGAAAAGTTCTGGAAACGAAATAATCGAAAGGTTTTGCAACTTAGAGAAGCACGGCCAGACAGCGTGAACGTGTTTCTTCCCGATGACATTCTAGAAATGTGCTTGGTGAGACTACCTTTGACAAGTTTCATGAATGCTCGTCTTGTTTGCAAGAAGTGGAGAAGCTTGATGTCAACGCATAGATTCATGCAAATGAGGCGAGAAGGTTCGTATCAAACTCCATGGTTATTTCTTTTTGGAGTTGTTAAGGATGGTTATTGTTCCGGGGAGATTCATGCATTGGACGTTTCACTTGACCAATGGCACAAAATAGATGCTCAAATTCTTCGAGGAAAGTTCTTGTTTTCTGTCACTAGTATCCAAGATGACATTTTTGTTGTTGGTGGTTGTTCTAGCTTGACAAACTTTGGGAGAGTTGATAGAAGCTCATTCAAAACACACAAAGGAGTTTTGGTATTTAGTCCTCTTACAAAGTCATGGCGCAAAGCTGCATCAATGAAATATGCAAGGTCATCGCCTATTTTAGGTGTTTCTGAGGTCAGTCATGATTGTACGGTCATTAGAAATCAGCAAAATCGACAAGAAAGACGTTTTTATCGATCCAGAATTGGTGGAGTCTCAGACGTTTACGAGGATCCTCATAGACTCTCTGTTAGACGTCAATTTAGACACTCACTCGACGAAAATGAAGCATCAATGTCACCTAATAATAGGAAGAACAACAGATTTGCTAGCCAAAGAAGTGAACAACAAGCAAACAAAGATCACAAAAAGTACGTTATGATAGCTGTTGGAGGTCTTGGATCATGGGATGAACCTTTAGATTCAGCTGAAATATATGATCCCATTTCAAATAAATGGACAGAAATCCAAAGACTACCTATGGATTTCGGAATTGCTTGCACCGGTGTTGTATGTAATGGAATGTTTTACGTATACTCAGAAACCGACAAGCTTGCAGGATATGATATCGAAAAGGGGTATTGGGTAAGAATCCAAACTGCACCATCTCCTCCTCGTGTACACGAGTACTATCCAAAACTCATATCTTGTAGTGGGCGACTGTTTATGTTATCGGTGTCATGGTGCGAAGGAGATGGTCAGATAGGGAGGAGAAACAAAGCCGTTAGAAAGCTGTGGGAGCTTGATCTAATGTACCTTACCTGGACAGAAATATCAGTACATCCCGACGCCCCTATGGATTGGAATGCTACATTTGTTGCAGATAATAAGTCTTTGATATTTGGTATTGAAATGTTCAAGATATTCGGACAGGTACTAGATTTCTTGACTGTCTGTGATGTGTCGAATTCTAGTATTAGTAGTACAAACTGGAGTCATATATCAAGAAATCATGTTGTTGCTCATGAATTAGATGCAACTTCTTGCATGACTAAATCTATGGCAGTTCTTCATCTGTAAGCAAATGAAAGATCTACTACTAAGCACAGCAATCCTGCAGATATACTACTGCTGCTACTTTTGATGCTGTAAATTGGACATATATTGAATTCTTTTGTACCTGTCTGTTTGTATTTCTGCCATTAATTTATTGGAAATTTTCTGTCTTTTTTTTTTTCTTGGCAAATTTGTAATGTTTATGACAGACATTCTGTATTTCTTCTATTTGGTTGCTGCAGAGATTTTTTACTTTTATTGCTCTGTGAGTGAGTAGTTTTAAGTTAATTCATATTTAGATTAATTTCTGTTCAAACGGGTTGGTTTTAGTGTCTTAAATGGATTTCAAATTATAGAAAGATATTTTTAAGTCAATTTACATATAAATTAATTTCTATTCAAGTCGAATTGGTCATTGTAGAAAGAAGATCTAACTTTAAATTTTAAACAGATCCTAGTGTGTTAGATGAGTTTCAAACTATGGAAGAAAAACATTTTTAGGATAATCTATATTTAGATTAATTTTTGTTCAAGTTAGATTTGTCACTTGTAGAAAGAAGAAACCAGGTTGGCTGCTTGTAGGAAGAAGCCCGGGTTGACTGCTTGTAGGAAAAGGCGGGTTGGCTGCTTGCTGGAAGAAGTCAGGGTTGACCGTTTGCAAGAAGAAGCCTGGGTTGACTGCTTGCAAGAAGAAGCCCGGGTTGATGGTTGCTGGAAGAAGTCAGGGTTGACCACTTGCAAGAAGAAGCCAGGTTGGCTGCTTGTAGGAAGAAGCTCGGGTTGATGGTTGGCTGCTTGCAAGAAAAAGCTCTGAACTTAAATTTCAAGTCGGATTGGCTGCTTGCAGGAAGAAGCCTGGGTTGATCGCTTGCAGGAAGAAGCCCAGGTTGACTGATTGCAGGAAGAAGCCCGGGTTGACTGCTTGCAGGAAGAAGCCAGGTTGGCTGCTTGCAAGAAAAAGTTCTGACTTTAAATTTCAAGTCGGATTGGCCGTTTGCAGGAAGAAGCCCGGGTTGACTGCTTGGAGGAAAAAACTCTGACCTTAAATTTCAAATCAGATTGGCCGCTTGCAGGAAGAAGTCTGGATTCACTGCTTGCAGTTCTTTCCTTAAATTTTAAACAATTTAAAAAAGTCTCAAACTATAGCATGACATATTTAAATCAATTTGCATCTAGATTAATTTTTGTTTGAATTGAGTTAGTTTTTTTTTCTAAGAGAAAATTATAACCTTAAATTTTAAAATTTCAAATTTTAAACAGCAGCT
Organism: Asclepias syriaca; assembly: GCA_027405835.1. Taxonomy (NCBI): domain Eukaryota; kingdom Viridiplantae; phylum Streptophyta; class Magnoliopsida; order Gentianales; family Apocynaceae; genus Asclepias; species Asclepias syriaca. The sequence goes on along the minus strand of CM049934.1, from coordinate 2,365,821 downwards.
GTGCATATGATTTAGATATTCAATTCTTAACTTTACTTGCAGCTAAGCTATGAAAGCTTCTTATCAGCTCACATTTCTTCTGCATTTTTACATTTTGTTATTACATTTGGAATAAAATGTGAAGAGATTTTAAACATATAACAGGAAAATTGAGGAAAAGGAGAACAAATCTTTTATTGGATACAATGTATAAAAATAATTTTACATTCCAATTTCTTACAATGATAGAATATGCAGTTTTTGTGCACAAGAAAATGACCAATCTGAAAATTACATCAATACAAGTGGAAAAGAGAAATAAAATCAGGAGCCCTCTACAACAAAAACAACAATATATTATGTACCTGCATCTATTACTGCTTCCAAATCTAGACATTTAGCCAAGAAATCCAGCCAAGATCATCATCATCATCATCCCATGTTTGGAAAGACACCGGAAAAGTTGGGAATCTTATCGACATGTTTCAGAGCACGTTCAGCGATTTGTCTTGTTCGATAATCAGCATGTTGGAAAGCATCAACTAGTGCAGTACTTACATTAGGATCACCAGAAACTTCATAAGCAATATCATCAGACCTCAAGAGTCTTTCAACAGCCCAAACACCTCTTCTTCTGAGATTATCTGTTCGTTTCTCCAGTAACACGTCGAGAATAGGTTTGATCCCTTCTGCCTCGCATAATACTTGCACACCTTGATCGATGTCAACACCATCATCCAACAATGTACACAATGCTGCAAGAGATGCCTCGACAACTTTCTCGTTGGTGTGGTCGAGCAGTGCAACCAGTTTCTCCACAGCTTGTCCTTCCAAGATACAAAATGTATCTTTTAGTGAACATGTGCCGCGATGAACCCTGCATAATCCTGTGATTACATGTGGCTTACTTAAACAAGTGAAGATCGAGCCACAGAAGGTAGGTGGTGGAAGTTCCGGCAATCTGGTTAAGTTTTTTGACTCGAGAGATAAGTTCTCCAAGGCCATGGCTGAAACCATCTGCACATTGTCAAGTCCATTAGTCTGTAGCAGTTCTATAAACAGAGCAGCAAGATTGTGATCCCGACAAAGGGCAAGGGCATCAGGTTCATAAGCAAGGACAAATGTAATCCTTGCAAGAACTTTAACAAGCCCTTCTTGATAAGGAGTAACAAAACGGCTTCCTCTGGTTTCACCTTGTCGTATCCTTATAATTCTCGAGATGATCAGCGGAAATGCACCTTCATCTAGTAACTGCCTTGTGAGACCTGTGTCCCTTTCAGGAAGATCAGCCAGAAGTCCGACAGCTGCTGCTTGTTCCTCTGTTATTCCTATATTTTCAGATATGACTTTGATTAAGCTACTTAGCTGACCAGAAGTACCGCGTAAGCAACTAGCTAATTCTGGACCCATATGAGGAGATAAGTTTTGCAGAAGTTTAATTGATGCTACTCTTAACTCCCTTTGAGAAGCCTCGATGAACTGAACCAAACTGACAGTAGCACCCGAGCTTTTAATGGAAGAAACAACGCTTGAAACAGTTGTAGGCGAATTCGTGAGCCCAACAAGAATCTGAATAAGCTTGCATTCTATTGCTGGTCCAGTGTTGTTAATTAGGTGGAGAAGATCATGAATTACATCCTCGGAGACAAGAGTCCGATGCTCAGGTCCAACAGGGACAGTATCAAAATCATAGCCCGAGTTCACAACATTAGAAAGGATTGTTGCAGAGACTTCCTTTAATCGCATAGGCATTAGATGGGCACTGGCAACAAACAAATCATTCACCAGAGGTGGAAGTATTCCGGCCTCTATCAAGATCTTAGCACTAGCTTCATATGATGAGATTTGGTTTAAGGCTTTCAAGGCAGCTTCCCTCGCCTGAACAGTACCACTTTTCATGATACTAATCAGTGACGAACCCACAGTTCGAGCAACCAACACTTTTACATCATTGTTCAGAACCAAGTCACCAAGAAATGAAGCCAAGGACAATTTGGTGTCAAAAGATCCTGGAACAAGTAATGCAACAGAGTTCAAACAACGGATCAAATGAAACAGCGGGTCAATTATTAGGGATGTAATTGTATATAGATTCACCCTTCTTTTTTCATAGTATATATAGCATATTTTAAGAAACAGCAAGAACAATATAACCATAATGAAAATCCTAGGTTACGAGTTTTTTTAAGGGAAAACACAATAGATTGTTTGACATCAGAAGCTCTTTGTAATGAAAATGTCATAAGTAGTACCTTCAAGTAATAGCCTCAAAAGAGGCCGCAGTCTGCCATTTTCAGCCATTTGTCTCACATTATTCTCACACACCTCCAGATTCTCAAGAGTTCTATCAGCCATCTCAACAGCCACAAGATTTTCCGATTTGCTGCTTGCCATACCTATTAAAAAGAGAATTGACCCATTGACTGAACCAATCTTTTCACATAAAGCTTCAGATTTAGAGAGCTCATAGAGCAAAGAAACAGCTTCTTCTCTTTCTTTTGATTGTTCATGAGCTAAGAATTTTACTATAGTTCGTACAGTGTCTCCTTGAGCCATTATATCCTGAAAAAAAGAGAAGAATGTCAATAACAACCGTAAGCGGTATTTATATCTCTAAAATCATTGTATACTTGTTGAGAAACATTTTCGGAAACCTTATTATCAGAATCATCCTCAATGACAATTCGAAGTGTTTCCAAAGCTTTCAACCGAACTCTCCAACTAGTATTTTTTAACATATCAATAATCATAGGAATCAGCTCTGCATTATGGATTGCACGCTTATTTGATGGATTTCTTTCGCACAGCTTCTGTATAAACTTCAAAGCATGCAAAATATCTTGCTCTGAGCTAGCAGGAGTCAGTGATTTCTGGGCCATATCCAACTGAGCAGCTTCATTTCTGGCATTCCATTCTTCAATGGTGTTCCGCAAAGCAATACTTGGATTGAGTTCAGTACTTCTCAGCTCTCTTTGAGTTAATGGACAAACTAGCCTCCTACCACTCTCTCTACATTCTTTGAACCACCTTTCAATTGCTTCTCTCTCAAATGTTTGCCCATTCTCCAAAGTCACAGGATCTCGCATTACTTGTTTTGTCAAAGGACATATAAAGGCATCATAGATAGGTTCCACGCGTAATCTATCAAAATGATGGCTCTCGTCTGACTGGCCAGCCAGGTCATTACTTCCATCCCAGCTCCCAGCCATCAAATCACAATATCCTAAAAATGGAAGCGAAATTTCATATTACTTTGAAGTAAACAGATAAAGTCCAAATGAAAAGTGTGGTTCTTGTCTTTTCCTCTATACCATATGTTTCTACTCGTAGAATTTGGTACTTTGGAGGAAACAAAATCGTGAAAGAACAAGCATTATTAGTCATTTAGTCAAATCAATACACAAATTTAATTGCTCTGATCTCCTAAGATTCACCAGCAAAGTATCTCTAAAAAGTACAAATTATTAGGGCCCCAACCTTTTATTTTCTATTAATGAGTTTGTATTCGAAACAGCAGATGGGAAAGCAATAATTTATCAGCAATGGCTATAACAACAACGCAATCCCGCCCCTAATTCTTCTATAACTTCAATATCCTTGGATCATCATCACAAAATAAGTGTATGTTGTGAGAAATACGAACTCAAAATTCTAGTTTTCAGATTAGAACAAGGAAAACCAGACTAGTCCAAACAGCATGTCTTTTCGAGATTTCAATTCCAATACCATTTTTTCCCCTAAGGTAGATCATTTTGATTTCTAAAAAGCACTTGGTTTTTTTCCAAGATAAAGGAAAACAAAAACAACTTAATCTAAAAGTTTGATGCAAATTAACCTTCTGATCTTTAAAATTTGATTTCAAGAAATGCCATTTACCAATGCCTATCATATGATATAAAAAAAAATGTGCTCCAAATTAGGGAGAGAATTAGAATTTCGCATCAGCATATCCATATCTCACTTCCCAAATTAAACAACGGCACAATTACATATTATCCATATCTCACTTCCCCTAAAATGTAGAATTTCTCAAGCCCATGTATCAGTAGCATCATAAAACACAAACTAGAGGTGGAACGGAGAGAGAAAAAGAGAAAAATTACCTCGTTAGAATTGTTGTTTCAGCCTTGAGGGACTAAGTTAGTTGTGAGGTACCAAGATTCAACCTTTCATTAAAACCCTGATATGAAATTGAGCAAAGAACAAATAACCAATCCACAGAAACTCAAATTCTTCCATGAAATATTGCAAATTAGGGTTTATTCAAGAACCATCGAGCTGTGGAAGAAGACAAAATGAAAAAAGAGGGTAAGATGGGAACACAAAATGGAAGAAGAAGAAGAAGGAGAAGAGAAGAGAAGAGAAGAGCTGGCACAGCTGATGATGAATGAATAATTAAAAAAACAAACAAGTAGAAAACAACAAATTATCATTTTCTTTAAAATAAAATAAAAAACCATCTTCACTATTCAACTTGGAGATCAACATTTTGAAGGTTGACTCGGTAACTCCTTTTAGTCATCGTTGCACTGTGGACCAACTTAAGAAAGAAGACGAGGAAGAAGGCAAATTTGGGGATTTTTTCTTTTTTTTTTTGCGTGTCGCGTTGCTTTGATGGCCACACTTTGCCCAATTCAATTCTCTTATAATTTCCATTTCTCACCATTTTTTCATATACAGTCGCCATTTTTTTAACCTCTGAGAATCACTGCGAACGAGCGCGTTTTTTTTTTTTTAAATTTATAATATGTTGTAAAAGTTATATATGTTCTATCTTTCACTCTTAATTTTTAATTTTTTTTTATTTTAATTTCTTCGGTTTCATTTTCTTATTCATTTTCACATTCAGTTTTATTTTCGTTTTTATTTTCATTTTCATGAGAGATATATTACTAATTTTGTTTTCATGGTATCTGATTTTCTTTAAATTATACTTAAAATTTTTTTTTAAAAAAATACATAATAATAATAATACTAATTATTTTATAAATTTACTTTGAATAAAATTAGTATGAGTGATGTTAATAACAGTTAAAGAACAAGGAGGTTTAAAAAAATTAAATTCATAGATTTAGATTATAAAATATTATAAATAAATAAACTATATCAAGATTTTAATGTTTATTCTTAAAAAGTTTATAATTTTTTAATAAAATAAATTTTATTTATCATATGTTTATTTAGTTTTGTTTGAATATAATATTATTTATTAATTAAAATATTTTTAATATTTAATTTGTAACATGTTTTTTTTATAGAAATGAAAGATACAAATCTTATGAGAGGGGATTGTAATAAATAAACAAATTTTCTAAACACTCGTTAATTAACTGAAAAATATAACTGAATCTTTTAATTCTAAATTTAATATTTAAATTTGAATTAATGTCAAGTCTTTTAATTTGTAACTTATTTATAGAAATGGTTTTAATGAAAGTTTAATTAATTTTAAATAATGCAAAAATATATAAGAAAAAATATTAAACTTTTAATATATTATAAAAATTTCTATACAAAATAAATTTAGACCATCAATTTCGAAAAATCATTTCATCTTTTAAAATAATTTTACTAAATTTTTTTAGTAATTTTAATAGCTGTAGAATTTTAGAGAATTTAAAGTAATATATTAAATTGGGACACGTCGCATCCAAGCTATCGCCGGCGACACTTTCAATATTACATTATTGATCAGAAAGTATGAATTAGATTAAACAATTTTATGAAATTTCCTGTCATTAATTAAGTTTAGACATAGGATTTTGAAACGGAACTGAAACCCCTCTTCTCACAGCTGCCTGCCGATTTGATTGGGCAGTGAATGATCTCACCGCAGATATGGTGGTGGAAATGGAACAGCAAATCAACCAGAATTCTCAGAGCTCTTTCGGGGATCAGAACGAAGAAAACAAATCATCCTCTGTTGAAATTGAAGAAAACGTGGTGAAATTTCTAGACTCTATGGATAACTATCTAATCCTCACGAATTCCCTCTCATCAACACTTCGCGAGGTAGAAATTTCTATCTTCGATTTGGTACTTTTTCATTTGCTGCGGATGAATTGAGAAAATTTAACTCATTTTAAGTTATGTGCATTGATAATTGCTTTCTCATATTAAGTTTTGTTTTAGTCTGAATGAATAGCTTTTGTAGTGAAATAGTGTGAATCTCTTTTGTTATAAGGGATGGCTGGAGTTAGCTAGTGCCAGGCATTCAATGGGAACATCACGTGTCAGTAGTGCTTTCTTTGATCTCAAAGATCATGCTGCTGCAACTACACTGCAAGTCAATGGTCAGTGTGATATGTTTCTGCTGCTTTTCTGTATTAGCTTAATTTTCATATTACTATTGAGGGCTTCTTAATCCTAAACTGCCAGCCCGGCTAGTAGTTGATAATGAGTAGCTAGGTTCATTTTTATATTTCAAGATATATCCATACGTAGGACTGGATATCATAGTTATCCGGTGTTTGTCATCAATTTCATTGTGGGATGTAGAACAGTATATGTAGTATATGCCTTGTATGTTAAGTTCTTGAAGATTTGTTTTTCTTAAATGAAATTTGAAGTACAATAACATATTCAGCTAGGATGATAAGCTGCCTAAATGTGTTGCCTCTTCCTTTATAGAAGTGTCTTTAGTCTTTATTCTCTAAGCTCACAATTTGATGCCACTTCTTATATGAGCAGCATGATTTTGATACTTTTCATGGTATAGAAAGGCAATTTTTAATGAGATCTATATATGTATATATAATTTTCTTCATTTTCTCATTATCATATGACCGTGTACTCACAATACATTTTTTTGTGGCTCATAGTTGATTCTCCAGTAGAGCAACCAGTTTTTAAGCTGCACAAATGGGCAACCTCTGAATCTGATGGTTCGAAAAGTGTGTCCAGAGAACCTGTTTCTGAGGACGATAAATTGTTACCAAGTCAAACTAATAGTTCACCAATTCATCAGAATGCTTCATCTGAGAACTCTGGTCAGTTCTTGATTGTTACTTTTTCACAAAATCAGTATACATGGTAATTTCAGCAAGGAAGTATTTCATTTAACCTGACTGATAGCTTGATTTTAGTTTCCGCATTTATGTTTTCAACCATGCAACTCATATGCATAGGTTTTATTTTCTCTTAGTAAGCTCATTTGTTTTTCTTCTCTGTGAAGGTATGCAGGAGAAAAAGGGAGAAAATAATGGCTCTCCCATCGATGCTCATAACCAAGTAAGCGTCATTTTTCTAGTTTTATTTAGAGTAAAAAGTTCCTCCTTTGTGATATAGTATGCAAACAATAAGTTCTGAGAACGCAGAGGAATGGCAAGAGGGTTATATGTCAGATTTGCTGAGATACGAATTTAATTTTTTGTTTGCAAAATTGTTTGAAGTAATCAGATCGTACTTGTTCTTTCACTTTCAGGTTCAGAAACAACGACAGAAGACACTTTCCATGTTTGGAGCCCTCTTTCCTCCAAAGCTTCGAGCTGCCCAACTTTCATTTGAGACAGGTAAAAAATGGAGTTACTTCTTGCTCTTTAGATAATTACAATTTCTTTAATATGTGCCAACTTTTCATAATCCTTTTTTAATAACATTAAAATTAAATACAAATAAAGTTTCTGTAAGTTTGGAATCAACTCCTAATGCAAATTTGCCCTCTGTAACCTTCCTCTTATTACTGTCTATGATTATTACCTAAAGGATTACACCTACCTTCCAAACCTCCATAGCAGATCTATTTCTTACTTCAGTTTTTCTTTTTGCAGCTCTGGAAACACTCACTGAAATAGCAAATGCAAGGGCATCTATATTAGCTGCTCATGAACAAGTGCGCAAAGAGATGGAAATCACCACCACTAAGTAAATTTTGAATATGGTCTCTTCTTCTCCCTTCCACCCCCCATCACACACGCACACACAAACCACAGTTTTCTTTGGGTTTGAAGTTTTAAGTCATAGGTGGGATTAGAATGTTGGAGTTCAAAGAGGTGACTTATTGTTGTTGCCTTTTTCTTTCTTGTGTTTTAAAAATATGGTGACTTTCCCCTATATTTTTTCAAGCTTGTGGAAAATGGAAACCTTTGCTGTTCATAGCCATTGCCCCATGTTAACCGTTTCTTTTCTTTCTTTTCCTTTTGGTCTGAATCTCATGGTGACCTAATAGAGATAAATCCTTTAGTGGATAATGTCCAGAATGCAACTTTTTTGCTACTATTATAAATATTACTATTTAATATATATATGTGTGTGTGTGTGGCTTGGCTTCTCAAGAGCCATTTTCATCAGTAATAAAGAAAGATTTTCTGCTTTGTCCATTTGCTTGTATTTCCATGACTTTATTGATTTCTTGTTTTTCACGAAAATTTCCTTTCCTTAAACCTGTGGATCTTTTTCTGGAAATCTCAGTAGTTTCTCTTGGCAAAATTAGGTCAATTTTATCTGATTTTATTGTTAGTATTCCAAAAGATTCAAGAAATCATTCCATATATTTTATAGGATGAAGCAAAAGGAAAGTTTGAGATTTTTTCTTTGACTTTTTTGTGATATTAAAATCTTCTTCATATTTCCTCTTGTGCATTTTTTGATTCTTGTAGCCAGACAATTTCTGCCATCTGCAGAAATGGTAATATATATATATATATATATATATGTATATATATTTGCATGAATTCAGTTATAATTAGCAAACAAACTTCACTTTTGTATATATATGTCGACAAAGATTGAATCTTTATTGCATTAATCTCTTCTTTCTTGTACTCTTCTGTCTCAAAATTATGGCCGGAAGTTTATATGAATGTTCCTTCACCCTACTGATGATCTTCTTTATAGCAATTTGTGTGGCAAAACTGAGGTTTGTTGAGCCATCATGGACTCCACCGCCGCCGCCGCTGCCACATAATGCAGCTGCAGTTGATTGCAATTGTGAACAAACTCTACCACCTCCAGTAACCACTATAACTTGTCCTCCTCCTATGGCACCTCAACCACCGGAATCCTTTCCCTATCCAGAGTCATCACCGCCACCGCCTCCGCCTCCAGACAGTTACTACCCGCCAACTCCAGGGTATTCTCCTCCCGCTATTGTATATAGCTCTCCTCCTCCTCCCGCTATTGTTTACAGTTCTCCTCCTCCTCCTCCGCCTTATGTTCCCTCGGAGACACCATATGACATTCCATCTCCACCTCCACCTCCACCGCAGCAGCGTCCATGGTACGGGTACGATGATCCTTTGCCTGGCTTTCAATTTGCTTCAGCAGAGTGTCTGGTGAAATCTTCTCTCCACATTGCAAGAGCAGGTTTGGTAACAGTGATTGTCTTGCTCTTCATCGGCTAAAACCAGATTTTTTTTTTTTTTTCTTTTTAAGCTTTCTTATCCAAATTATATTGGGTGTAGCTAGCTCACTAGATCATTCCTGTTTTGCCATATGTCAATATATGTTTATATATTTGCCTAAGCTTTTCTTTGAGTAATACATTATATCTAAAGAATATAAATTCTAAAACTTAAATTAGTGTAACTTTTGTTCATATAACAGTTTTTACATCACTTCTCACACACGTACATTGAATTTAATACCTTTGACACAAACACAAACTCAATGGTGTATTCAAGTAAAACCTTAACATAAATTTTTACGTAACAACAATTGAGTTCAAAACTCAAGATTTCATATAGCATTCAAAAGCATTTTATCACTAATGCAATGCACTTGCATAACATAAATCTTTGAAATGTATACTTATGGTTGATTGTTATAGACTTATAGGGCAAGGATCTGCCTGGTTTCTACTACCAAATAACTCCATCAATCAAAATAGGTCAATGAATATGAACTCTAACTGCCCCCACGACCATAATTTTCATGGATAACTAACTTCAAACAGAAAAAAGAAAAAAGAAAAAGGAAAAAGAAAAATCAACAACTCTTAATTGCAAAATACTCTTCCAATAGTCATATTATACAGTGCTCCTCATTCAACAGAAATCAAGGTGGAGAGGGTAGAAGAAAATAGCAAAGAATTACAGACACGTTCTATGAATGTTCACAAGAAAATAACAACTCATACACACCCTAGAAAACCATGAGCACAAAAGGGTAGAAGAAAAGAAACTAATCCTATGAATTCACATACAAGAAAAGTTCAAATTTTCCAGGTAATTTTGTCTTCTTATGTGCAGGCATCTTAATTCTCAAATAAAATTTCCATGTGGAATACATACAGGTAGACTGCATACTACTATTCTCTTTACCAGGCTAAACAACAAACAAAACTGCCAGCAAATCCATATCATTAAACGCAATGCTGACTGGTAAAGCTTTTAGGGTGAGCATGCTAGTCAGCCAACTAGAAAGCATTCCAATTCTCAGAACTTTTCCTTGGACTTTGAGTTTCAGAGGAGACCTTAAATGGACCACTGGAACCAAATGGATCAGAGTCATCAAAGGAGAAGCCTCTACTGTGGTCAAAACTTCTCGTGCTATTTACGGAATCAAACCTGGTGAGGGTTTCCCGACGTGGGGAAGAGCTTTGATCATGTTGACTGAAAGAATCATACCTTGAGAAATTGTCAAAGAATGCATCACCCTTTCCAGAATCGAATCCCCTGGGAGAATTTCCAGCTCTTGAAAGTGGGGTGGAAGGAACTGAATCCTCGAATCTGAATGGGCTATGCTTTTGAAATGAACCACCAGCCTGGGGTGAGTGAGTTCTTCCAGGACTCCCATCAAACTCATTGGTGCTAAAGAAATAACCCTCCCCATGCTTATCATGATCTGATTCCTGCCAGAAGTATTTCACAAGAGCGTCAGTAACGAACCAACATGCAGATCCTAGCATCAACAAATAATACCTCCCCCATGTACATAGCAAGTAACAAACCATTACCATACATAACATTCTGAAAAATACAATATGAAGATTATATATTCAAACACAAATTGGAAGAAATACACTCAATCACAGAAAAACAAAGATGGTCGGAACAATTTTTCTTCCAAGTTACTTTTTAGGAACAGAAGAGTACTTCCCACAGAAGTACTAGCTTGTTTCTGAGGATACAATGCATAATATTGACAAATTACTCCTGAATAAGTTGATTCAAGTTCCCTTCGCAAAAATCTATATAATGATATTGGATAAATACTCCAACCAGAATCTGTTGAAGCTCCCTCTATAGAATCAAAGGAAAAACATAACTGAACATGGAGAAATGTCATATGCACTGTAAACAAGGGCAGCTAATTGCCATTGTCCATGTAATACGTTGCAATTCATCTGTCATATCAAATTGGCAGAAAGGAAATTAACAGCATTCTAAACTGTCTACTAACCTTAGTACCAAAGCCCCAAACAGAATCAATGTCATCATTGTTATCAAAGGTGCCCCAATTGGAATCGTCAAAGCCTCTGTCCAACCAGAGACGGCAGTCAGAGCCATGAAGAGTCTTAAAGAATGGAAACAGGCAATCATGAAAGAAGGAAAGCAAAAGGGCAATCAAAAGACAAGATCAACCCCATACCTTTGGGACTCAGAATCTGCATCTGAGTTCTTCCCAAAATTATTGTCTGAAAAATCCCGGATTGGACTTTCAAATGTAGTTTGTCCTGTTGGACTACCATGTGGGCTTTTTGATCCATCTTCACTATGAGAATAGGAGGTTTCAGTCTCGAGATTACCAATATCCTTACCAAAAGCATTGTCTGATTTATCAGTGTTTGATACTGAATCAGATGAAAGACTATGAACAGGAGAAGAATTTTCTTTTCCAGAAGAAGCCAATTTGGCACCCACAGGGACAGCAACATCAAATGAAAAACCTGCCAATAAAGAAGAGCAGCTAAAGTGCAAACTATAGTTCATACATAACCAAAACTTTAGGTCAAGAAATCCTAGATAACTACAATGGTTATATCCTGTCTTTTCTTTTCCCCTTTTTTCTTTTAATTTTTTTTAAATTTTTTTTATTAATGCTATCAGCTTTAGAAAGCTTTGAATAATAGTTTTTTCTTGCAACCTTTAGGACATCTTGATTATGTAGAGAACTTGACAGTAAATCTACATTTTAACTCAATTGAGAACTTGATAGTGGGGAAATTTTGTTAAAAATAAAAAATAAAACACAGAAGTAATTACAATAATGATGTTCCACCAGCAAAATTCTGCTTATGTTTGTTGGACAAAAGATCCACTTTTGTCATACATAGAACTTGACTATAAACCTTTCTTTACCCCAATTTTAGTAATAATAGTAATAATAATGACAAACTTTTAACTGATGTGAGCAAGTATATAGACTAGCAGCAAAGTAGAACAAACATAAGAGGAACCAAGAAGTAAACAAAAGAATGGCAAACCTTCATCTTCAAATTTATCCCAATCTTCATCCCACACAGCTGCTACCTCTGGGATGCCAGGTTGCCAGCCTTAAAACACCCAAGCAATTAATTAAAACGCTGAGGAAGGTACCACTTTGGAGAATAGCACAAAAATATTGAACGACTTCACCACCAGAAAAATGTATACCCTCTTTTATCATTCTTTAGAGAGAAAAAAAATTTAAAAAGAAAAAAAAGAAAAAAAAGAAAAAAATGGAAGTATATATGTGTATCTGTTTTCAAATTGCTATGTGCTTCAACATTAGAATTTCTAAAGGTTCCAACTGGCTGCAGCCGTAATTCCAACAAGCTGCACCAAAAATCCAATACTAATATTTATCTGTTATTATCTACAAGGCTTTCCTGTCCCCCTCAAACTGCAAATAGAATGTCTCTCTAATTTTGCTATAAAGTTAAGCAGCCAAGCAAAGGGTACCTTTTCTGGGTTGGTAAGAAAAGCAGCAAATAAAGATGAAATTGGAAAGTTGTTCTCAATTTATGCCCACAAGTAATGTTAACATGATTACAATTATAGAAACTCATGGGAACAAAACAATAAAAGTCATATGGCTATGCAAAAGATTTTCACATAAATGCTCAATTGATACAAGATGGAAACACTATTTCATATTAGTAGGCCATAAATGCCTGAAAATTTCTCTAATATCATCCTTACATGCTTTCTCTAATGTCAGCAGTTATATGTGGAAGTCTGGTTCAAAAATACTAATAACATGAAAAAGGGTAACAGAGAAACAGAAAGCAGGATATAGAGCAAATAAATGAAATACAATAACCGCAAAAGAAATGCCATACCTGTGGGAAGTTCAATTACAGCTGCTGACTTCACACTTATCCCATGTTTCTTACAACGTTCTGTTAAAGCCTTCAATAATTCCTCCAGATCTGATTGTATGCGATCAGCCCTGACCTGGTCATGCCAAGAGTACACTCATAGTGCATAAATATATTTGACCTTAAAATGTTTGTACCCAACAAGAAATTTGTTATCAAATTTACCTGGAGAAGACCATCTGCACTGCCACCTTGTTCCACTTTAGTGATTGCTTGTTGCAATTCCATCTTCCTTTCCTGGAAATTCATTAATAACCAGCCAAAAAAATTGTTATATGAAATGATCAGAAAGCAGTTGTTTATTTTCCTAAAAATAAATGGGAATGGGAAAAATTAATACACGAAGGGGCCAAAATCAAGAGATAATTAGTCGGACCATAATTATTCTAAAGCATATAGATGCAAAGGTCTTGTGTAATTACAGCGAAACATCAAGAAATAGTAAGAAATTCCACAAAAAAAGTGTTAAACAAATCAGACAGCAAGGACATCAAGAGTCATTCATTGATGACACAGGTTATATCGTTTTGAAATGTGCTACTAGATTCTGGATCAAATATTCTCTACAGTAAAAGGATCAGAAAATCAGGAAGATAGAACAAAGACAAATAACTTGTATTCTTCACCTGAATATCACGAAATGAAGCTTCTTCAATAGTTAGTTTTGAAGCAATTTCTGCAACTTGCTTGTATTTTTCTTCATATTTCTTAGCTAGTAACTCAGCCTGGAATAGATAAAACCAAGTCAAGGCTGTAGATACAAACAACAACGAGAACCGGAAAGTAAGCTTTTGTAGCAGGTGATTCTTTCAGTTCATAAGATACCTCACGCTTATCTGCTATTGCCCTTTCGGTGATTTCATTGAGCCGATTCTCACATCTACTTTTGTAGAGGACCTGGTCAGGAATGAAAAGGACAGTATGAAAACAAAGAATAACCAAGAAACAGGTAGGTGACTTAATCATTAGCTGATGAATCTAATATGCTATAAGAAAGTCTAATTTCTTACAAGATCCTGCATCTTTGATCTGTAAAATTCAAGTTTCTCCTTTGAGTCCAGAATCACTTTCTTCTCAGCAACCTATCATGAGCCAAAGGGCAACTTCAGTATCCATAAAATTTCACATAGTAAACATTTTAATATGCCTCAAATGTTCACGCAACTGATAAAACTTAAAACAATTCCAGGGACCAAAATAGAAAAATGTAAAGCAATCATAAATATGTAACCTTCCAAATTGTTACTCCCTAAACTATACTGAGAATGCCATAAAATTATCAAATCCATAAACTCCACAAAAAACTCTAACTGTTTTTCCAAACAGGACTAAGTATAAAAGGCAAGAAATCACAAACAATCATGTGGCTTGAGCAAGGAAAAGTCCATGAATTCCAGATTGAGAAGTGAACCAAGTCTCCCATAACCCCGTTTTCATGGTTTAGGCTGCTCCCATTTCACTCGCCGCTTTTTGCTTTTTTTTCGCCTGGATACTAAGATGTTTCAGTTCATCAGGTTGTCGATTGTCTACCATGGATTCAGGAGCAATTCGAAAGGTTGCTTATTTGGGAATCTCCAAATATATGCTTACTTTTCTAACACCCCAGAGCATTTAATATATACAAACCACTTTTGGAATCTTTATTCTATATTAAAGAAAAAATGTTCAAAGGAGAATTATACCACTGTTGCAGGCAAGTCAATTACCTCCTTCCTTGACAGACTTTACAACTTATAACCCAAGGATAGATTAATTAGAATCCAGCAAAAACAAGTAGAAATTGGTTTAGGCAGAGAATTGGAAAAATTGGACAAGAACTGTCTCTTCTCTAGACACTACTCAACTTAATGCCAATGGTATATCCATTTCATATCTGTTCCCTTTTTCCTGTTAACATATTTCAAAGCTATTTTTAATTTTCCCTTTCGTAAATTCAATCCTCGAGAAACAAAATAGCTAAGCATGGTAGAACAGACCATACATCCAGAAGCAGAAGAAGATTCTACCTTGTTTTCAGCTTCAGCAGCCTCTTGATTTGTATCCAAAGAGTTCTGCGCTCCATTGCTCAGGGCATCAACATGGGAATTCTCCACTGAAGGCCCTCTAGCATTCTGCTGATTAAATTGCACTGATGTTCTGTCTGCCTGAGGATACACTGGCTGACTGGGAGGCCGTACACCAGGAGGCAAAATTTGCTGAGCACCAGGTACACCTTGCTGTGGTCTTACACCTATAAATAACCAAAGTTGATGAAGTGCTACAATGATAAGTTAAGTACTAAACATTAAGAGCCAGAAGTGCAGCATAGGTCAGTACCAGGAGGCAGACCCCAGCCTGCATTTCCATAAGAAGCAGTAGGAGGACCCGCCAGGGTCAATAAAGTCTCATCAAGCATAATGCTAGCAGGGAGCATCGACGGAAGAGTACGACCTTCCCTGTACCGCTCCATCAAATAAAGAGCTATACAAAACTCTCTTAGAGAAAGCATGCTATCATTATCTTGATCTGACAAGTCCCACACCTGCTTTAAGATCTCTGATAAAGGTCAAACACAAAACGAAAAGCAAGATAAGCCAGAGAACAAACTGCAGATGAGTCCCAAACCAAAAAGATTGTGGTTCTACAAGACTCCAGTAATGTCAACAAGAGACAGCTTGAAATCTAACTTAATGAAATAACAGCAATATAAAAGTTCTCTGTAGAAATATTCATTTCTATGAAATAAATGGTTTGCAAAGGTTAATTGAATTGATCATGAAACAGACTACAATTGCATGCAAAAGTTCTACAATAGTATAGTCTCAAAGAAAGAAAAAGAAGAAGAAGAAGAAGAAGCTAAGATATATTAGAAACTAGACTTGACTAATTCAGCACACCAATGTAAAATTATCAATCAAATTGCATAAAAAAGACACTGAATATAAAAAGAAAAGAACCTACCAAAACATGAATATGATCCATTCAACTTCTTTGCATAAAACATTTCATAAATTTTTAACAGAAGGACTATATAATTGAACATGCAAAATCGAATCAAGCGAAGCCTTGAAATCATATAATCAAGCGTACATAGAATCCTTCAATTAGATGCCAAATTAGATCAAGAACTTCGTACCCCTTGGAAGTCTCCAACTCAAGAATAGGTTCCGAGCTTGTTCACCAGTAATTTTGCTATCCCTGTCAGTGTCCACTTCCATAAACACTCTGGCATACTTCTGAACACCAGGGCGTGTCATTTTTGGCCATGGTTGAGACTGCTCCAATGTTGAATTCCCACCACTAACTGGCACTCCAGATGATGAGAATGATGGAGAAACTTGGGATTGAACTTGTTGATTAGTCTTTGGGAGTGATTGTGTCTGTGGTTGACTACTGGCAGGAGTCTTTGCATAAGTATTTTGCAGTGCTGCAAAAGGGTCTGCCTTAGCTGAAGATTCTGGCATGGCATTGGCTGGAACAATGGCTGAAGAGATAGCTGTGTTATTCCCAGAAGATGTTTGTCCCAAGGAAGCTTGCTTGGGTACAGCTTGGGTGGCAGAGAATATATCACCTCCGAACATTGAGTCAGCAGCAAAGCCGTTCCCTGAGCCAGATAATACTCTAGGATCCCTTGCTGTTAATGAAGAAGCTGAAACTTGTTCCTGAGGTTTTGGTGCCACAGATGGAATAGAGGGACTAGTTGCCCTGTTTGGTGCTGCTGTTCCAGTAGGAGCTCCAGCAGTTCCTCCACCAAGCCAATCAGTCAATACATTTGCATTTGGAGGACTAGGTCCAACTAAACCACCTCCTCTTGGGAAACCAGGGCTAGAAACACCACCAGGAGGATGTGAAGCAGGACCCAGTGCTGTTGGGAGAGGTGGCCTCACTGATTGGGTACCTTGCAATGGGCGATACTGTTGGTTCATATTTTGATTAGGAGGTGGCGGAGCTCTAAAACCAAGATTTTGAGACGCTACAGGTGCAACAACCCCAGGTTGCATTGCAGGCACTGCACCTGCTGGATTAAACTGAGGTGCAGGAGTTGCAGCAAGATTTATCTTTGGAGCAGGTATCTTAGATGAAGCAGGACCATATAATGCAGCCTTAACAATATCAGGCGTTAGATCTCTCTTACTTTGTGCAACTGTCACAAGTTTAAGGGCATTATAAAACTCAGCACGGCTAAGGAAACCACTGCGGCTCTGGTCAGAAAACATCCATATCTACAACATAATAAAATAGTTCGAGTTAAAATATATCAGAATCATGCTCAGTCTAAAAATCAACAAAGATACTTGTTCCTTTAGTGATGACAGCTTGTACAAAATTACTCAGTAGCACATGAAATGAGTTATCACCCTGCAAGTATTCTATGAATTAAGAAGAAATGATGGGCATCCTCATTCCTCCAATGTTAATAGCTGTTTTGAAACTTTCTTCTATAGTTTCTTTAATGTTCCTATTCCACAGTAAGAAATTTCCAAGATTCAAATTACATATGTAAGCACTCTTCTAGATGGTACCTAATGTCAACAGACCAAAAATAAGGCACTAGCATGTTTAACACCACATCATTAAAAATTCAAAATCAAACAAAATAGTCAAACAACGCAAATATCAAGTTGATAAAACTTGAGAAGAAAAGTAACCATACGCGTATTCTTCCTATATGAGATCAGCAGAGGGGAAAAAAAACAATGTTCCAATACATAATGTTGATTAAAATCTTCAATTTCAATTTTCAACTGGGAGAAAGAACCCCAGATCAGCAAGCAAAACAAGTAAAAGAAACCCCACGCACATCCCACAATACCGCAATTTCTTCTACAAGAAGTGGGTAAATTAATTGTACTTCAGTAGCATATAGAACTACGATAGAAATGACAGGGGCAATCAAATTGAAAAAAAATAAAATTAAACAGACATAAAACAACACGAGTTGAAACAAAAAGAACCTGAGCAAGAACTGGTTTAGACAAATTGGATCCTTGAAAAAATGCAACAGCTTCAGCTCCGCTTATCCTTCCATCATGATCCGTGTCTGCTCTCCTAAAATACGCCTCGAATTGATCCAAATTCGGCCCTCCTTGATTCTGACCTGCCATCTCTTATTATTATCCCAGAAATTAATTGAATCCCTTAACTTACTATAGTCTCTATAATCTAGAACCCATATGCATAAATCAATAAATCAACATTATCACTGCAACCAGAACTAGCCCCAGACTAATAAACCGTAAAAGCTCCTGATCCCAAATTGATTCGGTGGAACAGAATTCAGTCAAACTTTGAGTTAATCAAGAATTAGTTAGGGTACTAGATCGACCAGAACCCAGACGCAAAAATGCTACCGGAATTCTCAAAGAAACCAAAAACAGTAGAATCAAGAAAATTGGGGAATTTTGCATCTGTAGCATTTTACAGCAGTCGGGGCAATATTCGCTTATCTTCGCTGTTTCTTTTTTTCTTTTTCCGGCACCATTTTGAATTAAATTCCTATTTAGTCCCTTGTATATTTTTATTTATCCATTTTGCTCCTATTAATTATTTTTATATGTAATATCAAATGTTATTTTATTTATTGTATATAATTCCTAATATATATATATATATATATATATTATTAATCTTTATTAAACAAATAAATAATATTATTTGTGACAATTGCTATCCATATATATTAAATGTTAGATGATACTTGTCATAAAAAAAATATCATGTGATAATTGTGTCACGTTTAAGATAAAATCACTTATAACACATACCAAATTTTATTAAATACGTAATAATTATTTTACAATTAAATAAATTTTTGAGATTTATAATATTGAATACATATGTAAGAATAGTTTATATATTAGATATATTATTACGTAACTATACCAAATATTGTTTTTTATAAATAGGGTAAAACGGATTAAATTAGAAGAATAAAAATAATTAGGGGATCAAATTATAAATAATTATAAATTTAGGATCAAATTTAAGAAAGTAAAATAATTACGGCATTAAAAAGTAAATATAGGAACCCTACAATTATAGGAATTCCGCAAATTGGTCCTCATTTCTTAAACAGCGGATGCGGATCCTGTGAACCCGAAACAAAATTTACCACCTGTTTTAGCCCCCCAAAGTATAAAAAACCCAGATGAACAAACCCGACCCGGAAGTTCCCAAGTTATATCCGGTTTCGCGCCTGAATCAGCCAAATGAAATTGCTTCCCGCCCAAAATGAAAACTCAAGTCTTTACTCTCCTTCTTCTTCTTCTTCTTCATAATTTTTACAGTCTCATGAAACCCAATTAGATTTTGTGTTACAGAGGAAGAAGAAGATTCAATTATAATGGGACCTTCTCAGAAAAAGAAGGAATTTTCTCCCCCATCGCAACTAACCAAGAACCCTAACCCTAATAGCAAAAGCTCAAAAAATGTGCTCCACATTGGAGGAATTCAAGTGGAATTTCCTTACCAGCCATACGGTACCCAGTTGGCGTTTATGAATAGAGTTATTTCCACCTTGGATCGAGCTCAACGTGATGGGCATTGTCATGCTCTTCTCGAATCACCCACGGGAACTGGAAAGTCACTCTCACTTCTCTGTTCATCTCTCGCGTGGCAGCAAAATGCTAAGTTGAAGAATCTTCATGCTAATCTTTCTCATTCGAGTTCGAAGCCCAACCCTGAGGCTGTTACTGATCCAATTAATTGTGGTGGCGGGTTTATTCCAGAATCACAGCCCTTGTCTGGTATTCTACTAATTATCTGTCAGAATGACGTTTTTTTTATTTGGGTGGTTCTTTTTGTTTACTACTTAGTTTACTAGACGTGATTTTTTTACTTCATTAATCTTTAACAAGGTAATGAGGAAAAGGGAGCTCCTGCTGGGATGAATGGCCAGAAAAAGAAGAAAAAGTTGGTACCCACAATTTTTTATGCATCGTAAGTTTGATCTGCAGCATTACTTTTCTAATAAGCTCTCTAATACAATTTGAGGGAGATAAATTGAAATGAGTTTATTCTGGATATTCTGCCTTGTTGTAGAAAACTCTATTAGTTACAAATATGTATGTTTCTTGATTTTTTGTAATATCTGCATATCTTCTTATTGTGTTTAACTGCTGGAGATACTTAATTATGTGATTATGTCTTTTTATTACGGAGAAGGCAACAAAGGACATGCTTTTTGAAATAGTCTTGGTCTTTTCAGGAGGACTCATTCGCAGATTCGTCAAGTAATCCAGGAGTACAGGAAAACAACTTATAGGGTGCCAATGGCAGTTCTGGTTTGTTCCTCTGTTCTTCAAGAACATTTATCTCCTTTTTTGCCCCTCTATTTAATACTTGAATAAATGGATTGTCATGGTGAAAGCCAAAGTAGAAACTTGTTAGATATTATTAATCTTCTAGGGTTTATTATGGCTTTTGTTGGGTATGGGAACTGGTGATCCGTAAATTGAAAGAGAAAGTTTTGAATTAACTAGAAAATTGTTCATTGTATGTAAAGAACACAGTGTTTGGCTATTGAATCTGCTTGAGTGATTTAGTTTGCCCAACTTGATACCACTTTAGTTCATTTTTTTTTCTCTTTCAAAATTTACAGGCTTCACGGAAACACTACTGTACAAATAAAGGTTTATGTGGGTCAGAGAATATTGATGAGCAATGGTGCTTCCCTCTCCTAGAATATTCTTGTCCTACTTTTATTCTATCTGCTAATAATTTTTCTGTAAACTTCCAGTAAGCTACTGCTGAAAAATAGAGAATTCGGCTGCTCAGAATTCAAGTAAGTTATACTGATATTACTGTGCAGTTGCTGCCAATTTTGCATTTAAAGAATTTTTATCATGGTCTATTTTCTGCCAGGAATACTCACAAAGTTAAAGGTCATCCATCTCTTCAGAAAGGTGGTTCTCATGAGGCATATGACATTGAAGATCTTGTGAAAATAGGAGAAGTAGTGAAAGGTTGCTCTTTAGATAATATTTCTGGTATCTTGGTGCCTTGTGCACCACAAAATTCTAAAGTATCTGCAAAATTTCAGGTTGTTCATACTTTGCAGCGCGTGCGATGGTAGATGATGCAGAGTTAGTCTTTTGTCCATACAACTATATAATTAGCCCTGTTATTAGGAGAGCAATGGAAGTGGATATTGAAGGAGCTATTGTCATTCTTGATGAAGCGCAGTATGTATTACATTTCTTCTTTATAGGACTGGAATTCCTTCTTATATCCTAGGTTATGTTCATTTTATAAGTGGTTTTTATTAGTTTCCTTAACATTGACTCTCTCAGGATATTTAAGTCTGGTAACTTTTTACTTTTCCTCTGCCTAATCGTTACTCTTATCTGCAGTAATGTGGAAGATGTTGCTCGTGATGCTGGTAGCATTGATGTTGATGAAGATATGTTTCTTCGTAAGTGCAAGCAAATATATCTGTCTCTTAACTTCAGATCTCTCTCTGATTATTCATAATATTTTATAGAGTTGCAGTCAGAATTACAACATCTTAGAACAACTGATCCTATGACTTATCAACCTTTACTGGAAATGATACAGGTATGTGCTGGACCTAATTCTTTTTATTTCTGGGACATTGCTATACAAATTCTCAGCGATCTTTTTTGTTTTTACTTTGCTCTAGGACATTTTGAGTTGGATGGATGAAAAGAAAAAAACTTTGCAGAAACGTGAATTTCAGCATTATTTTTCATGGTGAGTTATTTTTGACTTGTTTCAGAATACGTTTATCACCAACATGCTACACAGACTGGTTGAGATGATCCCTTTGTTGCTGTATAATGAATGTTAATTTCAAAGGAAGAACCTCAACTCATTAAGATTTTTGTAAAAGTTACTGAATCTTTTCCCCTTAACAGTTGATCTTATTTTTTACTATACTTAATTTTTGTAGTTGGACAGGTGATAAAGCTTTAGCTGAGCTAGAAGTAGCAAATGTAACACAGAAGTGCTTTCCTATCCTGCAAGAATGTGCTTCCAAGGTTATTTATTTTCAATAATCTTCTTTCACTTCTGTTATGAACTCATCAGCTTCTGGTATTGTTTTGTCTTTTTCTTTTATATTTTGTTCTAATCTTTATTATTGTTGCTTTTGGTGTTGTTTTTCATTATCAATTCATTTAGGCATTTAAAGCTGCTTCAGAAGCAGAATTGGGGCTACCTTGCTTGAGTGGCATGGCAGCAACAGTTTTGGAAGGTGGTTAACTTTTTGGTACTAACATTTACTATATATGAAAGCATGTAGTTGATTTCGTATTTTCTTGCTGTCAGGGTTGTTCTCTTCATTTAATTATTTCTTCTCTGAGAATGGGCTTCATGCAAATGATTATATCCTTGCTATACAAAGATATGTCAAAAGAGATGGTGGTAAGTAACATCAGTTCCTTCTTCATTTTTCTTTCCTTTTCTCTCTTTTGTATTCTTTAGTCCTTTTTTATTTCATTTCAGTTGTTTTGTTCCTATCTTTTGGCAATAGTAAAGTTCCACAAATATTCTTCAAAAATTGAATGAGTGATAAAAGTCCACAAAATACTGGCCATTTCTTTTCAAGAAAAAGAGAGTATTTTTGTGGATGTGGTGATATTTGTTATGGAATGTCTTGATTTAGAAACTTTAGTGATGCCTAAAATGGACATACAAGTCTCATTTTGTAAACTTCAATAAATTTTAGAGGTTCAACTTATTGTTGCACATAATGAAAATCTTTATGTTCTATTTTATGGTAATTTTAACTGTCAGTAAGTGGATGTTGGTAAAACATATTAGGGCTGCAAACACAAGGTTTCATTTATGATCAGTATGCAGAAATAAGACCTACAAGATATTTGTCCAGGAATTTATGTGGTTTCTTACAATCTTCTTTATCCTTTATTACGTAATGCAGTAATTTCTGGTGGTGGTTGGAAACATTCTCTAAGTTTGTGGTGCTTGAATCCAGCTGTTGTATTTAGAGACATTGCAGGTGCTTCTCTGTCAGTAATATTGACATCTGGGTAAGCATCAATGACATTTGGGATTAATTGCTGATAACATCAATTGCCTAGTTTGAGTGTTTCCTCTTTCACGTTTCTCTTCAAGTCATTTAAAAACTATGACGATTAAATAGTTAGACCTTTAAAACAATATTTTGATGATAAACATGTTTGCTTGATTTCTTTATTCCCTGCTTTCTTAGAAGTTCTACCAATTTACTCAAGTCATTTCATCTCTACAGAACTCTGTCACCAATGAATTCATTCTCATCTGAACTTGGTGTTCAGTTTGGAACTTGTCTGGAAGCTCCACATGTCATAGATGTAGAATCACAAGTAAATTCTTTTTCTGTGAACTCTTTTGGCTAGAATGAATTTTGTTCTTTTCAAATAAAATAGTTAGTCAGCTTCTTGATGCAGCTATGGGCAGCTGTGATACCTAGGGGCCCTGGAAATTATCCTATAAATTCAAGCTACAAGACAGCCGAAACATACACTTTCCAGGTATAGTTCAATTTTGAAATCCTTGCCGGTTGACAATAATATTTCATCATTCTCTTCTAAGTACTGCATTTTTTGTGTAGGATGAACTTGGCTCATCTTTAGAGGAAATTTGCAAAGTTGTTCCTGGTGGGTGTCTGGTATTCTTTCCTAGCTATAAGCTGATGGACAGGTTATGCAATCGATGGCAGGAAACTGGTCAGTGGTCTCGATTGAATGCGCAGAAATCTCTGTTTATTGGTAAGCTTCTGTGTTGTTGTACTCAAAACCTAAGTTGTTAAGTTGACTAAAATCAGCAGTTGTCATCTGGTCTAGGCATTTGGTAGCTTTACCAACTTCAATGATCTTTTGTCTGTATAATGTTACCAATGTGTTTTGTCATGTTTTAACTTTTATTTTGGCATCTTATCAGAACCAAGAGGGGGAAGTCAGGAAGCCCTTGAACCAGTGCTGAAGAGTTACTATAATTCGATTAATGGAAGAAGCAAACCCGTGTTTGGTAGAAAGAAGAGAGTTAAAAAATCAGATCAGAATGATATCAAGGCAGCGGAATCCTCAGACTACACCAAGACAGGAGGCGCTGCTTTTCTTGCTGTTTGTCGAGGAAAGGTATTCCTCGGGTATTTGTTACAACATTGCCCCAAAATTTTGCTTCCAAGTTCTAAGAGTGAAAACAAATGGAACATTGCTTTACTCCATAATCTGGACTTGCTTTTTCTCCAAGGCCTTAACTTCTATTAACAATTTGTTGGTTTGTGCTTTCTTTTAATCATTTTTAAGAGATGAATTGGTTTCAATTATGTTTCATTTCTCTCAATGAGGATTTGTTTATGCAAAATAACAAAGTCAGTTTAGAAGGCATAATATATATATATATATATAGATAGATAGATATGCTTGTGTTTAAGGTTGGATTTTTGGTATTTGTCCTGGAGGCCTTTTAGTACCCTCTTGATCAAGGCTCATGGTGACTTATGAAAAGGAAATTCTAAGATGCGTTATTATTATTTTTTTTTGTGTGTACTTTATATACACTTTGCTGACACTGGTGAAATATGGTGCCGAGATTTGCTCTTCAGTTATATTGTTTTCCTTCTAATTTCACATTCTTTTTAGGTGTTTCTGATTTCTCCATGTCAACATAGTTTTATGCTTATCAGTGTTCTTGATCTCAGTCACTTGTGATAACTTTGGAAGCCATTTTGTAGTCTGTAAATTTAGGACTATTTACACACAAGGAATTTTTTTCTGATCTATCAAAAAGTTATAAATTAATATCTCGACACCTCTAGGACCATGACAGGTTGATTTATGATATTTTATACTAACATTTGAGGTTACTTTGCAGATATCTGAAGGGATTGACTTCTCTGATGACAATGCTCGTGTGGTTGTATCCTTTCTTTGCTGTCTTTAAAATATTAAGCTGCAATTGTCCACTTATAAATTTTATAATTCTATTTGTCCATATGTAATAGGTGAAAGTGAATGATTGGATAATCCAATTTTTATTTTTTTTTTCTTTTCATGAGTTATCTCTTAACTGGCTTTAGGTTGTTGTTGGCATTCCTTTCCCAAACTCGTAAGGCATTTTTAATCTTCCATTATTTTGTTTTTGTTTTTGTTTTTGCTTTTGTTTTTTTTTTTTTTTCTTTTTGTTGTTTGTTTTTTCCTCTCTCTCTTTTCTTGTGGATGAGTGATGTGTTTCTGTTGCCTATCAGATATGATATTCAAGTTGTACAGAAAAAGAAATTCAATGATACTTACAAGTTATCCAAAAACCTCTCAAGTGGAAACGAATGGTACTGTCACCAAGCCTTCAGAGCTCTTAACCAGGCGACAGGTACTGTGTGAATCTGGTTTTAGGTTATAATGCAATGTTGAGGAGACTTTCCATAACATGTCACTGTAATTGCCTACGTCATGGTTTCTGTTTTAATGTACCCCATCATATGTGGCATGATTCAGAAGCTCAATAGAATAGATAACCTAAAAAGTCATGAGAAATTGGAATGGAAAAGCCCATCTTCACTTCCAGTGCAGACAATTGATGTGCTTGGCTTCTATTTTACTTTATCTTTTTCCTTCTTATTGAGATGGTTTTTGGGGCTCTTCCTTTATTCTTGGCTCAAAGTATTTGGTACTAACAAAAACTTTGTTTTTATTTTAGTGAAGACAAAATTACAAATATCCAATACCATCTCAGTGATTTGAGCATAAGACTTAATCTTTTAAAATTTTGCAGGCCGTTGCATAAGGCACAGATTTGACTACGGGGCCATCATCTTCTTAGGTATTTGTGTTCTCCCTTTTTTTATTTTTTGAACTAGAATGTAAAATTCAGAACCTTTTTTTTTTATAAAGGCTTTCTATTTTGGGGCTACTCTAAGTGATGGAGTAGTCCTAATTACATATGAGAAAAGTATATACAGTTATAAATACAAGATAAGTTCCACTTAATAAATTTTGGATAAATGGTTGTAAATACCTCTCTCCACTGGGGGTTTGGAAATTTTATGTTAGCCACATGATATTTGGGTGCAATCATACAGGATCGCTGTCATTCGACAGATAAATCTACATTCTGTACTGCTGACATAGCTTAGATTTTTTTGGGCTAGCGAATTTACATTAGTAATTCTATTTTGAAATCATTAGATATTAATATACCTCTAAATCTTTTTCTTTTAATTGTCTGCATTTTTAGCTGAGATTTTGTGTTTAGTTGGTGCTAAGTAGGTTATTATTGTTCCTCTGGTTTGGTCCACATGCAGATGAGCGCTTCTGTGAGGAAAGAAACAGGATCTCCATGTCAAAGTGGTTTCGGAAATCTATTAGACAGTACGATAACTTTGAAAGGTCAATAAACGAGTTAAAATTATTTTTCCAAGATGTGAAGGTGTGACAACTTCTATGTTTATTATTTAAATTGTCTGCAGTTGTATATCTTCATCATGCATTGGTCAACCTTTCTTTTTTTTTCTTGTGTGTGTGCAGGATCGTGTTGGAAAGGTAAAATCTTCACTTATTCCAGAAGTTGAGGTTGATGATATCTCCTTTATGGACAAGGACAAGAAGATTCCTACAAAGAAGAACCATAAGGGAAATGGGTCAAAGCCTTTAAGTGATTGCTTAGTAACTGAAGAAGCTACTTCCTTGTGCCAATCTTTCAAGTCTGTCACTAGAAGTGAAAATAAAAGAAATGCCCATTGCTGCAGAGAGTACATTGACCTTGACTGTGACACACAGGAAAACTCCAGGTGACATAGATAGTGCACTTAAATTTACCAAATTTATTGCTCTCATGCTACTAGTGTGTCCACTGGCGTTCCATTATTTGTCCTTTAATACCATAGATTTTCTATTTGCAGTTGGTCAAAAAATTTGTCCACAGTGTGCTCTACTGATGATCCGGATTTAACCATTGTCAGTGAAACCCCAAATATAAATGGTTCTGTTCCTGCTATGTCTGAAAATTTTTCCAACACCGAGTTCTCCAATTTGGCGATGTTTCCATCTTCAAATGAACTTCCAGACCATTCCCCATGTAGTCCCATGTCTTTAATAAATTCTGGTCTGACTCCTAAACGCATGAGTTGCATGGCTACTTCTGACAGTTTTGTGGATGACAATGGAAATGTTACAATATCTGAAAAAGAGTCGCCACACAATTGGAGTGCCAATTCTTGTTCCAGTAAAAGGAGAAAGTCCTATGGTTTATCACTGGGCTCAATGCAGGTGCAACAGTGTAATACACCAGTTGCTAGACCTCATGGTTGTGTTAGTCTCAAGACAAGCCCCATGGCAACAGTGAGTCCAACAATGCAAAATAATACTAGTTCTCAAATTATGAATGCAGTGAAGGAATTTTTGAACCTTGGGTCACTACAGTCTTCACCTGTGGTTGATTGCTCTGATACTATGACTCCTGTCCCGGATATGGACAAGAAACTGCAAATCTTTTGCTCTGCTTGTAAAACTCCATTAGGTCTTCCTGTAAATAATTTCCTTGTTCATTGCTCTCAAACTACATCTTCCAAATTTTATTTGAGATCTCTTTGGGAAGGCAAATTGGATGAAAGTACGTCAAGCGTACCTGTTCTCATAACTGATGTTGCATCCGTTGATCAACGGCTTTGTGACAACAGCAAAGAATCTCTTCCAGGAGGATCAGGACAAGGCACTTGGTGCAAAGAAGATGGTTGTGTGTTCAAGAGGGTTTTCTGTCCATCATGCTCTGATCCCAATTGTCTTGGTGTAGAGGTCATGGCTACTGATGCATTGAACATTTTCTTGCAAAACAAGGTATCATTCTTCATCCATCTAATACATTTTAGCTCTGATAATCCTTGTTCATGACTACAATGCCACCACAATTTCTCACCCTCTACTGCAGATTCTGTTCTATGCTGATCTTCTAGAGATCGAGAATCCCGCAGCACAAAATGATAAGGTAAATATCTTTATGGAATAGGGATGAATTCTCCACTACTTGTGAATAGGATTCCATTTACCTTACTGTACTTTTTGTTCTCGACATAGGTGTTATCACCTTCTGCTGATTCCTGCACTGTTAAGATTAAGAGTGATAGACAGGATTCCATTGAGAAGTTTTCTTACTTTCCACAACAAGAAAGTTCAGTAGGATGGAGGTCGACAAAATCAAAGGTACGGACTTTGATTTTTAACATATGATTCTAAACCATTCAAACAATATGTTGTGATGATTTTATTCGCCACATTTACAGATGCGATTGCCAAAGAAGAGACTTTCTACTCCAGAAGATTAGTGCTCGAAGCCTGTTTCTGGTAATATTTGTCAGACATTGATATTGATGGAAGCATGACAATTATGGATTCTTCTTATGTTCCATGTTCAAGTTCTGGTTACATCCCATTTTCTGCTATTGTGAAGAAAATTTTTGAGGTCTATAGAAAACTAGGAACTGGGCTGTGTTTTCTTGATCAGCTGAGACAGTTAAAAGCCTTATATGCCATGTTTGCCCAAAATGATGTACATATGGAATTTTTTTTCCTGTAGATTAGAACTGAGAACTGTGCTTTAGGTTAATGTTTATAAATTACTTTTCTTTTCTTTTTTTGTGAATAAATATAATTTTTTATATTTGTCTCATTATAATTAATTAAATAAATAAAAATTAATAAGCAAACAAAGCCTACTGTGAATAATATACTTGCAATGTGTTTAAATTTAAATTAGTTAAAATAGTAGTATTTTAGATATTTAATATTAATTATTTAATTAATCGAATTAATACTTTAATATTAATTTTTATTTTTAATTATTATTTATAAAAATATTTTAAATGATTGAAACCAGTTTACCTTTACGACATCGTTTTCAAGAATAGTCTATTTGGCTGGAATGTATTTTCAACCTCTAAAATTCACACACATATCTATATTTTTATTTATATATATATATTAAAAGAAACGAAACTTTGTCAATTTAGTTTTTTTTAATTTTTTCTGAAAAATTACAATTTTTTTTCTTTGAAAAATAAGAAAAAAAATTATATAAAATTCTTTTTACCGTTAAAAATCTTAAAAATTTAACTATTTTTAGATTTAATTAAAAATAAAAAAAATTTATTATACGTGAAAAGAAAGAAAGAAGTAATAATAATAAAAATATTTAAATAAAAGAATAAAAATGTTTTGATATTTAAAATTTAAAAAATAAAAAAAATTTCGTCAATTTCTTTTCTCCATATATAAATAAGATTTTTTTTGATATCTTTGAAAAAAATATAAAAAATTAAAAAGAAGATCAACATTTGTTTTTGTTAATAATAAAAAATTTTCTACTAACAAAAATATTTCAATTAATAAGTATAAAAAAACAGAAATTCTTATAAAAAAAAATACTATAATAAAAAAAAAGCAATATAACAAAGTTTATCCCATATAATGTACAATAAACAAATGATAAGATAATATTTTTAATATAAACTTATGTCACTCCATTTGACACAATAAAAAATTATTCACATTACAAATAATCCCATTTATTTGGCCAACTTAAGAGCAGAAAGAACTTTTAAAAGAATAGGAAGATGTGTTTGTTTGTGTATATGTTTCCCTACCCCTAACCCCACTTCCATGGTTTACATGTGACAAAAAAAAATATAACTTTTTTTTAAAAGAAAATTGTTATATTAAAAAATTAAACTATCTATTTACTAAAGAACGGAAAAAGAAAAAGAAAGTATAGAAGTATTAATTTATCCAAAAGTAAAAGACAAAATATAATAAACATATATAAAAGATATTATGATTTTCCCTCTCCACTGAAAGGGGACAACAAAGCCAATAAGAACCTAATGATTGATCTTTGAAGAAGGTCAATCTGTTCCAGAGAATTTAAACCCCATCACCAAAGAAATGCCAAAAAGCTGCCTTTTAAATGTCAATGTCAATAGCACACAACTTAATATAATCATTCAAGCTTTCTTCCTTTTCTTTTTCCTTCCCCTTTTATACACTTCTTAACCATACTCCTCTCCATTACATATATATATATATATTATGATAAATCAAACCAACTTGGACAGGTGAATTAGCTGAAGTATCACATTGTTCATAGAACATGCAGGAAAGGCAAAATTTAGCCAACCAATAGGCTGTGGGAAAACCATAATATATACATCATAACTAGAAAAAGTCAGAAAACAGCCACCAATCTAGTATTAGATAGTAAATAACACCAGAGAATAGAGCCAATCAATAACACCAAGAAACTATACATGGTAATGATATAAAACATGTAAAACCAGGGTAAACCAAGCAAGGTAGGTAGGTAGAGGTAGGTAAGTTACAATCAAGCATAGGAAACAGAAGATTACAGCATCATATGCAAGTCTACCTCCATGTATATTCATAAACTACCAAGAGAAAACTGATTCCTTTACAGATGTTAATAGCAGTAATGATGAAGATTTCAGTCCTATAAACTACTTGTCCTTTACTATATAAGTAACTAATGAAATAATATGTCCATCTACTTGAAAATATATCCATAAACCACCAGGGACTGAAATAGTGATCCAAATTGGATGCAGACAACTCCAACACCAGAATCAATCATCATTTCCATCATCCTCCTACAACAAAAGGTTAGATATTATAAGTTAGTACAAATGCACATCATAGAATTCAGCCGAAGAAATTCAAAACTAAAACCAACCTCCTCATTGTCTTCAGCCTCATCATTGACCTCAGACTTTGACTTGTCAGAACCCTCTTCCTCACCATTCTAAAAATTAAATTCAAATTGGTAACATTAATATTATAATCAAAGGCAAATTCAGCAAAAAGACAATAAACTAAAATGTACTGATCAGACAGGTTGTTACCAATCTCCTGTTGTATGCCTGCATTTGTCTCTCATATTCTTCCTTGCGCTTCTCAGCCTTGATTACATAAGGCGCTTTTTCCTGGAGTAATTAATCAAGTTACTATATTAAACACCTAAATCCAAATCTACTGAAAATATACTTTACAACCTCTTCAGAAAAGGTAATAAATATATATACACCCACCCACAACTTCATTATAACGATTATTTACCTCTGCAGACAATCTTTTCCATGCGTCCCCACCGGCTTTACCAACCTATTTTCTCAGCAAAAAAAAAATCAAATCTTATCAACAAACAACAAGTAATAAAGTAGAATTTTTTTAAAAATATACAAAATTCAACAATAGAATAAATAAAAACGTCAAATACTCACAACAGCAACAGACTTATTGTCTGGATGTTTTTCTTTGTAGTCTTTCCTGAATTCTTCCCTGTAGCGGAATACAAAAACAAGAATAAAAAACTATTTTTAAAATAAACCGATTAAAATAATAAAAAATAAAAACTTTTTTTTGTTCAAACGACGGAAGCATCTATCTAAAGGCTCAAAAATAATTAGAACTTACATAAACACGAAAAAGGCACTAGAAGGCCTTTTTGGCTTGTTAGGATCCTTTGCTTTCTTTTCCCTTTTAGTCTTCCTCTTTTTTGCACCAAGAGGCCTATTCCGTTCACGCGTAAGTCGACAAAAAAAGAATTAATACACAGAAAAATCACCAAACTCCCCATTCATGTTTACCCCCAATTAATTCATCAAAAATCAAAATCAAAATCAACAAAAAAAAAAAAAGACTTACTTGCTTTCGTAATTTCTGGAGTCGGCCTTCGATTTGCCTCCTTTCATGGCGATTTCTGAATCCGAAGTAGTACTTAAAAATAAAATAACGGGGGAAAATTCAGGAAAAAATTACCCAAGAAAATTTGATAAAACAGTGAAACAACAGGGAAGAAAATACAGACAACGAAGATGAGAAGGAATTTATGCCTAAAAGCGAGAGAAAGGAAGTTAGTATTGGATTGTTTTAAGAAGGGTTAGGGTTCGAAAGAAGAAGAAGAACAAAAGCGAATTTAGGGACTAATTCTTTTCTTTCTTTTTTTTGGGTTTTTTGGCTTGCGAAAGGACGTTTTATAGGGAACGCTTGGGGTTTTCCGTATCTACGTGGATTTAGGCGGGATATGGAATTAGAATTAATTATTTGGGCTTTTTTTTTAAAAAATAATCAATTTAAATTTTATAATTAACGTTTTATATTATATATTATATTGTATTAAATTTTTGGAGAAATTTTCTTTTTAAGAGTGCGAAATATTCTATATAAATTTTAAAATATAAAATATAATATTTTTAAATTTATTTATATTCAAACTAATTATTGTTCACAATATCAACATTTCTTTTTTGTAATATCATACCAAATATGGTAATTATAATTTATTATTCAAACATATTTGTATGTATACATATCATATACATACATCCATACATATTATATTTTACATATAAGTAGTAGTAGCTAGCCCTTTTTTTTTTTGCATGGAAATTTTTATTTATGTATATATATATATATATTAATAATTCTGGATAAGATAATTAATATTTTTCTCCTTCCATTTGTTGCTCTCGAGATAAACTTCATAGAAGCTTACTTCACCACCATCTTTAACAGTTAATGCTGCTGTACTTCTTGTTCCATATCGTCCCTAATTAAACACCATAATTACTATTAATATAAACCCTAAATTCATCATTTGAAGAAAAAAAAATAATGTTTTGTAATATATATATATATATATATAATATTACCAGTGGGGTGTCAAATTCTACGAAGATAGAACTAAGATTTATTTCCCAATCAAGAGACCAAATATTTGGCAACTTGCTTTCATCAGCTTTGATCTTGTCCCTCATCAGAGTTTCGACCATTTCTTTCACCGGAATTTCTCCGTCGCCGCCGTACATTCCTAGTCGAGTTTTGAAATTCCTTTTCAATCTCTGTGCCTGTAATATTTCATGCACAAGACATTTAAAATTGATCAAAATCAGTTAATTAGATCATATATATATATATATATATATATATCAAACCTTAGGCCAAGGAGAGTCAAGTTTTGCATTAGAAAGAACATGAATTCCAGGATGAACTTCTTGAATCAAAACAGGAGTTCCTTTAGGTCTATTTGACAAATAAACCATGCTTTTGGATTTAAAATCAGCCATTATTAGGTTAAATCCATTGTATTCATGTGTCTCTTCAGCTAAAATCTCTGCAAATGCCTTTGGACTCTTTCCACTCTGCATCAAAAGTAAAATTCTCGTAACTCAATTTTATAACAGTTTTATTTGTAACTTGAAAAGAAATACCTTAAGAAAACGGACGGGGAGATCTCCTCTACTTTTAGCTTCTGGGCGAGCATGAATTTCAAGAACATTTGTTAGAAAAGCCAGTCTACCGGATTTGGAACACGCCAGCCATGTTCCGCCGGCAACTTCATCTCTTCCACCTAGTATTTCACCGTCTTCCCACCACGCCACCGGTTTCGTCGGCCGGTTGTGATATTCATCTCTGTTGAGCAAGAGAATAAAAGGGTATAAAGGGTGAGATTGCCAAATAAACACAGCAATACACATTTTTTTTTAAAAGTGAAAATGTATGAAAATTACACACACTAACACACACACACACTAAATATGATTTTTCTCAGCTTATCTATTTATAATAATATATATAGATAGAATGGTACACTAAAGGGACCCATGAAAATAAAAGAAAGCATTTTTTTTTCTTTTTTTGTAAAGAAATAAAGGAATCTTTCTGTGGGTTTTTTATCATAAAGCTTGTGATTAGAGGAAACTTCTATTGATGGTATTTCTTCCCCTTACTTTTTCACAACTAGTACTATAATTTATAAATTATAACCATTTTTTTAAACAAAATCTTAGGCAAATCTTATTTTAATTTTGCACTCATCCCAAAAAGATATCATAGAACCCATGATTTAATGTTCGAATTTTCTCAAACACATGATTCAGTATTCAAATAGCTCGAATTCAATCATGACAAATTAGGTTGAAGTAACTAAATAAATAGAGTTACATTGATCAAACTATAGACCTTAATTAATTTTACATCTAGATTTATTGAAAGTGGAATAAAAACAGATCGATTTATAAATTTGTGCTCTCAATACTTATTTCTTTATTGAATAAATTTGAGCTTGAATCTTTTCTTAAAAAAGAAACTAAATTTTTTATTTAAATTATGCCAAAAGTTTATAGAAAAAGGGACAATACAAAGGGAATCTAAGGACACGCTCTTTTTGTGTTACTTTACCTATAAATTTTTTAGAAAAAAAAAATATATATATATATATATATATATTTTTTTTTTTTTAACTATATATTTTGAATACAAATTTTTAAAGTTATATTCGTACATAATTATTATCACTTTTTCTTTAATTTTACAAATTTAAAATATACTATTAATTAAAAAATTTATATTTATAGCTTAATAATTATTCACAACTTTTTCTTCTTAATTTTAAATTGTACAATAATTCTTCCAAAGGAATTTGTCCTAAAATCTTATCCATTGTGGTGGGGACAAATTATATCTCTGAGCAGAAAATATCCGCCCAACGTTTTTCAAGTTTAAATATAAAGATAATCACAAGAGTTAAAACAATTTTTAAAAAAAATAATTGACAAGAATTTTTCTAGAAAAGTCTTAATTTTTTTTTCAATCCAAGTAATATTTAAAAAAAACAAATAATAATAATAATAATATTTTGTTTTATTTTAAAAATTACTTATTATATAAATTTTGTATCATTAAAAATATATATATTTTTAAAAAAAATTTATCTAGAAGAATACTTTCTTCAATATTATCCATCACGTCTATAATTTTACCTAACAAATAATTTATATATATATATAAAGATCAAATCATATGAAATAAGTATTGAAAAATGGAATTTATAATAATAATAGTAATAAAAATACATAAAATAAAAGAAAGCACACAAAACGTGCGGCAACATATTAGGCAATTTAACAGCTCTTCTTAAGAAAGTATAACTCGCTTTTTATCAAGGATAGCAAATTATATGCCAACTTTTTTTTCTTTTCTTTTTTTTTTTAAAAAGAGATCGAATATTAATTTTATATATATATATATATATATATATATATATATATTATATATTATATATATATATATATTATATGAATAATTGGTAATTTGGTTCTAAATAAATTTATGTTTATCAAGTTTAGTCTTAAAATATTTTTTTTAACTTTTAAGATCTCAAACTTTTTTTAAAGTGAACAATAAAATTATTTAAATCAAAAACTTTAAAAATTTAACTGTTTTTAAATTTAATTAATTAAAAATAATGATAAAAAAATTATTTAAAAAGATAAAATTAAAAATAATATTTAAATAAAATGATAAAAATGTCATCAAATTTAAAATTTTAATTTAAAAACTAAAAAATCTATCAAATTTTTCCTCAATCTTCATCTTCTTCGAATACAAATCCAATTTTTATAGTTTTTTACATTATATATATATATATAAGAGAATGAACATTTCTTTTTATTAATAATGAAAGTTTTTCTCCAAACAAAAATATTTCAGTAGAAATTTTTTTTTTTACAAAGATTTTCTGTTTTTTTCTTCTTTAGAGATGTCAAAAAATAATAAAAATCTTGTTTATAGCCGGAGAAGAAGAAGATTGACCAAAAAAATTTGATATTCTGACTATTCTAATATATATTTTATTTTTAAAATTTAAAATATAAAATATAAAAATATTTTTATCTATTTATTTAAATATTTATTTATTTATTTTCTTTTTACATGTAATGACTTTTTTACTCTTATTAACTAAATGTAAAAATCGTTAAATTTTTAGGATTTTCAAGATTTTCACATAATGCGTTAAAAAAAACTTTATTGTTCACTTAAAAAAAATATTTGGGACCTTCAAAGTTAAAAAAATTCTCAAACATAAATTTATTTATGATCAAACTCACTCATTATTTATATATATATATATATATATATATATATATATATTGAAATTTATGATCCATCTGTTTCAAATTTATAATATTTTAAAGTCATAAAATTTATTAATATTTATTTGGTTTAAATAAAAAGAATTTAATTATTTATTTATAAAATCGTGGATTTAAAACTTATTTATTGTAAAACAGATATAGGAAATTTTGTTCCCAATTTTAAAATTATTGAAATCAGTAATAGGACATAAAAATGTCATTTATTTTAGTTGTTTAATGATCATGTAGACACAATACGACACATTGGCCAAATTTATCATGTGATAAATTTGCCAACATGTCATGATATGTATTATCCAAATGCGAAATTATCCTTAACTTTATATATATATATATATTATATATATATATTTGTTAAGAGTTTATTTTGAAAAAATAAATGGTAAAAATCAATTGGCTGAGAGTTTATTTTAATGATTCATATGAAATGTTAAGAAATCAGTTTAACTAAATAAATTATTAGCCATTTCACGTTTAAAACATTTAAAATAAATAAAAAATCAAATAATAAATAAATGAAATTCCACCGATAAAAAAACTCATAACATATGAGTTTTCCGGCGCCGTTACTTCCAACTTGACGGCCAATACGAATGCGATCTGTACCGTATCTTCCAATTAGCCAAAGAAACCACAACCCCGACCGCCCAAAGCAAAATCACCAGCACAAAAATCATCACCATCGTCTGCAACTTCTTACTCTCCGTACAAGCGAAGAGCGCGTGAGTCACAAACGCCAACAGCAAACCCGCAGCAGTGAACAGAAATCCCACCGCAAATCCTTCGGCTCCCAACTGCGTCCCTGATCCTTGGTAGAAGAATATCAACCGTCCTGAATCTTCCCTCTCCACCAAAAACATCGGCATTTTCCTAATTATATAGTGCATTACCCCCGAAACGCTAAAAAAGTACACCAGAACGGCTCCGGTCAGCCATAAATTTTTGTTATGCAAAAGGGTTTTGCCACTGAGGAGTCTCTTGACGACATACGGAATGCACATCGATAAAACGGCAATCGCGAAAATCGTCTGGATCTTAGAAATGACCGACGGTCGATGGATTGGGGTAACGATGAATTTGGTGTTGGATTCGATGAATTCCGCCATGGATTCTGCGGAACCCGTATAAACAGAGGCGTCCATTTGAATAGAAGCCCTAACCGCGTCGGCGGCGCTATTTGGTACCAATTTGATGTTGGGAACGGAATTGACGGCGAATCGGGTAAATGTAGACTGAGATTCCTGAAATTCGATCTCGAAAAAGAAGAGCTTATTACGGTCGTCGTCATTGTTGTTGTTCTCGAGGAAGGAATTTGAAACAATGGAGAACTCTGATTTTAGGGTAGGGAGTGAAAGCTCTGGTTTAGAGTGGAGTTGTTTAGCGTCGAAGAAGATGAGGAAAGAGAAAGGACGGGGAGTTGGGAGAGATAAGATGCGTTTGAGGAGGTCGTCGTTCAGGTGAATGACGCCGCCGTTGTGGTGGGATTGGGATCGGAGGGATTCGAGTTCTGAGAGTAGGACTGATGTTGGATTATCCGAGCGAGCGGCGACGGAGAAGGTGGTGGCGGTGAAGGTTATTAGGAGGTGGACGACGACGACGACATTGATGATCATCCGAGTTCCTGAGGAAGCCATTGATGCCGAGCTTTTGAACTCTTCCTATGACTATTTTATTGGTAGTATAGGATTCGGGATTCCCAATTAAGAATTTTAAGTTAATTTTTATTTTTAATTTGACCATTTCATTTTTATTTTTCTTTCTTTGTTCCTTAAGAAAAATATTCTAAAAATCAATTTCGATTTATAAAATTTATTATTGTTTTTTTTCTATACTATATATATATATATATATATATATATATATATATATATATATAATTCTTTTTACCTTTTATATTTTTAAATTATATATATATAATAATTGACTATTAATAATTACAGATTGCTAATAGTTTTTTATACAAATTGAAAAATTTTACCCTTCAAATTTTGTAAATTTTAAAATTTTATATAATTTTATAATTGGTAACTTTTATTTTCTTTAATTTTATTTAAATTTTTAAAATAATTTTCTAATTTTATTTAAAAATAATTATATGAAAAATAGAATTTAATAGTTTAAAATTTTGTTTTTTCTTCTTTATTCTTCTATTTACTGTACCACAGCAAAAATATTTTATTATTGCAAAAGTATTTTGTTATTTTCTTGTAATGTAATCCGACCCCTCACTTCCATTAATCCACAAATTCTAGTCAAAATAATTCCAATATTATGAAAGAAAAAAAAAACAAAATACAATTATTATTATATTGTAATTAATACAAAATAATAATAATAATAATAATAAAATTAAAAGGGACAATTTTGGACAAAAAAATAATATATTTATTACTTAACTCTAACAAGAAAATTCAATATTTTGATAACTTTAATTATATATAAAAATATATTTATATAAAATAAGAGAATTCATAATTTTATTAAAATTATTATATATAAAAGTTTGATTTAATAAATTTGTTGACTTAAAAAATAAACAAACATAATACATATATATATCAGTTCACATTTGTACTAAAATTTTTAAGTTTCTAAACATATTTATTATTTTTGTAACATTTCTACAATAAATTTAAATATATTATTATTTCTATATTGTGTCTTATTGTTTATATAAGTAATATTTTGTATAGTAAACTAGTTATTGGTTTAGCCAGCAAAACTTTTTTAGTGTAATATTTTAAAAAATTTTAAAAATTATTATTATCATTAATATTAGAACCCTCTCTATTATAATTTATTATATAAACATAAGAATTTATATAATTTATAAAATATTGTGATTTTTATTTTTAAAATATCTACGATTTTTTTTAATATGTATAGAATTCATCTAGTTAATGATAAGTGACTATCTAAATACTGTATAATATTTTTATATAAAATATTTCAAAATAATAAAAAAAATATAATACGGAGAAAGTAATATGTTGGTAGAAAAAAAATTTGTAATAAAAACACTCAACAACAATATAAATAATTAAAAAAGTTTAAAGACACGGTATAAACAAAAAAATCTAAATAATAATATAAATAATAGTAAAAAGGAAGGACTATAAAAATAAATAGTAATTTATTAGAGGATAAAAAAAAAAAAGGATCGGCCTAATTGGTGCAGTTAGAAAACCCCATTCCCATGTGAAATAAAAGTGGTCGGAAAAGTAATTCAGGGAAAACGGTTGGCCAAAGTTTCCAGTGGGTCCCAAATATATTCAGCCAATCAGAGACTCTTCCGTGGGCAAAATAAGGTTTGAGTCACGAGTCACGACTCAGACTCAGCGCGTAGGCGGCTACTCAAACCATTCTCAACAACCAAACAAAAAAATTCCTACCCCGCAAAACAACAACGTAAAGCAACGCCTTTCTCACTTTTTTTTTTTTGTTTTTTTTTTCTCGTGTTATTATTACCACGTACGAGACAAAAATAATATTATATATGTATTTTTTTATTATAAAAATAAAATTAAATTAGTTTCATTTTTGCCCGCAATAAATCT
This sequence comes from Asclepias syriaca, assembly GCA_027405835.1. Taxonomy (NCBI): domain Eukaryota; kingdom Viridiplantae; phylum Streptophyta; class Magnoliopsida; order Gentianales; family Apocynaceae; genus Asclepias; species Asclepias syriaca. Next base: position 2,326,106 of record CM049934.1, on the reverse strand, counting down.
ATTAGTATATATAAATAAATATGAATTAGAAAAAAATATCTTTCTCTCTCTACCCAGTTTCTCTCTCTAAAAAAGGGGAATGGGTAAGGCAGCCACCAGAGCTACAACTGCAAGAACGAAGACAACGACGACGACAAAGACAACTGCGGCTACGTCGCCGGCGGCGGCGGAGGTTGTAAGGATGAAGAGAAAGAAGAAGAAAGGGAGGCCTTCCTTGGCAGATCTCCAGAAACGTGAACAGAAAACCCTAGCAAATTCCAATTCAACACCTTCACGTCGATCTACTCGTCGGAACCCTACTAATTATAATTCTGGCTCTTCAGAATTCGTCAACGAAGAATATGATGACGACGATGACGAAAGGAAAGAGAAGAAAGTTAAGCTCGTTGTTCGGCTGCCGCAATCCAACAACCAACCGCATTTGCAAAATTCTTCTTCTCAAAATTCGGGCTCGGGTTCTGATTCCGAAGCTGAGGAGCCCGAGGATCAGGAAGCTGCACTCAAGAAAAGGAAGATCGATGTTGCTGATCGTAGATCTAACCACATCGATCAGGTACTGAATTTCACCAAATAGAAATGAAAAAGAAAAATTAGGGCTCTTACTTCTCTCTCAGTATTAAGGCGGGAGGGTGAGTGAGGAAGACTAATGAACTGTTCGAAACTTTGATTTGCAACATTTTTAAAATATTACATTTCTAATCAAATGCATTTCTATTTTTGGAAAATTAAACAGTGGCGTTCATGGAAGCATATTCTTACTTTTGGGGGGTTTTGTTTGATTTAAATGGCGTGGGATTTCCCGCTAAATAAAATTCCTTTTCTGTTTCTACAACTAATTTTTTCCTTCTAGTGTGGACTTTTTAGGATCTGAACTCTGTCTGGGCCAAGTGCATGTGTTTTGACTCAGTCAAGCTTTGCAAATCTGCTATAGTATTTAGTAAAGCCGGGAAAATTTTCGGGTGTTTCGTTCCTTATTTTCCCCCCTCTCTTTCATTATTCTTTTCTTCTTTTCCCCTTCGCGATGTCCGTGAAGATAATTTCTTTCGACTTTTAATATTTTACTCTGTATCAAGGTTGTATATAATCGGCTTTATTTATGTAAATCACCCATCAAAAGATATTTCCAGAGCTCCTAGTTTTTTTATATTTTAAAAAGTTTGTGATTTTGTCTTTTATTGGATGAATAGCGCAGTAAGGTAGTTGGCGGATCCGTGTATTTCTCATCACTCGTACTTGCTGTGGGTTTTAGCTGTTGCCTCCTTTTCTGTTTTTAGACTTGGATGATATATATATTTCTGGAACCGATTTGCTATATTATTGCATTACTGTAGTACTAACTAATTGGTGTCGGATTAAATTTCAGGAGGAAAAGGGTCCGAAAGCGATAGACACCCTACAAGGTTCGTTTCGGTCAAAGCTTTTCCATTCCTTGGAAAGATGGGGTGGAATTGTTGCTTGAGAATTCCTAGCCATTGATGTTGTTTTTTAATCTAATTCTAGTCATTGAATTTGTGGATAGGGTCACCCTTGGAGTCTGGTCCCACAACACCTTTGCCAGACAAAAAGTTGTTGGTGTTCATTCTTGACAGACTTCAAAAGTATGTAGCATTTCTTTTTCTCCCTTTTAGCTACTTGAATATTCGCTTCTATCTGGTGCTGTTCAGTTTTGCTTTTGATGCTAGGTTATTATCATTCTTTAAAATAATGCAGGAAGGACACTTATGGGGTTTTCTCCGAGCCTGTAGATCCTAATGAGGTATTTGTTGGAACGTCACATTTATGGATTATAGTTGAGTGGATCTACTAACACCTTTTCCCCATGCTTATGTTTTGAAATATGTTATGTGCAGCTTCCCGATTATCATGAGATTATTGAGCAGCCAATGGATTTTGGGACTGTGAGGAAGAAACTTGATGGTGGAAACTACTTGAACTTGGAAGAATTAGAGGTTGGTCGTTGATTTTTTGTTCTTAGAAATTTTCCTGATTGAAGTGTATCTGGAAAAAATGGATTTAGAATTAAGGAGCAAGCTACCCTGCGTGACATTTTCTACACCTGGTTTGCCTCCTTTTCTTAGCCTTTGCCAATTCCCGGAAAGAAGTGGCAGCTTAGGTTATCAAGAGTTGTACATTGGACATTTCTCTTTATCCTTGATGAAGTTCTATGTTTTTGTCTGTGGAACCTGAGAAATAACAGCTGAAATGATGAATGTCGTGGTCTTGTTTGTCTAAACATGCTCCTTCCCCTCTTCCTTAACATTTCTCAGTGCAGCTTGTTGTTACTTGATCTTCATATATCTTTTACTTGCATTAAACAATTTGGTCATGCAAATACAACTCATTTTGTTACAATATCTTTTACTATGACATCCTTAATGTTTCCATACCCTGTTGAAGCTGTTTCTGTTGTTTTGGTTTGCTAAGGATTGTGATCTGGGAAGTTTTATTTGCTATGATTATTTTGTATTGTCTGGCTTGCTTGCTTGCCAGACTCAGTATTCTTGATAAGTTTAATTGAAACTTGTATTGTCCTGTCTAGATACATGTTTTGTGCTCTTATGGTTTGTTGAGGTTTAGCAAGCTCGGAAGTCTGTTTTTTTCTCCTCTTTAGGTTCTTGAATGTTATTTCTCCAGGAATTCAATGTCTTTAAATATTTCTATCGCATTGTTTAAGAAGTCTTCTCTGTACTCTGGGAATTATCTGGTGCACTCCTTTTACAGTTTTGACTTTTTTATTTCAGTTTGAAATCCCTTTTGTCTTTAAGTGGCCCATGTTCTAATCATTATTAAATATTATGCAGGCTGATATATTCTTGATATGCTCAAATGCAATGCAGTACAATGCCCCCGACACTGTTTACTTTCGGCAGGTATTGCCTTACTTTAGAATAATACCTGTGTTACATGTCTTGCTTAGTATTTTGTTATTATATTATCATAACCTGGGTCATAACAGGCACGGTCAATACAAGAGCTGGCCAAGCGAGACTTTGAAAATTTAAGGCACGAAGGTGATGATGGCGAACCACAACCTAAGGTTGTGCGAAGAGGCAGGCCTCCAAGCAAGAATGTGAAAAAGCCTGTTGAAAATTCTCCTGTTGACCGTGTTGCAGTTGAGCTTTCTTCAGGTGCAACTCTTGCTAGTGGTGAAGATAAAGGAAATGGATCTAATTCTTACAATCTAAGAAAGGGACCTGCATTCCTTAGGTATCGTCCTAACGATGGATTTGCAACTCCTATTCGCCCGAGAAATGGTGAAAATTATTCTGACTGGTTGGTCGATTGGAACAGTGAGTTTCCAGGTATTGAACTTGCACACGCCTCAAGTTTCTCCCTTGCATTTGGCATCAGATGCTAATAATAATGTCTTGTGTTCTGTTCTGCAGCTTCTATTCTCAGGGCTGACATGAAATATGGAAAGAAACATTTCTCAATGATAGATGAGAATAGACGTGATACTTTCAAGCAGTTCCATCCTTCTGCATCTGGCAATGGACTATCACATTTATCTAATGCGCCAGGAGATATGAGGCGGTTTATACCGGTTTGTTTTATAAGAATTGTGCCTTACTTTATGTATTCTGATTTTACTGCTTTCTGGGGGAAATTCAGAATTGCACTACTTATTTTTTGGCTGTGCCCCTCTGTTTTTTTTCTTCTTTACCCTTATAAATACACAACAGAGCTAATGCTTCCCCATTGAGCCAATATTTTGTGATGTACTCGCTGGAAATCATCTTTATTCCTAGTTGGCCCATGATGATAAACATCTGACACACTTCAAATGAATGGTGTCTAGTGTCTAAATGATTGTAAAAAAAATTTCCACATCTGATATTTACTCCTTTTCTCTTTTCTTTGTGCTGTAATATTTCAAATCTTAATGTTCTAGTGAGAGCCTAAATGGTCCATGTGTGATGCTGATGCAGGTAGGACTGCACTTTGAGCCTCATGGCTATGCACGGAGCCTTGCAAGATATGCTGCAAATCTGGGGCCTGTTGCCTGGAAAATTGCTTCAAAGAAACTGAGGTCTGCCCTTCCAGATGGAATAGCCTTTGGCCCTGGATGGGTTGGAGAAGACGACGCACCAGCAGCAGCTCAATCATTGCCCACTTTTGCCGAAAAGCCGAGATCAATAGATGGCACTCCAAGTAGTGCTCATGACATAAGCAGACTGATAGGTCCCTCTTCTTCTGGAGTAAATTCTGCTATCATGTGCCCTCCTACCGAACAAATGATTGAAGCTGTTCGGAGATTCAACAGCCAGAGTGAATTAGCTGAGCAAGGTGGTGGTTCGCCATGGAATAATAATATGTCAGGATCCTCCTTTCCAGGTCAGCAGAAACCTGTATTTCATGCTCACAGGAATGGTTATAATCCAATGTTCGGTTACGAAATGTCATCTCAATTGATGGGGGTAGGGTTATCAAGATTAGCCACATCATCCGGACAATCTGCCAACACCTTATCCACAAATGATGGTTGTTCGTCCATGCCTTCCTCCTCGCACAATGCTACTACTACTACTAATACTACTAATTGGGGCGCATCTCAGCATTATCCTAATTCGCATTTAGAATCTGAAGAAGTTGGAGTTTGTAATAAACAACCTTCGTACTTGATATTACCACCTCAACAAAGACAACAACTAGCCATTCCCCCTGACCTCAATGTCCGAGTCCAGACATCAGGATCGCCTAGTAGTTCCAGTTTACAGATTGGTTCTCCTCAGCAACCGGACTTAGCATTACAGCTTTGAACATAAAATTATTATTAGTCAATTTTTGAAGGGTTGCATCTTTCTCTAATGATGCAACCCGCTGGGGATATTAGCTTTTGCTGATATAGAGAGGCCTTGTTTCCGGGTGTTAAAGGTGGTGGTGAGTTGGTGAGTATAGAAAAAGAAGAAGAACTTGTACAGATCATGTATTCAACTGAACATTGTAGGTCTTAAGTTTAGAGACAAAACATTGTTATTGTACTCCATAATTGAAATACTCTGATTTAGTCCATTGAACAAGAATCTTTAGTTTTTATTAATAATAATTTAAAAAAAAAAAAAAAAAATACTCTTGCTTTCTCGCTCTCCCTTACCAATATTTGACTTTGACTCGAAGCCGCCTCCAATTTGGCTACGTGCAGCCCAGTTTCTTAGCCACCTTTTTTTTATTATTATTTAAGAAAGTCAAGCTTCCAGTTATTGGTCCCTCGGAATCGTATCTAACACGTTTTATTACAATCTGTCCAACCTAGGAATCAAATACAAATTCCTTTACTTAATTAAATTTTCTTAAAATTTTCTAATTTAATAATAAATTGTATTAAAATTTTTATTTTTCTTTTAAAGATATTTTCTTATTACTAAATTATAATAATAATATCATAGAAATTCCAAATTCTTTTTGGCAGTAGAGAGAATCATGAACAACAACAACGACATTTACGTTTGTATATATGTACTACCACTACTCCATAGTTATAACCTTTGTGCCGATACCGTTTCCGGTGCCGGCAACTCATCATCATCAACAGCCGATGGCCCGTAAAGTCCGCACAGCCTTCCTATACGTTGTCGTTTTCATTTTCCTCTTCGCTTCTCTCTATCATCACCATTACCTTCGTCCTCCTCCTCCTCAACCTATTTCTCTCCCCGCCATTAACGCCGCCTCCTCCTCCTCTCCTCGTAATAATCATCATCTCCTTCGTGTTCTTCCTCCTCCTTATCATCATCATAATACACAACCTGAACAATCCAATAACGTTATCGACGAAAACCTCCCTTCCCGCGAAATTCCACCTCGCGTATCTCCTCTTCTCACCCCTAATTATTTATTATCCACAGTTTCGATTCTCTTGCCGGATTGGGAAGTTCTAGTTATCCTCTCGCCGGAAGATACCTCTAAGGTGGTTTTATCTGATAATTATGTCTGTCTATATCCGAACAATATTGTCTCTCCGGCGACCTTCTCCGGAAATCTCCAATTTCCTGATCGCGCTACTTTTAAGTGTGATTTACCGAGCAGGAACCGCCGCCGGTTTCCTTTTCTCCAACCTGTGCTGACGGAAACTCCTTCGGCGAATTCGGTAGCTACTCCTCATCGGGAGATGCTACGCTGGACTTTCATCGTTTACGATTCTCTGACCACCGAAGACGACGTCGTACTGTTCCTCAAGGGACTTAATAATCGTCAGGGATTCAACAGGGATCCATCGGAATTCAATTGCGTGTTTTTCGTGGGAGATGACGTGGCGGGTAACGGCGTTATTAGAACAAACGTTACGCATTCGGTACAGGAAGTATTCCGATGCAAACGACCGAATTTAACGGACTTTCACCTTTACTCTAACGGTAGAGGAAAAGAAGAAGAAGAAGAGGAGAAGGAGAAGAGAGTCAAAGTTTCAATCGAAATCGTCCAAAAGAAATTGGTGGTCCCTACGGTGGCGTACTACAACCCACCGCGTAAGTTACCCGATAAGAGCGGGATATCGCTATTGTGCGCCTGCACCATGGTGTACAACGTAGCGAAGGTCCTCAAAGAATGGGTTTATTACCATTCCAAAATCGGAATCGAAAAATTCATCCTATACGATAATGGTAGCAACGATAATCTTGAGAATTCCGTTGAAGAACTTATCAAAGAAGGTTACGATGTGAAAATTAATTTCTGGCTATGGCAGAAGACACAAGAAGCAGGATTTTCCCACGCCGCCGTTTACGCTAGGGATTCGTGTTCATGGATGGCGTACGTCGACGTCGACGAGTTTATTTTTTCTCCGTCGTGGCTAGAAATTCCAAAGCCATCAAAATCAATGTTACATTCACTGTTACAGCGGAACAATTCGGGGTCAGAAGAAGATTCGAATCGACAATTGGGACAGATCAGTATGGGTTGTCATGAATTTGGGCCATCGAATCAAACGGTTCATCCGGCGACCGGAGTAACTCAAGGTTACAATTGCAGAAGATACTTGGAGAATCGGCACAAATCGATAGTATTTCTCGAAGGAATCGATGATTCCTTGATAAATGTAATTCACCATTTCAATTTGAAACCAGAGTACAGGGGAATTAAGATGAAGGTACATGATATGGTTGTGAATCATTACAAATTTCAAGCGTGGCCTGAGTTTAAAGCAAAATTCAGGAGACGCGTCTCTGCTTATGTGGTGGACTGGACTCAACGGGTGAACGCTAGGTCGAAAGATCGAGCTCCCGGTTTAGGGTTTTCTCCTGTCGAACCGAAAGGTTGGCCATTGAAGTTCTGTGAAGTTGTTGATAATGGAATGAAGGAACTCACACAAAACTGGTTTGTCTTTCAATCTTCTTCTGGTTATTACAAAATGGCTTGGCAAAGCTGATGATGATGATGATGATTAGATAATACACCACATTTTATTAATTATCATTCCAAATACTTGTTTATTATTTGTCAAAAAAAAAAAAAAATCTAGAGTAGAAATTTCTGAATTTTCTTTTCTACTTATTAATTAGGAAAGTTTTTGTATTTTGGAAAATTGATTCTTTGATTATTATTATTATGTACTTGTGCAAAAATGATTGATATACATATGCATAAACTTTGATAGTATTTTACATATTTCAGGCATTTTAGAGGTTTGTTTTATATATTTTGTGTTAAAAAAGAGAAAAGAAAAGAGCGGGGAAAATGGCTTTTACAGCTGAGGAGCCGCCGACTTCAGGGAGAATATATATATAAAAGAAAGGATTTTTGGAGTGTCCCCAAAGTTTCGGTTTATTCTTTCCAGTGCCTGATTTTATTCCAAATAACGGCACATTTTCCCATATCTTCATTTTTATTCTTTAATTGCTTCAAAAGTTAAGTTATCCTCACGTTTAACTTTTGCTTTTTTTAAAAACAAAAAATAATTATTGATTTATGATGCATATGGTAGTGTAAAAACTTCAAAGTAAAACTAAGAAGAGTATGTACTCACAAGTCACAAATGTGTCTTTAACAAAAAATAATAAAAATTTAATGTAAATTAAAATGCTACTTTTTCTTTCTTTTTTTTTTTTAAATACTTATGTGACTTTTTTATCTGTATCATATCATAAGTTGCTTATTATCTGAGGAATGCCTTGTTGTCAAATGCTACTTAATTGTATTTATTTATTCTTTTATAAAAAATTATTAATAAAATAATTGTATGTCAATTTAAATTCAAGACTTTATCAGCTGCTTTTGAATTTTACCAAATAATTTGTGGAGTTGTTAAATAAATTCTTAAATGCTTCTAGAAGCGGATGACTCAGGGTTCAAATGGACTCCTACAAGCCAAGTCCGGATAAGTGTCCGAATTCTAGAAAGTGAATTCTAGAAAGTGTAGAAAAAGAAAGAAAGGCACATTTTAAAGATTTTAGCCCAATAAATAAATACTTATAGTTTGGAGCCCATTAAGAGTATGTCTAAATACTGGTGCACACTCACTGTTGGAAAAAGTAAGAAAGGCTGAGATGAACTAATTTAGTGAAGTCCAATGGCCCAAAAAATACATACTTTATATTTATGGAGCTAAATGGATCCCAAAAAAATACATCTTTGAGTTAAATTTTTGTTAGAAAAAACTAGGTTTCTAACTTTTAAATAATTGTATACATTAAAGTTGTCTTGTGTTTAAGAATTCATACCATTTAGAGTCATGTATGCAGCTATCAAAGACTAACTCACCTTGAATATGGAGAATTTTAATTCAATCTACATATAGATTAATCCCCTTTCAAGTCCCATTGATTTTTTTGTAAGAAAATTTTGACCCTAAATTTTAAATAATTGCATATATAAATTAGATATTGAACTCTTAATTTCATTTAAGCTAAGAGACTTTTTACATATGTAGGGAAGTAATGGAGTCACTATGACACTTATAAAGTCACAAACACAATCTAATCAACCTAATTATTGTCACTATTAAATCAACAAACTAAAACACCTTAGATATGAAGCAAATTAAATAGGAACTCAAAACGATAATAGAATAAAAATAGAGAACAATATGTATAGAAATCACTAAGAAAATAATTTTGTCCAAAGATTTGTTCTAACCAAACAGGAATTCAAAACGATAATTCGATCTTACCATCCAAAATAAAGCTCAAAACGTCACAAACAAATTGTTAGAACTGCCCTCTCAAATTTTCTGCTTACCTATTTTTTTTATTCAATAAAATAGAATTTCATAAGAGTAATCTTAGCTTCAAATAATTAAAATATATAGACTAAAATAAAAGATTGAATTCGAAACTTTTTATTAATAAAATTTAAAAATTAAAAAATTTAATTAAAAATATAGCAACTCGTAACTATTCAAAATTTCATACCCTTAAAAATATATATATATATATATATATATATATATATATATATATATATATACATATATAATTTCTTTTTTTAACTTTAAATTTTTGTTAAGAAAAAGTTAAAAATAAAAGAAAAGAAAAGTATGGGAAATAAAATGGCAAAAATGCGACGTGCCCTGTGATCGAGGAAATTAAGAACGGCAGTAATTATTGGTCTGAATCGTAATGGTCCCCTTCAAACATTTATCATTCCATTCCATCCTTTATTATTATTATGTTTCTTTTTCTTATATGCTTTTTTTTTTTTTTTTCTTTTCACGTTCCTTAAATTTATCAAATTTTTTTAAAGAAAAAATAACTTTAAGTAATAACACATTAATTTGAAAGGTTATGAATCTAAAAAAAATATATATATATATTTAAAAAAATTCATTTTATTTATCAAACACTAATTCTTTCATATTTAATATAAAAATTGAAACATATTTTAATTTTTTTTAATAAAATGATAAAAACTAAAAGTCATAATAATAAATTAGTAAACCTAATCATGAATACAAAAAGTTTAATATTTTGTGTGAATATATAACAATCAAGATGAGATTTTTCTTTTTAAAAATAAGAGTAAAAATGATGATTTATTTATTTACAATAAATGTATATATATATATAATTAAAAAAAAAGAAAAAGTCAAAGTAAAAATGTAATAATATATATATATATATATATATATATATGAAAATATCCTCACGCTGACTACACACTAAGCAAATGGGACCCACCAGACACACATGTCAGTCCAGCCGGCATGACGTGGCGACTCTCACTTCGCCATACGCCAAACGGGGACCCCGAGCTTCACGGTCACTTCGCCTTGCCTCGTGCCGAAGTCACTACACTTCAATGCTCAGATCAGACTCATTGATCAACCACATTTCTGATGGTCAACATTTGACTCAATCACGGTCAAATATTCCCCTAACAAACTGCTAAAAGGGGGGATCTCATATCTTTTCCACAAAATCCGGTAGCCATCAGATTTCACTAACGAATCACCCAAGCTACTTGACAAGGGCGGTGAAATCCCTATAAATACCACCCCCGTACAGGTAACGAGGGTAAGGCCAGATTATTCTACTAATCTCTCTCTAAATCATCCATCTCACAGTCACACCACTGACTTCTCATACAGTCACGTCACTGACTTAAGCATCGGAGGGTTTTACCGGAGACCTTCCACCCTCCGGTTAAACTTCACTGTTTTGCAGGCCCAGTATTGCGAGACGGTGAATCTTCTACGTCACGTAGACAATCAAGAAACGGGAATTTGACAGAGGGAGATCATCAAACGACATCGGATCACCCATTTTTTGACGAATCAGTTTGGTTCCGTTACCGGGAAACGTAAATCATTTTACATTCCTCTTTCTGAAAATCAAGATGTCACAACATTCAAGTGAACGGAGGAGCCGCCCTGACACCACTGTCCCCACGTCTCGACATGAGACTTTGCGCGCGGCTCAATCTTACGTCCCTGACCGACCACAACCGCGATCCGTCGTGGAGCGCTTAGGTCCCCGCGGCTCACCCCGCAAGTCGCCGGACCTACGCGAGCACCTCAACGGCAAGAGGGCTATGGACGACAACGGACTGGCCGAGGAAGTCGTAGACTTACGAAAGGAGCTTGATCGAATCCGAGCGGAACGTGACCTCTCAAAGCAATGGAGACAGCTCCGCGCTGCGTATCGGCGTAGAGGCATCTCACCTCCTCACTCCTCTGACGATGAGCGAGATCCCACTGAAAGCCGACACCAACGGTTTCGGAACGACGCTAGTCGGCGGACCAGAGGCCCGACTACCAAGCCACTTCGCGCGGTGAGCGAAGTAGGGGAAAGTCAGCCGTCTGACCAGCCAAGTAAAGAAAAGAAGCGCCGTAACGGCCACAGGCCAAAACGGGACCAACGAGAGCGAAGCCCGGAGCCGACCCGCAAGAACGAACAAAAGAAGAGCAAAGCACCCTATGCTGGACCCTTCGCGGAGTGGATCCACCTCACTATGGCGGACCCAGAACTAAAGCTCCCCACGTTCCTCCCGCAGTATACCGGACAAAGCAAGCCCGAGAAGCACATCACCAGATACAGATCGTCCATGGACCTCGTAACAACTGACGAGGCGATATTGTGCAAAGCCTTCCCCAGCACTCTGGGAGAAAGAGCCATGAGCTGGTATTCTGCCCTGAAGCCAGGTTCGATAGAATCCTGGAAGATGCTCGAAAAGGCCTTCGTAGACAAGTTCAGCACAGCGGGAATAATTCCCAAGACCAGTAGCGATCTCGCCAACGTCAAACAAAGGGATGATGAGACTCTGCTCGAGTACCTGGAGCGCTTCAAGAAGGTGCACGAACAGATCGATGGCATTTCCCAAGACACGACCATCATCTGCTTCGAGAGCGGCTTCCGGTCGAAACCACTGTACACGGAGCTCCAACTCCGCAAGCCAGACACTATCGGCGAAGTGTTCAATGTTGCCCGGAAGGTTGCTCTCGCCGAAAGGAACTCTGCGGAGTCATATTATCGGAAAAAGGAAAAACACAGGGAATCATCCCCCCAAGGCCGTCGAGACAAAAACAGGACGCGGAAAACCGAAGCCACCGCCCCAGCGAAGTCCAAGGAGCACCTCATCGCCGCCGTCAGGGGAAAGCTCGGGGAAAAGGAGTACTCATCATCACGGAACCTTGGCAGAACTGCCTGGGACAAGACGAAGTTCTGCGGTTTCCACCAAGACTATGGACACGCCACCGAAGACTGCTACCAATTCAAAAAGCTGATCGAAAAACTAGCACGAGAAGGGCAACAGAAGGACCGCGAGCCGGACAAACCACCCGGGGGAAGGCCCGACCGAGTGATCGAAGTCATAACTCCTCGGTACGAGTCCATCAGAAAGATAAAAAGGAAAATTTACAATTTGAGCAAGCCTTCCCCGGAGTTGAACTTCGACGCTTTCCCTCATGAGCCGATCACCTTCTCCGACTAAGATCTCGAGCTGAACGAAGAGGCCCGCGTTTCCCCCATCGTCATCGAAGTAGGCATGGCGAGGCAAGGAATCGACAGATGCCGAGTCAGGAGAGTACTGATCGACACCGGAGCCACCAAGAACATCCTCTATCACAAGCGTTTTAAAGAAATGGGGATGAATAACAGCCATTTGAAACCCAGTAATACAGTGCTCGAGGGTTTCACTGCCCATAAGATCAATGTCAAAGGAACTGTCAAAGTTAAAGTCACACTCGGCTCTGACATCTGCACCCGCGAGGAGGAGATTAAGTTCTACGTAGTAGACATCGACTCCCCTTACAATGCTATTCTTGGAACTCCAGCGCACGCCGCCTTCGAACTTGTTATCTCCACATCACACCAACAAGTCTGATTCGCCACCCTCAGTGGAGTGGGGTACGTCAAAAGCAGCCCTAGGAGCCTACTCGCATACTTGGTGAAGTCCCGACAGACCTCTGAACTCGAGCCGCCACCGGCAATAGTCGGGTCAGTTCTAACAACCGGAGAGCATGCGGAAGCCGCTGCCCCTGACCAGTTGACACCCGCACCAGATACGGACGCTCGCGAGGAAAATGAGTTCGACGAAGTCGCCATACACCCTGACTATCCCGACCAAAAGGTCCAGATCGAAAGCGAGATGCCACAGTCGATGAAGGCGGAGATAACACACTTTCTCTCCACCCACCTCGACAACTTCGCCTGGAGCACACAAGACATGCCAGGAATTTCTCCCGACATCGCCGAACACAGGTTCAACATCGACCCCACGTTCAAACCGGTGAGGCAAAAGCGAAGGCAATTCGGAGACGACAAAGAGAAGGCAATTCAATCCGAAATCCGGAAACTCATGGACTCGAAATTTATCCGCGAAGTAGAATACCCTACGTGGCTCGCTAACGTGGTGATGGTTAAAAAAGCCAGCGGGAAGTGGAGAATGTGTGTGGACTACACAGATTTGAACAAGGCTTGCCCAAAAGACTGTTATCCGCTACCTCGCATAGATGCCCTGGTGGACTCCACCTCGGGATACGAGTTCCTCAGCTTCATGGACGCATTCTCTGGCTATCACCAAATCCGGATGAAACCAGAGGACCAAATCCACACATCCTTCCGAGCAGCTGAAGCCATCTACTGTTACAACATGATGCCGTTCGGATTGAAGAATGCAGGGGCCACCTACCAGAGGATGATGAACAAGATCCTGCGAAGTCACATAGGCCGGAATGTCGAAACCTATGTAGATGACATGGTCGTTCAGACCAAACGAGGCCATTCTCACCTAGATGACTTGAGCGAGACATTCACCACCCTCTCCGAGTACGGGCTCAAGCTCAACCCGGCGAAGTGCACATTTGGAGTAAAATCAGGGAAATTCCTCGGCTTCATGACGTCCGAGCGAGGAATCGAAGCTAATCCCCGAAAAATAGAGGCAATACGAAACCTGGCCGAACCCCGGTGTGTCAAGGATATACAACGCCTTAACGGCTGCGTTGCCGCCCTAGGGAGGTTCGTATCAAAGTCCGCTGAAAGATGCCTACCATTCTTCAAGGCTTTGAAAACCGCCGGAAAGACTTTCCGATGGGATGAAGAATGCACAAAGGCTTGGGAAAATTTGATGAACTACCTGGCAGACCCACCATTGCTGAGTGCCCCCACTCCGGGCGAAGTCCTGTACATGTATATATCAGCCGCACAACAAGCCATCGCGTCAGCCTTGATCCGGGAGACTAACGGCCAGCAGCTCCCGGTATACTTCGTCAGCCGAGTACTGAGGGATGCCGAAGTCCGCTACACATACATCGAAAAACTAGCATACGCCTTGGTCATCACTACACGAAAACTCCGGGCATACTTCGAGTCCCACCCCGTGGTAGTATACACTAACCATCCCCTGAAGCAAATCTTTCACAAGCTAGACCAATCAGGAAGGATGCTCCGGTGGTCCATCGAAGTATGCGGCCTGGACCTCACATTCGCGCCCCGCGCAGCAATCAAGGCGCAAGCCCTCTCAGATTTCTTGGCAGAGTTATCATTCTCCGAGGCCACCACCGACGAGGAAGCACCCCACACACTCCCTGCTGACGAAGTGTGGACAATGATGGTGGATGGAGCAGTAAACGCCAACGGAATAGGAGTAGGGGCCACCATTACATCCCCCTCCGGCAAACACCATGAAGCCCGGAGCGTCCGACTAAACTATCCCTTATCCAACAACCAGGCGGAGTACGAGGCTTTAATCATAGGGATGCAATGGGCCCTCAACTCGGGAATCAAATCACTAAAAGTATTCAGCGACTCCCAAGTCGTAGTCAGACAGGTCAATAACGAATTTGCTGTCAACTCCGATAACCTCAAAGCCTATGCGGAAAAAGTACCTCAGCTGGCCGCCCAGTTTCGGTACTTCGTCCTCAACAAGATTGACCGCAGCAACAATGAAGTGGCGGATAAACTCGCGAAGATAGCATCTGGTGAGGCCCCCAACAACCTCGACGTCCATATAATTCAAATCTCCGCCCCGGAGCATATCTCACCGATTCAAACTTCAGCGCCCGATTCCACCACATGGATAGACGAGCTAAAGAACTTTATAACTTCAGACATCCTACCAGCAGACAAGGGCAAAGCCAGACAGATTTGCCAGCGTGCGGCCCGATACACTGTGCTCAATGATATCCTGTACCGGCGTTCCTTCTCCAAGCCGCTTCTCCGCTGTGTACCGCCCGACCTCACTCAGACAATCCTGGAGGAGTTACATGAGGGTATCTGCGGTGGACACCCCGGATCGAGGCCCTTGGCGGAAAAGGTGATAAATCAGGGATATTATTGGATCACATTACGGAGGGATGCAGCGAACTACGTAAAGCACTGTGATACGTGCCAAAAATTCGGCAGCGTGCCCCGTCTTCCATCGGTTCCACAGACCCCTGTGCTGGCCGCTTGGCCCTTCGATATGTGGGGGATCGACCTCATGGGCAAGTTCCCCAAAGCACGCAGACATCACGAATACTTGGTCGTGGCCGTCGACTACTTCTCCAAATGGATAGAAGCCAAACCACTGGCCGCTCCCACGGAGGAAAACGTCCTCAATTTCCTCCACGACTTCGTACTTTACCGATACGGAGTGCCGCGAGCCATCATCTCCGACCACGGCACTCAGTTTGCCACTAAGTTCATTGCGGAGTGCAACTGCCTAGGGATCAAACACTGGAAGTCATCCGTTGCGCACCCACAAGGAAATGGACAGGCTGAAGTCGCCAACAAACTAATTCTCACCGCACTGAGGAAAAATCTGGAAGGAAAATCCAACAAATGGGTCGACGAACTCCCAACCGCATTATGGGCAGTGCGGACTTCGGCTAGGGGGCCCATAGGAGAAACAGCCTACGCCCTGGTTTACGGCTCAGAAGCAGTCTCACCAACCGAACTCGCACTCCCATCATATAGGATCTCTACATATGACGAAGAAAGTAATAAACGCCAACGCCAACTGGACCTGGACTTATTAGAAGAAAAGCGAATAACCGCCCGACTAAGAGCAGACAAGTTCAAGTTGGCAACCAAACACACACATGATAAAAATTTGGTCAATAGGCCACTCGGAGTCGGAGACTGGGTACTCCGAAAGATTGAGGGAACAACAAGACATATCACAGCAAACAAACTCACTCCGAACTGGGAAGGACCGTACTTGATCAAAGACGAAGTCGGCCGGGGGACATTCCACCTCATGGACCAGGAATGAACAATACTCCCCAGACCCTGGCATGCCAACCATCTGAAGAAATACTTCGTCTAAGATATTCGGACGAAGTCAAGGCTACAACAAATAAATGCCCCGCCGCGACCAGTTTCGAGACAGGCCCCGGGCGAGGTCCTCAAAAATATTTTTCGTTATAGTTATGGTTTTCCAGCCAACAAGCAATCTTCGAAGTCACCACAATTGTGCAAGAAAATCCTCCGGAGTTATTTGATAATAAGGTTTCCAAAATTACAACCCTTGCGACTTCGGGGTCATCACATTTATTCAAGACATGGTTCCAAATTATGAGGATTTTATCATTAGCCATGATCTTCCGAAGTTATTATTGTTCAAGATCTTTCGAAGTTGTTATTATCTTTCGAAGTTATTATTATTCAAGATCTTTAAGACGTTTTTTAGACGAAGTGCAATAAATAAAAGTACGAAGTAAAGTTTTACAGAAACAGCGGAGTTTATTAACTTATAAATTTATTACAAGAAATATATTACAAAAAAAAAAACAAAATACTTATACAGTTGGAGCAACTTCGGCCGAAGTAGGATCAACCTCGGCAGAAGGGGGAGCAACGTCGGCTGAAGGGGGAACCACCTCGGGATATACTTCTATGACCATTATGGCCCGGTCCCCCACTTCGGGCTCTTCCTCCTCTTCGGTCACCACCGGCTCAACAACAGCATTGACCGGAGCAGCAATCGAGATCGGGGGGACGTCAGCCCCAACAACCTCGCCAGCAGTTCGGAGCTGGAGACACAACTCGTCCAGATTTGGATGCACTGGTGCAGGCGGACTCCAATGCCTTCCCTCTTTTCCATCCTCTTCAGCGATCTCCTCCAGTTCATCGGCATTGAACGGGACGAAGTCGCATCCGTGTCTGAATTCGGGATCAGTATAGGTGCCCTCGAAAATCCTACACAACAACGCCTTATCTGGGACGAGGGGATGAAGACAGCAAAGTGCATGAGCGCATCCTCTATTGTAATATCCATTCGCCAGCTCAAACACTTCCCGTTGACACCCCTCTGAGTTGCGGTACTTCTCCACCACTTGCGAAGTGTGGGCCTCAGACTCCAAGAACTCCACCTTCGACTCTGCAGCTCGCCGCTTCAAGCTTTCCTCCTTCAGCTTCTGGTCGAGGTCGCGGAGTTTGCCCCTCAGCTCATCATGAATCTGCTGAAGGGACAGCAAGCGTGAGGACTCTTTGTCCTTCTCCGCGACCGCCAGCACCATGACCTCTTCGGCTGCACGGAGTTTGCCTTGCGCGGCAGCCAATTCGGCGTCCTTGGCGGAGAGCTGGTTCTCCAACTCCACGTGCTTCCCCTCCAAGTCTGCCATATCGGCCTTCAACCTCGAACCATCGGAGGCCTGTCTGAAGAGGTAAGCGATGTAGGCGGAAAACTGAAAGACAAACAACAAAGGGATGAGTCAAGAACAACAAAAATACGTAAGTACAAACACAACGGCTTAGCAAAATACCTGAGACAAACCGGCCCCGATTTGCCCGAATGCATTTTCCGGACTGGGGGAAGCTTCCTCCAAACTTTGGAGCAGCCCGTGGTCCGTAGCCCGGTGCATAACCGCCCCCCCATAGAACCTCCCAGTCTGGAGATTCCGCAGAGGCAAGTTTACCAGGGGAGGCGAAGCGCTGATAATCTCCCGGGCCACGTGCTCGTGCCCCTCTCTTGACTCTGGCATCAGGAACCCCTCCTGGAGCCAAGACCGGGACGGAGGAACGGAGGGGACAGACTCCGCAGCTCCTTGTGAAGCCAACCGCTCCGCAGTCGCCGGAGCCACGTCCCTAAAGTCCGAAGACTCCGCCAATCTTTGCCGCGAAGCCTTGGATCTCCCCCCTTCTCCACCTTCACGGCCGCGCTTCGTTGGGGGCGCGCGGACTGGCTCCTTCCCCTTTGATCGGGAGGGAGGAGGAGAGCGCACAGCCGGAGAGCGAGCGGTATTGGAGCCTCCTGCTGCAGGCGGAGTGACGGTGGACCGATCCACAGCCCTCGGAGGATTCACATTCTCCGAGTTCGGGGCTGGTCCCTTGCGGAGTGCAGAAAAGTTGATCCTCATATCTGCCACAACACGACAAAGTCGGGATTAGCAAAAGATAAAAAAATAAAAATCGTGAAGTAAAACTACTCCGACAACTACCCTACCCTTTGCAACAGGACAGCCCGCACTACGGGGATCCTGACACACCGAGCACTCAGAAGAAAAACTCCTTCCCGGGTGCAACCTCCATATTGGGTACTCCGTCAGGTCCTCCAGCTCTAGCTCTCTCCGCCGACTGTCCGCCGCCGGCCCGCCTATCCCACAGGCGTGGCGACTCTCGTCAGTGATAAGTTCGCTGGTCAGGAAGACTTTGGACTGAGTCTTGGGATCATCTCCCAGCTCACTCCGGACAAAATCTAAAAACCTCCGATCCGAATCGGAGAACTTAGTGTTCCTTTTAAGGGAAAGCAAAGGACGAAGTGCCTTACACTTCGGGTAAAATGCGAAGCCCGTTCTGGACTCCACACAAACCCACTTCTCCCTCCACTGACCTAACTTATTGGGAGGGGGTTCAAAGAGGGTAACTACACTAGGACGCGGTCGAAGTGACAACGTCAGGTTGTTCATGCGGAGGACGGTGAAAAATTTCCTCAGCAAGTTTTCGGAGACCTCTACACCTACTCTCCTACACAAAACTGTAAAGGCGACGAAGTACCTAACTCCGTTTGGGTGGACGTGAGCTGGTTGACATCTGACTAGGTTCAAAAAATCACAAAATGCGGGGTCTAAAGGCAAACTAAGGCCAGAAACGAAGTGCTCGTAAGGAATGTGGATGAAAGAATTGGACATACGCCCGCACTCCCGGAGATAGAATAACCTAAACCTACTCCGGTCGACCTCACTAGTTAAAAGGGGGAGATCTACGCTAAGGGTATTCTTCCTAAGGGCGAAGTCCCCCTCCAACATGTTTTTGGTTTTCGGGAGATCTTCGGAGTGGGCGGAGTCCTCATCCTCGCCCTCGAGGACATTGGAGTCACGAAGGTCTTCGGACGAGAAGCCCGCGACAGTTACTCCGCCTCCCATGTGCCTAGACACCCTATGGGCTAAAGGGACCGCATCAAGGACACTCGGACCGGCATCAGACACTTCGGCATTCTCACTGTTTGCGGTGCTGGAACTCTCAGACCTGGACTGCGAAGTGGAGCTTGAAGAACTAGGCTCCACCGCAACTACTGGGACCTCGGAACTTTCTGAGTCAGACATATCTACAAACACAAAACAAAAACCCTATCAGAAACTAAAGTCTTTCTACTCCGATGCACCATTTTACAGTCTAAAAGTCCCCGCACTTCGCCTTCATCTAGTTCATCATTCCAGAAAACTCCTACCCGGAAACCCAGCCTAAAATCACTCCAAAATGACCATAACCGCCCCTTTTCCCCAGAAAAAGCCCTTTCCTCAAACACACTAAAACCCTCAGAGACATCCCCAAACCAAGAATCAAAAGAGAAAAGGAACATAAACAAAAAATCGAAGGACGGTGCCTCCTCTTACCTGCGGAAGTGTGGAGAGAACTTGGAGAAAATGCAGAAGATATGGGTCACCTAGAACAAACTAAGATGAACGGAGGAATTTCTGGGGTATTTGGCAAGGGAAGGCAGAGAACAGGATGAAGGCGTAGAGAGTTTTTAGCAAAATTTCGCAAGGAAGAAGAAGAAATGGTAAAAAGCTCAGAAATGAACCAGATGAACTATTTATGAGAGGGGGAAAAATTCAAAACCGCTAAACTTCCCCAACAAGCCTCGCCCGACCCGGTTGTATCCGAGTCGAGGTCACACCAGGAGTCACTTCTCTGACAGCTCACGTGCGGCGCCATCATGGCACGCGCGTGGGGAAATGCAAAAGGCGCCTCCTCTGGACACGCGAAACGGCTAGCCGACCTCTCGGTAACCGAACTGCCATCATGAGAATCTAACCCCGCACCGAGGAAGTCAATCGTCATCAGACACTCCGACCACCTCGCCCACGGGTCCAATCTCAATCCAAGTAAAAACACTTCGGTAGGCCACACCTCTTTGCCAGGTGTTGCGCCACTTCGCCAGGTTACACCTCTTCAGGTGTTACACCACCTCGCCGGGTCCGACCACGTCGTCAGGTTATACCTCACCGCCGGGTGTCACACCATTCTGCCGGGTCACACCTCTACAGGTGTTACACCACTTCGCCAGGTCGGACTTCTTCGCTAAGATGCACCCACTAGGGTTGCTCACGCCCACTCCGGGTTGTTCACACCCTCTCGGGTCGCTTTCACTGCGGGCTACACCTCCTCAGGTTACACCCCCCGGCTCACACCGGCTCAAAAACTGCTAATGACAGAACAAGCCACCCGGAGAACAAGGGATTTCTAGTACCGCCGAAGAGAAAGAAGGATCATTCTTCCACTTCGACGAGGGGCCACTGAGAGGTATGAAAATACCCTCACGCTGACTAGGCAAGCACACTAAGCAAACGGGACCCACCAGACACACATGTCAGTCCAGCCGGCATGACGTGGCGACTCCCACTTCGCCATACGCCAAACGGGGACCCCGAGCTTCACGGTCACTTCGCCTTGCCTCGTGCCGAAGTCACTACACTTCAATGCTCATATCAGACTCATTGATCAACCACATTTTTGATGGTCAACATTTGACTCAATCACGGTCAAATATTCCCCTAACAACCTGCTAAAAGGGGGGGATCTCATATCTTTTCCACAAAATCCGGTAGCCATCAGATTTCACTAACGAATCACCCAAGCTACTTGACAAGGGCGGTGAAATCCCTATAAATACCACCCCCGTACAGGTAACGAGGGTAAGGCCAGATTATTCTACTAATCTCTCTCTAAATCATCCATCTCACAGTCACACCACTGACTTCTCATACAGTCACGTCACTGACTTAAGCATCGGAGGGTTTTACCGGAGACCTTCCACCCTCCGGTTAAACTTCACTGTTTTGCAAGGCCAGCATTGCGAGACGGTGAATCTTCTACGTCACGTAGACAATCAAGAAACGGGAATTTGACAGAGGAAGATCATCAAACGACATCGGATCACCCACACGTGGCACCAGACCATTTTTTGACGAATCAATATATATATATATATATATATATATATATATATATGCTTAGTAAATCTTGTTTGATTTCATAATTAGTTTTGACTTTAGAAATGTGGGAGGGAAATGGTACTTCATTTCAAATTATAAAAGTCTTTCTTTGACTCATTTGAAACTAAAAAAGTTTAAATATAAAAAATATATAGTACAATTAATAATTGCATTTATAATTTAATAAGTTATAATATAAATAATTTTTTTAATATATGTATATATTATATATACATATATATATATAACGTGTTATAAAATTTGATTATATAATGTATATATAATGTATAATATATATTAATGTATATATATATATATAGGGAAAGAGAGAAGAGAGAGTTGAGAGAAATTGAGAGAATGCTCTCGGGAAAGAATTTTTCAATTCTTTCAATTCTTCTTCAAAATTTTTCTTTCTTCATTCTATTTACATACCTATCTATACACATATATATATAGACATACATGTAAGAAGTGGACACTCCACTTCTTATAATGTTCCTCCATTAACATATATATATATATATATATATATATATATCCAATATAAAAAATATTAGGTGATATTTATCACCTTTCGTAATTTTCTGGGATGATGGACATCCATTAATGTAATGAATCTTCGGGATTCATAACACTCCCCCTTGGATGTCCATTACATAAAGAATAGGCCTCGTTAAAACCTTACTAGATAAAAACCCAGTGGGAAAAAAATCTAGTGAAGGAAAAAGAGTACACTATTCTTCATGTGTAGATTTCTCCCCCTGATGAGATGATTTCTTGAAATCTTTAAATCGACGCAAACCAATTTTATATCTCAATTTTTCAAAGGTTGCTGTCGGAAGAGATTTAGTGAATATATCTGCAAGATTATCACGTGATCGAATTTGAAGCACATCAATTTCACCGTTCTTTTGAAGTTCATGAGTAAAGAAGAATTTAGGTGAAATGTGTTTCGTCCTATCTCCCTTAATATATCCCCTTTAATTGAGCTATACAAGCTGCATTATCTTCATATAGAGGAGTTGGAATCTCTCTTCTGGAGGATAAACCACAACTCTCTCTAATATAATGTATTGACCTCAACCATACACATTCTCGACTTGCTTCATGAATGGCTATTATTTCAGCATGATTAGAAGAAGTTGCTGCTATTGTTTGCTTCGTAGAGCGCCATGATATAGCAGTATTACCATATGTAAATAAATAGCCATTTTGAGAACGTGCTTATGCGGATCCGAAAGATAACCCGCATCTGCATATCCAATCAGTTCTGGATCATTTACATTTGAATAAAATAATCCGAGGTCAATTGTCCCTTGGAGGTATCTAAGGACGTGTTTAATACCATTCCAATGTCGTCGTGTTGGTGAAGAACTAAATCTTGCTAATAGATTTATAGCAAATGCTATATCCGGTCTAGTATTATTTGCAAGATACATCAGTGCACCAATAGCACTCAAATATGGTACTTCAGGACCAAGTAGTTTTTCACCATTTTCTCGAGGTCTAAATATGTCTTTATTTATATCTAGCGACCTCACGACCATTGGAATACTCAATGGATATGCTTTATCCATGAAAAATCTTTTAATACTTTAGCTGTATATGTTGACTGATGAACAAAAATTCCATCTTCATATGTTCAATTTGAAGCCCGAGACAAAACTTAGTTTTTCCAAAATCTTTAACTTCAAATTCTCGTTTCAAACAATCTATAGCTTCTCGAAGCTCTTCTGGAGTTCCTATTAGATTGATATCGTCAACATATATAGCAAGAATCACAAAACCAAAATCTGTTTCTTAATAAAAAACACATGGACAGATTTGGTCATTTTATATCCTGAATTCAACAGGAATTCACTAAGGCGATTGTACCACATGCGTCCAGACTGTTTAAGCCCATATAATGATTTCTGTAATTTGATAGAATAATTTTCATGAGGGCCTTTAGAAGCCTTTGGTAATTTGAATCCTTCAGGGATTTTCATATAAATTTCATTTTCAAGGCTTCCATAAAGATAAGCTGTAATAACATCCATTAGACGCATGTCCACCTTTTCATGAACTGCCATACTTATTAGATATCGGAGTGTGATAGCATCAATAACGGGTGAATAAGTTTGATCATAATCAATTCCTGGCTTTTGCGAAAAGCCTTGTGCGACGAGTCGTGCTTTATATTTTACGACTTCATTATTCTCATTTCGTTTTCGCACAAACACCCATTTATAGCCAACAGGTTTTACATCCTTTGGCGTTTGGACTACAGGTCCAAAAACTTCTCGCTTCGCAAGCGAATTTAACTCCGATTGAATTGCATCTTTCCATTGAGGCCAATCAATTCTATGCCGACATTCTTCAACTGATAAAGGATCTAAATCCTCATTATCCTTGAAAATATCAAGGGCTACGTTGTATGCAAAAGCATTATCAATAACAACGTTTTTTCGATCCCAACTTTGATTGAACTGGTAATTAATAGAGATTTCAGAATTCTCTTCATTATTTGTAGTTGGAATTTTCATCAGTTGTCCCTTGGTTTTCCTTTTCTATTTCATCAATATGATCTTCTAGATCATTTGTTCCTCTTTTCTTTCGAGGATTTTTATTTTTGGAACCAAGGGGTCGGCCACGCTTCTGACGTGTTTTTGATTCGATAGCTATAGGATTAATTTTCTGTCCTTCAGGAACTTCTATCCGTATAGGAGCATCTATAGCTGGAAGATGCGATTTAGTGACTCTGCTAGAGTCAGCAAAAGAATCTGGCAGTTGATTTGCAATTTGTTGCAAATGTATAATCTTTTGAACTTCAAGTTCACTTATATTTGTGCGTGGATCTAAATGATTCAAAGATGTTTTCCACGCAAGTTCAATTTTATGCCATTTATTCTCTCCCCCTAATTTGGGAACAAATTTTCATCAAAATGGCAATCAGCAAATCTTGCTGTAAATACATCACCCGTCAAAGGTTCAAGATACCTTATAATGGACGGGGAGTCAACCCAACATATATCCCCAATCTTCTTTGCGGACCCATTTTTGTCCGTTGGGGTGGTTCAATTGGAACATATACAGCACACCCAAAAATTCTCAAATAAGAAATATTTGGCTCTGAACCAAAAGCCAATTGTATGGGAGAAAATTTATGATAACTCGATGGCCTTAAACGCACAAGTGCTGCAGCATGCAAAATTGCATGTCCCCAGGCTGCTGTAGGGAGATTGTTTTCATAATAATGGTCTAGCAATTAATTGCAGCCTTTTAATAAATGATTGCTAGACCATTTGTGTGTGAACATGAGCTACAGGATGTTCAACAATTATTCCAATCGACATGCAATAAGAATTAAATGCATGTGAAGTAAATTCACCAGCATTGTCTAGACGGATTCGTTTAATAGGATAATCAGGAAATTGCGCTCTTAAGCGAATTATTTGGGCAAGTAATCTCGCAAACGCCAGGTTGCGAGTCGATATTAAACAAACATGCGACCATCGGGTCGATGCATCAATTAAAACCATGAAATATCGAAATTGCCCACACGGTGGACTAATCGGTCCACATATATCTCCATGAATCCGTTCTAGAAATGTAGGACTTTCAGCTCCTACTTTCAATGGTGCTGGTTTATAATTAGTTTCCCTTTGGAACATGCAGCACATGAAAGTTTATCAGAAGTCAAAATCCTTTGATTTTTCAAAGGATGACCGTGCGTTGTTTCGATAATTTTTCGCATCATAATTGATCCCGGATGACCCAAACGGTCATGCCAAACTTTAAAAGTAACGGGATTAGTAAACTTCTGGTTTACTAAATGATGCGCCTCAATAGCATTTATTTTTGCATAATATAGGCCAGAGGATAGAGATGGTTTTTCCAACAAAACTTATTACCGGAGGTCATTTTGTGATACCCAAATATTCATGACCATTATCTTCTATAGTCTCAACATGATATCCATTCCGTCGGATATCTTTAAAACTCAATAAATTTCTTTGAGACTTTGAGGAATATAATGCTTTTTCAATAGCAATCATAGTTCCTCCCGGTAATATTATATTAGCTCTTCCGGAGCCTTCAATAAGTTTTGCACTACCATTTATTGTAGAAACACTTGTTTCTCCCACATTCAGGTGAGTAAAATACTTCTTGTTTTAGTATGGTGTGCGTAGTTCCACTGTCAATAAGACAGACACTTTCAATATCGTTGTTCATACAAGAAAATAGAACAACAGCCATCTGTTTTATTAACAAAATATTTACATAAATAAAAATTAAACATATAATATCACAACAAAAGTAATATAAACATATAATATATAATATTAATATTTTAATTATTTTGGACACTTTAATTTCCAATCAAGTGGTCAATTATTTCTTTTGGATGTTCGAAAGGATCAGTAACATCCAAGTGAGCCATATCAACATCAATATTTTCAATATCGTCATCTTTTATTTCATGAGACAAGTTTTGAGAAATAACTCAACAAGATATTTTGTCGTGCTACAGGCACGAGATATTTTGTCGTGCTACAGGCACGAGATCTTTTGTCGTGCTACAGGCACGAGATCTTTTGTCGTGCTACAGGCACGAGATCAGTGACCTTTCATGCCACAACGATAATATTTGTCTTCATAATTTTCGGAACAATATTTCCTTTCTCATTATATTTTGTCCACTTCAGGTGGTCATAAATATTTTTGGCACCTAAATTATTATCACGATTATAAGGGCCAATTTTATCATGGCGTCCATGATCATGACCACGGTAACGACCACTACCATGATCTCTTCTGGGATCATCATTCACTTCAGGGAATGGAGTAGAACCAGTAGGTCGAGTTTCGTAATTTTATCAGTAATTCATTATTCTGTTCCGCAGAAGATAAAAATTAATTCAAAGTATTTCTTAAAACTTTCTCACGATATTGTTACTGCAGGACAATATTCGTGGCATGAAAAGTGGAGTATATTTTCTCCAACATATCATCATCTGTTACACAGTTTCAGCTGTGAAACTATTTTAAACATTGAGGAGTTATACTCACTCACGAATTTGAAATTTTGCAACTTCAGGTGCAACTAGTCATACCGTGCTTTAGGGATAACAACCATCTTCTGGTGGTCGAATTATTCTTTCACGGTAATTTATTCATTTTTTTTCTTCAGATCTTCATGAACACGATCTTGTGTTGATGATACTTTTATTTTATACAACGGTGTCTGCCGGACCCGTTATAGCAAGATGCATTCAGGCATCTTGTGTCCATAACAAATAATTCTTTCTTGGTGATATCAAGAACCACAAATTTGAGTTTAATAAAATTTGACATAATAATAACAAAATACGTACCTGTAAAAACGTACCTGATTTTTCTTCAAATAAACTTTAAAAATACCTCTTACCCGATGGTAGAGACTCGTGCTGATAACGTGTTATAAAATTTGATTATATAATGTATATATAATGTATAATATATATTAATGTATATATATATATATAGGGAAAGAGAGAAGAGAGAGTTGAGAGAAATTGAGAGAATGCTCTCGGGAAAGAATTTTTCAATTCTTTCAATTCTTCTTCAAAATTTTTCTTTCTTCATTCTATTTACATACCTATCTATACACATATATATATATAGACATACATGTAAGAAGTGGACACTCCACTTCTTATAATGTTCCTCCATTAACATATATATATATATATATATATATATATATATATATATATATATATCCAATATCAAAAATATTAGGTGATATTTATCACCTTTCGTAATTTTCTGGGATGATGGACATCCATTAATGTAATGAATCTTCGGGATTCATAACATATATAAATTTAAACTTATAATTTTATTTAAATTAAAAATACTTATTTATGGAGAAGTGGAGCAAATTCAAATGTCAAAGCGGGGAAAAAGATTTGCTTCGCCTAACACTAACTAAAAGTTGCTACTCCGTGATTGCTGCGCAATCAAATTGCCAGCTTATATACATACATATTTCACCCATATATATATATATATATATATATATTATATATAACTTATTTATGTATTTGAAAAATTATAAATTCAAAATATAGTAAAAAAAAATGTGAGATCATCGTTTTATAATATATATATATTTGAACTTTAAAAGAAAATTTATGATAATTTTATGTGATACACAATAATTTGGATTTAAATTTGTTACCTTTTATAGAAACTCAAAACAAATCCACTTTTTGTTTTAACGATATTCTTTTCCTTAAACGTTTCCTTATTTCTTACAATTAAAATTATTATTATTATTTTTTTTAAATATCAGATAAGATTCGTTAAGGAATCATGAAACGGCTACACTTACCTTTTTTCTCTTTTCTTTTTCGGCGAACGGGAACAGATGGCGGGACCCACAAAAACGGAACGGAACGGGACGCAAATAAACAAACAATAGTTTTTTTAAAAAAAAAATTTAAAAAAAGAGAAAAGAAAAAAAAAAAATCACGTGAAACGGCTAACGCGGTTTCTCAACCTCCAAAAATCTAACCAAAGCATTTGTCGCAACTTTTGTCCATAATAAAAACAATGCATGTGTCTGCCCAAACAATGGATTATCATAATTTAATATCATTTTCTTCTATTACCTTTTTTGTCCCTTCCAAAAACCATGTTGTTTTACAATTATACCCTTTGAATATGTCTTTACTTTTTTTTTTTTTAAGTTTATCTAATTAATAGTTAAAAATTGGTCATATTAGTCAATTTAAAAAACTTTTGTTTACAAGTAATTTACTTTTTTGCCCCTCTTCGTTTTTTTTAAAATGACATTATTAAATTAGATATTGTCAAGTGATAATAACCTCACTTATTATGAACATCTAAGAAATTAGGGCTGGTTAGAATTTCGCATGAAACTTCCTTTCTTTCTCGAGCATGGAATGATCAAGATTCTTGCAAAGACGAGTATGGGACAAAGATTTGTATTGTCTAGACTATTTAGTTAAAGATTAAATGACATTCAAGTGAGTTGCTAAGATTTCTGAATGCATATGCTCTAAGAATATAAAGATAATAAGCGTGTTCTGACTATAATAGGTTTCATAGTTAGAAATTGATCAATGTAGTGTCCCTTTACAATCCCGACTCAGTTTCTCATGATAGATACATTATGTATAAAACAGTATTGATCGATACTTTTTATACTTATATTAATAAGGACTAATATAAATAACGTACAAGAAGAACGAGCATCATCTCCAAAGCACCAATGCTCAAACAGCTTGGTGATATGATCATACTAGTGAAAATATACAAATCACATCTTCTAACTCTTCAACACTAATTTCAAAAGTATTTCTTAGTTATACTAAAAGAAACCTTGAGCATAGGATTCCAAGAAAATCCAAAACGTATGAAGGGCAAAATTGACAAACTACATATATAGAAAAATAAGTTAAAAGGAAGGACAAATGTGGAAAATAAAAAACCTCATCCCTACCAAAACGTTTAAATGCAAATGCAAAAATGAGGAAGAGTAAGAAAAATTGAGAGCGACCTGCAACAATGTCATCAAGGCGTAGCCTTTAATGCCCTCAATTCTCATTCACCGTTAGGATCAATTAGGCCCACAAACGAAAAAGAAGAAAGAAAAAAAAAAAAACACACACTTAGTCACACTCACTCTCACACACACACACAAACCTACAATGCAGAAATAAAGAAAGTAGAGAAAGGAGAGAGATGATGGTGGTGTTGATGATAATTTCTTGTTTCGCCGATAAAATTGCCGATAAAAAAGGTTTTCGTTGGAAAAATTTTGTTTTATGTTCAATTTTATGAGCTGATTAGTATTCGTGAATCTCAAAGTACCGGTTTCGTTTCCCGCTTTCGTTCTGTGTTCGTTTGTCGTAGGTAGACCCTGAATCTGGGTGGTTTTTTTTTTTTTTTTTTTTCCTTTTTCTTTTTCTTTTTTGCTTTTGGGTTCTTGAATTTCTCTTCTTTTTTCTTGTAATTGATAAATAAGTACCTTACCAAGTTTGTGGTGTATAATTCTGTCAGCATTTGTGTTTATTGGATAAAATAGATTATTGGGTTTATTGTATTTTCCAATCTTTTGATTTTATTCTGCAGTTTTTGTTGCAATGTGTTTCGTTTTTCCGTTTAGATCTATGATCTTTTGTTTGGTGGGTTTAGGGTTCTTTTGATATTTGTTTTTGAAGGGGAGGGGAAGATTTTCTCTCTCCTTCTGGTGTATTGTTATTCATTTGAGGTGTGCGTTCATTCCTTTTAAGGTTTTCACAGAGTTATGTAGTTAGTTTGGTGGGTGGAGATGTATCCTGCGGGAGCTTCTGTTTGAGACATATTTTCGCGGAGATTGATTTTGATTGTAGCCATTGAAGAAAAAAAAGGAAGATAAAAAGACAGAATGAGTTGTTTTTCTTGTATGAGCCCTCGCCGGAAGGATGTCAGGGATTATGATGAAGATATGAGACATCGATCTCATGATGCTTCAGGTTTTCTCTTTACATTCATTCAGTTTTGATGAAATCAATTACTATGATCCAATCCAATGCCAGTTTTGTTTTTTGTGTTTTTTTATAGTTTAACAAGTTCTTTGTTTTTTCTTTCCTGCAGTGACTCCAAAGGGGAAGGCATATCCTGATGGCCAAGGTAAGTAATTTGGATTGTACAATATTTGTATCTAGATATGCAAGAATAGATCAAAAACCCTGCAAAAATTTTACTTTTTTAAATTTCTTTTTGCTTTTGATATGTAGAAAATAGGATACAAGATGGCTCTTTTGGACATAAGGGCAAGGCAAATCGTTCTCCAAAGGGCAATGCTGCTCGTAGCTTTGCATTTAAAGAACTCGCAACAGCTACTCAGAACTTCAGAGAAGCTAATTTGATTGGAGAAGGAGGATTTGGATGCGTTTTCAAGGGTCGCCTTGAATCTGGAATGGCAAGTTCTCTTAATTTTCCTTATTTCTAAATTAGGAAATAATGGTGTTGCAAGATATAGATAAGATATAAGCATGCTTCTTCCCCTTATATGTGATAGTTAGATATAGGATAAATAAAGAGAAAGTGAATCTACTTTGACTGTTTTCTTATGTTAGTTCAATGTTGATAATTCGTTTTCTATGCACGAGCAGATTGTTGCCATCAAACAACTTAATCTTGAAGGTCTTCAAGGAAATCAAGAATTCATTGTGGAGGTTCTTATGTTGAGTCTATTGCATCACGGCAATCTTGTCAATTTGATCGGTTATTGCACCGATGGAGATCAGCGACTCTTGGTGTATGAATACATGTCACAGGGTAGCTTGGAAAATCATCTTTTTGGTAAATGCTTTCTGCTATGTGAAACTTTTTCTCTGTTAGTATACACAATTTGTTTTCTTTGATTTCCTCGTCCTTAATGCGCGTAAACTGCTGTTTTTGG
Organism: Asclepias syriaca; assembly: GCA_027405835.1. Lineage (NCBI taxonomy): Eukaryota > Viridiplantae > Streptophyta > Magnoliopsida > Gentianales > Apocynaceae > Asclepias > Asclepias syriaca. The sequence continues at coordinate 2,295,384 of CM049934.1, read as the reverse complement.
TTTCCCCCTTTCCGTTTCCTATCTTCTTCTTCTCCCCATTTGTCTTTGAGGTTTATATTTTGCAGGATTTGTCTATTCACAAGTTAAAAGTTGTTTTGGCTATGTGAAATCACGTTGTTTGAAGTATAAACTATGTTGGTTCCGGTGATATGTATGTAAAAGATTTTAGTCCTTTCTTACTGCTGATAAAATCTTTTTCGTTTCTGAAATTTCGTTTTCCATTCTAAGTTGTTTGTTCTTGGTTGTTGGGGCTTTTTCTTAGCTTCTGCAGAAAATGGCTTCAGAAAACCGGTGTATAAAATTGTTTTGCGTCGCATATTTTGTTTCTCAGATATAGAACCTGGTGCAGTTCCACTTAGTTGGAACACAAGATTAAAGATTGCTGTCGGGGCAGCTCGTGGCCTTCAATATCTTCATTGCACTGCAAATCCACCTGTTATTTACCGCGACTTGAAATCCTCAAATATATTATTGGATGGTGATTTCAATCCAAAGCTTTCGGATTTTGGACTTGCTAAATTAGGTCCTGTTGGTGATAAAACTCATGTTTCAACTCGAGTCATGGGAACCTACGGATACTGTGCTCCCGAATATGCCATGAGCGGAAAATTAACCTTAAAATCCGACATCTATAGTTTTGGAGTAGTTTTACTGGAGCTTATTACTGGACGTAAGGCCATTGACTGCTCTAAGAAGCCAGGGGAGCAAAATTTGGTTGTGTGGGTGAGTTTTTCACATATACTTGAGTTTTCTTTGTACATAGACATATATATATATATGTATGTATATGTAATATGAATTGTCGATTTCCATTGTTGTTGCAGTCTCGTCCTTATCTCAAGGACAGGAGGAAGTTTGTCCAGATGGTTGATCCATTACTAGAAGGGCGATATCCAGTACGATGTTTACATCATGCAGTGGCAATAGCTGCAATGTGTCTCCAAGAGCAGCCAAGTTTCCGGCCTATCATTGATGATATCGTAGTAGCACTCGAATATCTATATTCCCAAGCAGGCGCGGAAACTACTCCAGAATTTGATAAAAGCCGGTCCAATGCTTCCATGTCAACGTCGCCTAGACAAGACAACACAAATATTGGAACAAGAAATCGAGAATCTGTCAGTATTACTGCTTCATTTTAAGGTTAATATTTCAGACCAATATATATATATATATATATTGATGACAAGCAAGCTGCATTATTTTGTGGAAAACAAAACAGTAAACAACTCAGAAATTCTTGATGGAAGAAACACAAGGTAAGAAAGGCTGCTTCCAAATATATATATATATATATATATACATACATATATGTAGGTTTGCTGCCAATGTGAATGTTCTTTGTTCCTAGTACATATATTTGTAAAACACCATTTTTTTTTTCCATCCCACACGAAGGAAAGTCATGGTTTTCCTCTTTACTTTTTACTGATCTTTGTATTTGTGTTTTTTTTTTTATCAGAAATCTTGCTTCTGGGGAGGTTTCAAATGTACAAAACACACAGATTACATTTTAGTAGTGTTTGAGTTGATTTAACAACTCTCTCTCTCTCTCTTTTTCTCTCTCTACAAATATATTATAGTAGACTCTTGTGTTCTGATACACCTACTACTGTGTGTGGACACACACATATATGTACATACATATATATATATGGTTTTACACTATGAACACCACACATGAAATGATGACAGCTCAAGAATGGCTATTTGAGTTATCTGTAATATTTCACTTATGTGTTTTCATATATATATATATATATATGGTCTCTATAATAACAAGGTCTCAACTAATTTATATCTTTTTCTTATGTTCCCATGGAAAAAAAAACCTTAAAAAAAAAAAATTTCCAACCTTATCTTTTTCTGTACATTGTACATACAGAATTTATTAAGTAATAATGTCTTTTGGAATTAATTTGGATATTATTGATTAATAATAATTAATCTTAAAAAAGTACTCTATTATTACATCACTGTTCACGTTAATTTTTTAACGTGTATTTAATTAAATTCGAAATTTCTTAAGAAGAAAAAGAAAAATAAATAAATAAATGTCATGGGAGAACGCGGATTTGCACTTTACTCAATTGCTACCAAGGCAACTTTTTAATGAGTGTGTTAATTACGTTAATAATATTATATATTATATATATGTAACGACATGGAGTTGTGTGTGTTTGGTTTGAAATTTTTACGCGGATTTGCACCTTTTTACTCAATTGCTACCAAGGCACCTTTTTAATGAGTGCGTTTGGTTTGAAATTTTTGAGCAAAAATTGACTCTCCTGAATTTGTTTATTAACCAAAATAAACAAATTCAGGAACCTGTCTGCCTTTCTTATTTCATTTCTCCTCCGTTTCCTACCTTCTCCTTCTTCTCTCCTTCCTTAGAACTTCTCTCAATCCAAAAAGAAAAAATATCAGCAAAAAAGGAGAAAGGAAATTCAAAGAGATCACTGAGTGATAGATGGGCAACTGTTGGCCTAAACCTGAAGATAGCCTTCCAATCACTCACAAACCACGCAGTCCAGGTAATATTATATATATAGTTTTCAAATTAGGTTCTGAATTTTTCAAATTTTGATTTTGCCGCTTTAAAATTCAATTTAATTTGGTAATATGTATACGAATTGATGAAATTGATTCTGTAATCTGTATACGTACTGCAGAGTCAAAGCCGGTCAAGGATCGGAACAACAAAATTAGTCACGAGAATGATTTCGCCGGTGGCCGCGGCGGAGGAAGCGATCGTCAGCAGCTGGAGGCGGCGGCGACGGCGAGGGCTAGGGCGAGGGCTAGGGCGAGTGATAATTGTGATGAAGGAATTGGAGGAGAAATAAGTGAAGGTAGTAATATTAATAATGGGAGAATCATAACTCCGAATTTGAAGATATTTACATTTGGAGAGCTGAGAAGTGCGACCAGAGATTTCGGGCCGGATATGGTGCTGGGCGAAGGCGGTTTCGGTAGGGTTTTTGAAGGCTGGGTTGATGAGAAAACTTATGCTCCCTCCAGAGTTGGTGTTGGAATTCCGGTTGCCGTTAAGAAATCTAATCCTGATAGTGAACAAGGACTCAAAGAATGGCAGGTAATTCCTCAGTTTATATTTCCATCTCCTATATGTACATATAGTATTTATTTGTTGAGGTATAAATTCAAGTTAAAATAATATTAAATTTATCTAACATATAATAATTTCAAATATTTCGTTAGTAAATTTGCGTAAAAACAAAACCATTTCTTTCCCCATGTTTCTATATCTTTGCTTGCCTAACATTGTATAAAATTTGGAGTAAAATATTTTTTTTTAAAAAAATTATATGGGTTTGAAAAGAAAAACATCAATAAATACATCTTGATTTTTTATTAAAAAATGAGGTATATGTAAATGGAGGTTGATTGATTAAACATATTGTTATTCTCATGCATGGATTTAATAAATTATTTACTTGTTTTGTGCAGGCAGAAGTAAAATTTTTGGGGAAATTCAGTCATCCAAATCTTGTAAAGCTGCTTGGCTATTGTTGGGAGGACAAGGAATTCCTTCTCGTCTATGAGTACATGCAAAAGGGAAGCTTAGAGAGTCATCTTTTCATAAGTAAGCAAAACACACGCACTTTCTCTCTCTCTCTCTCTCTGCATCTATATATATATATAGACGTATTAATGTGAGAAAAATTAAAATTGGTTAATAATTAATATTAATAATGTGTGTATTCAAATTAAATTAAGGAGAGGGTGATGAAACACTGCCGTGGGAAATACGTATAAAAATAGCAATTGGAGCAGCAAGAGGACTTGCTTTCTTGCATACCACGGAAGAACAAGTCATTTATAGAGATTTCAAGCCTGCTAATATTTTACTTGACGGGGTAAGTCCCTCTCTCTCTCTCTCTATATATATATATATATTGATTCGTGTCTCACGTCATGTCTATTAACTGGCATCGTCTGATAATCTATCTGTCAAATACCACTGTCAATGTTGTTTGTGTGTCGTGAGAGAATAGCTATCTTGCAACGTTATGCCTGTAAAATAGAAAAGTTTACGCGGAGGGTGGATGGTCTCTGTTAAACCCTCCCAGGGTAAAGTTAGTGTTTTTAAGTGTAGAGTGAATAGTTTGACAGAGATTTTGTAAAGTAATCTAACCTTACCCGCTTTACCTTTACGGATGTGGTATTTATAGAGGTAAATTACCTTGAAATTAGATAAGTTGGGTAATTTGTTACGCATAATCTGATAGTTATTGGATTATGTGGGAAAAATCTGATATCCCCTTTTTAGTTGACCTGTGAAGGAGGTTCTAGAAGCATGGTTGTCCAGAGGCTTCGTGGCGAAGTGATCGCCCTTGGTATGCTCCCGAGGACGTCGCTTCACTGTTTGAGTGTGGTGAGGTAGTGGGTTAGTCAGTAGTGGGGAATTGTTATTTGGCAAAGTGTGGAGCCCTATCATGCCTAGTAGACTAACACGTCAGGTTGGGGATCCATTTGAGCTCGAAGTTAGTATGAGAGTATTTTTATACCTCTCAATATATATATTGTTTGTAAATATTTTTTTTTTTGAAAAAAATTGAGGGTTTTTTTTATACTGTTATAAATTGATTATATCTATATATATGTGTGTATATATATAGTATAATATATATAATATAGTATGTATATAAGATATATATATAAGTATATAATATATATATTGAAGGGAAAGAGAGAGAGAGGGAGAGAAGGATTTGGTCTCGGGAATTAGGATGAAAAATTTCTCTATTTCCAATTGAATTGTTGTATGTAAAACAAGGGGTATTTATTACAAATTTTTACACTAGCTTAGCTAGTGTAAAGTCCACTAAAGTATTAGTGGATTAATCACTAACCTTTATTTTCCCACTTATATATATTATATATATATATATATATATATATAACCACATGTCCAGTATTAAAAATATTGGGTGATATTTTATCACCTTACGTAATTTTTTGGGATGATGGACATCCATTAATGTAATGAATCTTCGGGATTCATAACACTCCCCCTTGGATGTCCATTACATAAAGAATAGGCCTCGTTAAAACCTTATTAGATAAAAACCCAGTGGGAAAAAAAAATCTAGTGAAGGAAAAAGAGTACACTATTCTTCATGTGTAGATTTCTCCCCCTGATGAGATGATTTCTCGAAATCTTTAAATTTCAAATTCTCGTTTTAAACAATCTATAGCTTCTCGAAAGCTCTTCTGGAGTTCCGATAAGATTGATATTGTCAATATATATAGCAAGAATCACAAAACCAAAATCTGTCTTCTTAATAAAAACACATGGACAGATTTGGTCATTTTTATATCCTGAATTCAATAAGAATTCACTAAGGCGATTATACCACATGCGTCCAGACTGTTTAAGCCCATATAATGATTTCTGTAATTTGATAGAAGCCTTTGGTAATTTGAATCCTTCAGGGATTTTCATATTATTCACGAGGGCCTTTAGAAGCCTTTGGTAATTTGAATCCTTCAGGGATTTTTATATAAATTTCATTTTCGAGGCTTCCATAAAGATAAGCTGTAATGTCATCCATTAGACGCATGCCCACCTTTTCATGAACTGCCATACTTATAAGATATCGGAGTGTAATAGCATCAATAACGGGTGAATAAGTTTGATCATAATCAATTCCTGGCTTTTGTGAAAAGCCTTGTGCGACGAGTCGTGCTTTATATTTTACGACTTCATTATTCTCATTTCGTTTTCGCACAAACACCCATTTATAGCTAACAGGTTTTACATCCTTTGGTGTTTGGACTACAGGTCCAAAAACTTCTCGCTTTGCAAGCGAATTTAACTCCGATTGAATTGCATCTTTCCATTGAGGCCAATCAATTCTATGCCGACATTCTTCAACTGATAAAGGATCTAAATCCTCATTATCCTTGAAAATATCAAGGGCTACGTTGTATGCAAAAGCATTATCAATAACAACGTTTTTTCGATCCCAACTTTGATTTGAACTGGTGTAATTAATAGAGATTTCAGAATTCTCATCATCATTTTTAGTTGGAATCTTTTCATCAGTTCTCCCTTGGTTTTCCTTTTATGTTTTATCAATATGATCTTCTAGATCATTTGTTCCTCTTTTCTTTCGAGGATTTTTATTTTTGGAACCAAGGGGTCGGCCACGCTTCTGGCGTGTTTTTGATTCGATAGCTATAAGATTAATTTTCTGTCCTTCAGGAACTTCTATTCGTATAGGAGCATCTATAGCTGGAAGATGCGATTTAGTGACTCTGCTAGAGTCAGCAAAAGAATCTGGAAGTTGATTTGCAATTTGTTGCAAATGTATAATCTTTTGAACTTCAAGTTCACTTATATTTGTGCGTGAATCTAAATGATTCAAAGATGTTTTCCACGCAAGTTCAATTTTATGCCATTTATTCTCTCCCCCTAATTTGGGAAACAAATTTTCATCAAAATGGCAATCAGCAAATCTTGCTGTAAATACATCTCCCGTCAAAGGTTCAAGATACCTTATAATGGACGGAGAGTCAAACCCAACATATATCCCCAATCTTCTTTGCGGACCCATTTTTGTCCGTTGGGGTGGTTCAATTGGAACATATACGGCACACCCAAAAATTCTCAAATAAGAAATATTTGGCTCTGAACCAAAAGCCAATTGTATGTGAGAAAATTTATGATAATTTGATGGCCTTAAACGCACAAGTGTTGCAGCATGCAAAATTGCATGTCCCCAGGCTGCTGTGAGGAGGTTTGTTTTCATTAATAATGGTCTAGCAATTAATTGCAGCCTTTTAATAAATGATTCAGCTAGACCATTCTGTGTGTGAACATGAGCTACAGGATGTTCAACAATTATTCCAATCGACATGCAATAAGAATTAAATGCATGCGAAGTAAATTCACCAGCATTATCTAGACGGATTCGTTTAATAGGATAATCAGGAAATTGCGCTCTTAAGCGAATTATTTGGGCAAGTAATCTCGCAAACGCCAGGTTGCGAGTTGATATTAAACAAACATGCGACCATCGGGTCGATGCATCAATCAAGATCATAAAATATTTAAATTGCCCACATGGTGGACTAATCGGTCCACATATATCTCAATGAATCCGTTCTAGAAATGTAGGACTTTCAGCTCCTACTTTCAATGGTGCTGGTCTTATAATTAATTTTCCTTTGGAACATGCAGCACATGAAAGTTTATCAGAAGTCAAAATCCTTTGATTTTTCAAAGGATGACCATGCGTTGTTTCGATAATTTTTCGCATCATAATTGATCCCGGATGACCCAAACGGTCATGCCAAACTTTAAAAGTAACGGGATTAGTAAACTTCTGGTTTACTAAATGATGCGCCTCAATTGCATTTATTTTTGCATAATATAGGCCAGAGGATAGAGATGGTAGTTTTTCCAACAAAACTTTATTACCGGAGGTCATTTTTGTGATACCCAAATATTCATGACCATTTTCTTCTATAGTCTCAACATGATATCCATTCCGTCGGATATCTTTAAAACTCAATAAATTTCTTTGAGACTTTGAGGAATATAATGCTTTTTCAATAGCAATCATAGTTCCTCCCGGTAATATTATATTAGCTCTTCCGGAGCCTTCAATAAGTTTTGCACTACCATTTATTGTGGTAACACATGTTTCTCCCACATTCAGGTGAGAAAAATACTTCTAGTATTTTAGTATGGTGTGCGTAGTTCCACTGTCAATAAGACAGATACTTTCAATATCGTTGTTCATACTAGAAAATAGAACAACAGCCATCTATTTTGTTAAGAAAATATTTACAGAAATAAAATTTAAATATATAATATCACAACAAAAGTAATATAACACATAATATAATATTCTAGTTATTTTGGACACTTTAATTTCCAATCAAGTGGTCAATTATTTCTTTTGGATGTTCGAAAAGATCAGTAACATCAACATCAATATTTTCAAGATCGTCATCATTTATTTCATTAGACAATTTTGAGAAATAAGTCAACAAAATATTTTGTCGTGCTACAGGCACGTTTCGTTGTGCTACATGCACGTTTCGTCGTGCTACATGCACGTTTCGTTGTGCTACAGGCACGTTTCGTCGTGCTACAGGCACGAGACCAGTGACTTTTCATGCCACAACGATAATATTTGTCTTCATAATTTTTCGGAACAATATTTCCTTTCTCATTATGTTTTGTCCACTTCAGGTGGTCATAAATATTTTGGCACCTAAATTATTATCGCGATTATAAGGGCCAAATTTATCACGAAATTCATGATCATATTTTCGACCATGACTGTGGTAACGACCACGACCACGACCACGACCACGATCTCTTATGGGATCATGTATTCGCTTCAGGGAATGGAGTAGGCCAGTAGGCCGAGTCTCGTGATTTTTTATCAGTAATTCATTATTCTGTTCCGCAGAAGACAAAAATTAATTCAGAGTATTTCTTAAAACTTTCTCACGATATTGTTACTGCAGGACAATATTCGTGGCATGAAAAGTGGAGTATGTTTTCTGAACATATCATCATCCGTTACACAGTTTCAGCTGTGAAACTATTTTAAACATTGAGGAGTTATACTCACTCACGGATTTAAAATCTTGCAACCTCAGGTGCAATTAGTCATACTGTGCTTTTGGAAGAACGACCATCTTCTGGTGGTCGAATTTTTCTTTCACGGTAATTTATTCATTTTTCAAAGCCTATAGCTTTGACACGATCTTGTGTTGATGACACTTTATTTTATATAACGGTGTCTGCCGGACCCGTTGTAGCAAGATGCATTCAGGCATCTAGTGTCCATAATAAATAATTCTTTCAGGTGACATCAAGAACCACAAATTTGAGTTTAATAAATTTGACATAATAATAACAGAATACGTACCGGTAAAAAAACGTACCTGATTGATCTTTAAATAAACTTCAAAAATAAATACTTTACCCGGTGGTAGAGACTCGTGCTGATAACGTGTTATAAATTGATTATATCTATATATATGTGTGTATATATATAGTATAATATATATAATATAGTATGTATATAAGATATATATATAAGTATATAATATATATATTGAAGGGAAAGAGAGAGAGAGGGAGAGAAGGATTTGGTCTCGGGAATTAGGATGAAAAATTTCTCTATTTCCAATTGAATTGTTGTATGTAAAACAAGGGGTATTTATTACAAATTTTTACACTAGCTTAGCTAGTGTAAAGTCCACTAAAGTATTAGTGGATTAATCACTAACCTTTATTTTCCCACTTATATATATTATATATATATATATATATATATATAACCACATGTCCAGTATTAAAAATATTGGGTGATATTTTATCACCTTACGTAATTTTCTGAGATGATGGACATCCATTAATGTAATGAATCTTCGAGATTCATAACATATACTAATTAATTTACACATTTTTACTATCTTACTTATTGTTATTGAATTTCAGGAATTCAATGCAAAACTATCGGATTTTGGATTGGCTAAATTAGGTCCTGATAATGACAACACTCATGTCACGACAAGTGTATTCGGCACTTACGGCTATGCTGCTCCTGAATATGTGGATACCGGTTAGTGTATATATATATATATATTTCCATTTATTTATAAATATATAATATAAAAAGAATTTATTAAAAAAATATTATAAAAATAAATACTCCACGTCTGATTTTCGCTTCAGTTGACTTTGTTGATAATCAAATTGAAACCCCCAACCAACGACACGGTACACGCCTTCGAATAAAGAGTAATTATACCGTGCGAACACCTGCACAGAACTTTCCCGCCAAAAACATTTTATTTTCCTTTTTTGCCCCTGATTATACTCTCACTTTGACTTCCCTTTAGTCAATTGAAGTTTAATAATAATATCTGTAGGTTATTTTAACCTATTTATCAAAATTTTAGATACAAAAAATTTATATTATATAACGGATATTTGGTGAATTTGAACAGGTCATTTGTACGTAAAAAGTGACGTGTACGGGTTCGGGGTGGTATTGTTAGAAATATTATCTGGGCTTCGAGTTGTGGATCGACATCGGCCCGTTGAAAAAGTCAATCTAGTAGATTGGGCCAAGCCTGTTTTACCAGATAAAAGAAAGCTCAGAAAGTTAATGGATCCAAGACTAGAAGGACAATACCCATCCAGAGGAGCATTCCAAATAGCTGAACTCATTCTCAAATGTCTCCAGACTGAGCACAGAGACCGGCCCAACATGGAAGAAATATTGGACACGTGAGAAAGCGTAGGTGCCCTCAAAATTAAAACAAAGGACCCCAAATCAAACTACAACCAGGCGGAGCAGACACCCCACCACAGCTATAACCAGTCGGCTCTTCAAAAATATCCAAGTGGGCCAAGCGGCGGCTGAAATGGAGCCCGAGCCCATCAACAGTTTCCCGTCAAGTCGTATTAGTCAAATCAAGCCCATCAAGTTAATATTTGTGCTTAATATTTTTAACACTCAATCAGCATGTAAGAATTTATTATTAACTTAAGATATCTCTTACCATAATTATAAGTATTATTAAAGTGATAGTTACAATATTTAAATTTGTAAAGTGAATAAAAAATGTTTTATTTAAATTTTATATGCACCTCAATTATTTAATAATTCATTTTAAATTTATAAATTTTACTTAAAATAATAAGTTTAGAAGATACTTTTACAGTAATAAAACTTTGACTAAAATGATTGAAGATCATATAAGTCCCCAAAATAAAATATAAAGAAAAACAAATAATAAATTTAAGCATGGGATTCTTGATTTTGTCTTTAGAATTACGATTGCTTTATATATATATATATATATATATATATATATTATATATAATATATTAGTATTTAACAATACTTGATTGCACTCAATAATTATTTGTGTGTGCCCCAGAGAGCCTTCTCCTTCTCCTGCTGTTGTTTTTTGCAGTTTATGATATACTTTTCAATATATATGGTTTTACACATGAAATGATGACAGCTCAAGAATGGCTATTTGAGTTATCTGTAATATTTCACTTATGTGTTTTCATATATATATATATATATATATATAGATTCGTCAAAAAATAGTCTGATGCCACGTATTGAGGAATCGGCGTCATTTGGTGGTCTCTCTCTGTAAAATACCTGTATCTTGATTGTCTGCGTGCCGTAAAAGGATTGTCGTCTTGCAATGCTAGGCCTGCAAAACAGTAAAGTCTAGCCGGAGGGTGGAAGGTCCCCGGTAGAACCCTCCGATGCTTAAGTCAGTGATGTGACTGTAGGATAAGTCAGAGATGTGACTGTAATTGAGAGAGATGGATAATTTAGAGAGAGAGATGAGTTGTGTTATCTGGCCTTACCCTCATTACCTGTATGAGGGTGGTATTTATAGGGATTTCACCACCCTTGTCAAGTAGCTTGGGTGATTCGTTAGTGAAATCTGATGGTTACCGAATTTTGTGGGAAGATATGAAATCCCCTCCTTTTTTGTAGGTTGTTAGGAGAATCTTTGACCGTGATATGGTCAAACGTTGACCATCAGAAATGCGGTTGATCAGTGAGTTTGATCAGAGTAGTGAAGTGTAGTGACTTCGGTACGAGGCGAGGCGAAGTGGCCTCGACATCCTTGGTAGAGTCGGATGTGTCATTGAAGTGGGGCATGTTAAGCCATGCTAGGTGGCAGACACGTGTGCTCGGTGGGTCTCGTATGCCTAGTCTCATTTGCCTTGTCAGCGTGAGGGTATTTTCATACCTCTCAGTGGCCCCTCGTCGAAGTGGATGAGGCAAAGGCTCGTTTGCTTCGATGGTACTAGAAATCCTTTGTTCTCTGGGCTGTTGTCATTAATAGTTTCTGAACTGGTGTGAGCTGATGGCGTATAACTTGAGGAGGTATAACCCAAGAGGGTGTAACCTGAGGAGGTGTAACCCGAGGGGGTGTAACCTGCAGTGGAAGTGACCCGAGAGGGTGTAAGCAACTCGGAGTGGGCGTGATCTGGAGAAGAGGTCCGACCTGGCGAAGTGGTGTAACACCCGAAGAGGTGTAACCTGGCGAAGTGGCGTAACACCTGGTGAGGAGGTGTAACCTGTCGAAGAGGTCCGACCTGGAGAGGTGGCGCAACACCCGAAGAGGTGTAACCTGGAGAGGTGGCGTAACACCCGAAGAGGTGTGACCCGGCGGAGTGGAGTAACCTGTCAAGGAGGCGTAGCCTGGCGAAGTGGCGTAACACCTGGCGAAGAGGTGTGGCCTGCCGAAGTATTTTCACTTAGATCGAGATTAGGCTTGTCGGAGAGGTGGTCGAAGTATCTGGTGTCGATTGACTCCCTCGACGCGGGGTCAGATCCCCATGATGTCGGTTTGGTTACCGAGAGGGCTGCTAGCAGTTTGCGTGCCCAGAGGTGGCATCATTCGCGCTTCCCCACGCACACGTAATGATGGCGCACCACGTGAGCTGTCAGAGACGTGACTTCTAGTGTGACCTCGACCCGGCTGAGTCGAGTCGGGTCGGGTGAAGCTTGTTGGGGAAGTTTCACGGTTTCTGAATTTTCCCTCCCCTATAAATAGTTCACTTGCCTTAGTGAACCTCTTTTTTACCTTTTCTTCTTCAGCTCTTGCGAAATTTAGAACTCTCTGTGTTTTCCAAGCGTTTTCTGCCATTATTTGCTAAACTCAAAAGTTCTCTGCAAAACATTCCTTGCCTTTCTTCCAAAGATTCCTCCGACTTCGTTAGTTTGTTCCCGGTGACCCATACTTTCTGCAACTTCTCAAAGTTTCCTCCATTTTCCACATTTCCGCAGGTAAGAGAGGCATTGTCCTTCGGCTTTCTTTTGTGCTTTTTTTTTATTCTTTGTTTGGGGTGCCTCTGAGGGCTTTTGTGTGTTGAGGAAGTGGCTTTTCTCTGGGAAAAAAGAGTGGGTATGGACATTTTGGAGTGATTTTAGGATGGGTTTTCGGGTAGGAGTTTTCTGGAATGATGAACTGGATGAAGGCGAAGTGAGCGGACTTCTAGTTCTTGAAATGATGATCGGAGTGAAAGAACTTTAGTTTATGATAGGACTTTTGTTTTGTGTTTGTAGATATGTCTGACTCAGAGAGTTCCGAAGTCCCCGTAGTTGCGGTGGAGTCTAGCTCTTCGAGCTCCACTTCGCAGACCAGCTCTGAGAGATCCAGCCCTGCAAACCATGAGAGTGCCGAACTGTCTGACGCCGGCCCGAGTATCCTTGAGGTGATCCCCTTAGCCCATAGGCTGTCTAGGCACATGGGGGGCGGAGTAACTGTCACGGGCTTCTCGTCCGAAGACCTTTGTGGCTCTAGTGTTCTCGAGGGCGAGGATGCGGACTCCGCCCACTCCGAAGATCTCTCAAAAACCAAAAATAGGTTGGAGGGGGACTTCGCCCTTAAGAAAAACACCCTTAGTGTAGATCTCCCCCTTTTGTCCAGTGAGGTTGACCGGAGTAGATTTAGGTTAATCTATCTCCAGGAGTGCGGGCGTATGTCCAATTCTTATATTCATATTCCCTATGACCACTTCATTTCTGGCCTCAGTTTGCCTTTAGACCCCGCGTTCTGCGATTTTTTGAACTTAGTTAGATGTCAACCCGCTCATGTCTATCCAAACGGAGTTAGGTACTTCGTCGCCTTTACAGTGTTGTGCAGGAGAATAGGTGTAGAGGTTTTCGAAAACTTGCTGAGGACTTTCTTCACCGTCCTCCGTATGAATAACCTTACATTGTCGCTTCGCCCGCGTCCTAGCGTAGTCACCCTCTTCGAACCCCCTCCCAATAAATTAGGCCAGTGGAGGGAGAAGTGGGTTTGTGTGGAGTCCAGAACGGGCTTCGCATTTTACCCGAAGTGTAGGTCACTTCGTCCTTGGCTTCCCCCAAAAAGGAACACCAAGTACTCCGATTCGGATCGGAGGTTTTTAGACTTTGTCCAGAGTGAGTTGGGTGAGAGTCCCAAAACTCAGTCTAAGGTTTTCCTGACCAGCGAACTTATCGCTGATGAGAGTCGCCACGCCTGTGGGATAGGCGGGCCAGCGGCAGATGGACGGCGGAGAGAGCTGGGGCTCGAGGATCTGTCAGAATATCCCATGTGGAGGTTGCACCCCGGGGGAGGGTTTTCTTCTGAATGCTCGGTGTGCCAGAATTCCCGTAGTGCGGGGTACCTAGTTGCAAAGGGTAGAACAGTTGTCGGAGTCATTTGACTTTGCGTTTTTTTTATCTTGCTGACTCCGATCTTGTTGTGTTGTGGCAGGTATGAAGCTGAACTTCACGGCACTTCGTAAGGCGTCAGCCCAGGGTTCAGAGAGGCGGACTGACGTGAACCCGCCCCGGGCTGTTGACCATTCCACCATTCCTCTGCCCGGGACCTTAGCTGCGGGTGTGGGCAGCTCGAATACCTCAACGCGCTCCCCAACTGTGAACTCATCCCCACCACCCCGGACCAAGGGAAAAGATACACTCTATCCTCCCCCGGTGAAGCGTCAGAGGCGGGCGGAGTCCTCGGAGTTAAGGGACGTGGCTCCGGCTACGACGGCCCGGCTGGCATCCCGGGAAGCTCAAGATGCTGGCCCCTCTAGATCTGTCCTGGTCTTGGCTCCAGGAGGGATGTAAGGCGCCGGAGTCAAGGCAGGAGCACGAGTCCCTGGCCCGCGAGATCATCTGTGCTTCGCCTCCCCTAGCGAACCTGCCTTTGCAAGATCACCGGTATGGGAGGTTCTACGGGGGGGGGGGGGGGGGGGGGGGGGGGGGGGGGCTTATACACTGGGCCATGGACTTCGGCTTGCATCGGAGGCTGGATGAGTCTCCCGTCAGTCCGAGGAATGCGTTCGGGCAAATCGGGGCCAGACTGTCTCAGGTAGTTCGTCAAGCTGAAGTATTTATACTTGCATATATGTATATATATATATATATTTTTTTTCTCTTGACTTATCCCTTTGTCGTTTGTCTCTCAGGTTACTGCCTTCGTTGCCCACCTCTTCAAGCATGCTTCCGAGTGTTCGGATTTGCGGGCCGAGCTGACAGACTTGGAGAAGAAGCATGTGGAGTTGGAGAACCAGCTCTCTGCCAAGGATGCAGCATTGGTTGTCGCAGAGGGCAAACTTCGCTCAGCCGAAGAGACCGTGGAGATAGCGGTCGCGGAGAAGGAAAAGGAGTCCTCACGTCTGGAGTCCCTTCAGCGGGCTCATGAGGAACTGAAGGCCAAACTCCGCGACCTCGACAAAAAGCTGAAGGAGGAGAGCTCGAAGCGGCGGACATCGGAGTCGAGGGTGGAGTTCCTGGAGTCGGAGGTCCACACTTCGCAGGTGGTGGAGGAGTTCCGCAACTCCGAGAGATGTCAACGCGAAGTGTTTGAGCTGGCAAGCGGATTCTACAACAGAGGATGAGCTCATGCACTTCACTGACTTCACCACCTCGTCCCTGACAAGGCGTGGCTGTGCAGGATTTTCAAGGGCTCTTATGACAACCCCGAATTCAGAAACGGATGCGACTTCGTTCCGTTCAATGAGAGCGAACTGGAGGAGATCGCAGAAGAGGATGCAAAGGAGGGAAGGCATTGGAGTTCGCCTGCACCGATCCACCCGAACCTGGACGAGCTGTGTCTCCAGCTCCAGAGGGAGGACAATGGGGTCGAAGTCGTCGGGGTTGATGTTACCCCTATCAGTTCTGCTGCCCCCGACGAAGTTGTTGCGGCCCCGGTGGAGGTGCCCGAGGAAGGAGAGCCCGAAGTGGGGGATCGGGCTATTATTATTGTGGATGTTCAGCCCGAAGTGGCTCCCCCTTTGGCCGAAGTTGCTCACCCTTCGGTCGAAGGTCCCCCTGATGTATAAATATTTTTGTTTTTTGTAATTTTTTAAGTTAATGTAGTTCGCCATTTTTGTCTTCGAACTTTTGTTTGCACTTCGTCAATAAACTTGAACTTGTAATGACTTGAACTTATAATGACCTCGAAAGAGTTTAATCATAACCATAATCCGAAAACTTTAATAACTTCAAAGAACTTTTAACTTGAAAGCCTTAATCCTGAATAACTGAAATGACTTCGAAGAGCATTTCTTGAGTAACTTGAAATCGTAACCCGAGAACTTTAATAAGTGTGATTACTCCGTAAGATTGAATACTCCGAATAACTTGAAAACATAAATACTTTATTCGAAGACTTTAATAAGTGTGATTACTCCGTAAGTGTGATGACTTCGAAGACTTTATTCGTCACGCATGCTGACTCCGATTTGAAAATATAAATACTCTGGGGACCTCGCCGGGAATCTGACTCGTGTCTGGTTCTGGCAAGGTACTTATTGGATGTGGTCTGGACTCCGCCAGAATCTTTCAGACGAAATATTTTTTCAAGTGATTGGCGTGCCACGGTCTGGGAAGTACTGTTCCTTCTTGGTCTATGAGGCGAAATGTTCCCCGACGGACTTCGTCTTTGATTAAGTATGGGCCTTCCCAGTTCGGAGTGAGCTTGTTTGCCGTGATGTGTCTTGCGTTTCCCTCAATTTTTCGGAGTACCCAGTCTCCAACTCCCAGTGGCCTGTTGACCAAATTCTTGTCGTGGGCGTGTTTGGTTGCTAACTTGAACCTGTCTGCCCTTAGGCGGGCAGTTATTCGCTTCTCTTCTAGTAAGTCCAGGTCTAGTCGGCGTTGGCGCTTATTGCTCTCTTCGTCGTACGTAGAAATTCTGTATGATGGGAGTGCGAGTTCGGCTGGTGAGACTACCTCTGAACCGTATATCAGGGCGTAGGATGTTTCTCCTGTGGGGCCCCTAGCCGAAGTCCATACTGCCCATATTGCGGCCGGGAGTTCGTCGACCCATTTGTTGGACTTTCCTTCCAGGTTTTTTCTCAGCGCGGTAAGAATCAACTTGTTGGCCGCTTCGGCCTGTCCGTTTCCTTGGGGGTGTGCAACAGCTGACTTCCAGTGTTTGATCCCTAGGCGGTTGCACTCCGCTGTGAACTTAGTGGCGAACTGAGTACCGTGGTCGGAGACGATGGCCCGTGGTACTCCGTATCGGCAAAGAACGAAGTCGTGGAGGAAGTTGAGCGTGTTCTCCTCCGTGGGAGCAGCCAATGGTTTTGCTTCGATCCATTTGGAGAAGTAGTCGACGGCCACGATCAAGTACTCGTGATGTCCACGGGTTTTGGGGAATTTGCCCATGAGGTCGATTCCCCACATATCGAAGGGCCAAGTTGCCAGCACAGGGGTTTGTGAAACCGATGGCAGGCGGGGAACGCTGTTAAACTTTTGGCACGTATCACAGTGCTTTACGTAGTTCGCTGCATCCCTCCGTAGTGTCGTCCAATAATATTCCTGGTTTATCACCTTCTCCGCCAAGGGCTTCGATCCGGGGTGTCCACCACAGATCCCCTCATGCAACTCCTCCAGAATTGTCTGAGTGAGGTCGGGCGATACACAACGGAGAAGCGGTTTGGAGAAGGAACGTCGGTACAGGATATCGTTGAGCACAGTGCATCGGGTCGCGCGCTGACGAATTTGCCTGGCTTTTGCTTTGTCTGCTGGCAGGATGTCTGAGGATATGAAGTTTTTCAACTCGTCGACCCATGTGGGAGTGTCATGTGTCGAGTAGACATCGCTCTTTGCAGTTAAATGACCTTTTAGGAATATCAGACACTAGCATAATATTAATATCCCACAAGGAAAAAACACACAACACGATCCACATTAATTCAATCATACATATACATACATACCTGTAGATAGATATTCAGGGGCAGCATATCCATAAGTACCCATAACTCTAGTAGATACATGGCTTTTGTCACCAGTTGGTCCACATCTCGCGCCAATCCGAAATCAGAGAGCTTGGCATTATAATTCTGTCAAAATAGTTTTAAGAAAAAATATGATTAGGACAGAGTGTGTGATCACACTTAGTCTGAACTAAGAATGGAATAATATACAGTATTATACCGAGTCGAGAAGGATGTTTGAAGTCTTGAAGTCCCTGTAAATAACCTTAGTTTCTGCACCATGAAGAAAGGCAAGTCCCCTTGCAGCACCAAGAGCAATTTTGATACGAAGGTTCCAAGAAAGTGGCTGGAAGTATGAGCCTCCTAACATTATTATCATAAAAGAAAACAAAAGAAAATTCACTGGTAAGACAGATTTATGTACAACTACTTGTCATCAGTAGGGTTGGAGAGAGCTTACTCCTGAATAAATGATTTTCCATGCTACCCTTAGGCATGAACTCGTAAACTAGAAGCCTGTGATCATCCTCTAAGCAATAACCAATCAACTTCACCAGATTATGATGACGAAGCTGGCCAAGGTAATTTATTTCTGCCTGCAAAAAATCCATGTTTCACAAAATTTAGATCCTTTTCCTTGTGAAAATTAAGTTGCAGTCCTAAAACCAGTGCAGATTACTTGCCAACCATTCTTTGTGCCCCTGCCACCCTTGTTGATTTAGTTTCTTTACAGCCCTTTGTTCTCACCCTTTAAGTATATATATATATAAAATTAAAATTTCTAATTCAACTCAAGACTTAATTTAGATATGAATTGACTTAAATATGGTAAGATTGCTTCGGTCATTAGTTCTTTTTATATTGAATAATACTGTAAAATTTCACTTTTAGTTGAAGAGTAGGAGTTGGTGGTGGATTTGGTAGGGAATTTGGAGGTTCTAAATTTTCTGCTTCAATTTGAGTAATATAAAAAAAAGAAATTATTAGATTTGGGTAGATTTTTCAATCGAGAGTATGACGTGTACTTACGTAGTTTCGCCGACAAAATCATGGTCGGAAAACTTATGTTTGTCCATAAGACGAATTACGATCTTGTACATATGATCTTCTTCTCCTTCTCCTCCGGCTGGATACTTCACGTCAAACACGAACTTCTGATTCCAAACCCGTTTCTTTCCTTTCCCTGAATGCAGAAACCAAGTATCTATATATTGTAACATGTTTAATTTGGGAAAGGCAACCGGACATATGTACCTTTACCCACGCTGCTTGTGTGCTCTTGATTTCCATATGCTATGTGTGCATAAGGTTTTGATACACGCTTCCAGGGGTTTATGACATTTAAGCAACCTGCAAGTAGATATACATACATACATACATACATGTATACATAGAGGATGATGATTATGATAAAGGGTGCATATATATATATATATATATATATATATACTCAATTACCAAGAATACATTTGTCTCTGTCTTTAAGACCTTGTGCTTCCACCAGCAAAATCTCCAATGTACCAGTACCGGCCATCTCTCTCTTTAACTGCAGCCTGAAACTAAAAATATATAGCAGAGAATTTTTTAGGAGGAGAAATTCAAATTTATTTTAGAGTTTATAATCATGATGAGGAAGATGGCGGCTGTTTCTCTCCTAATTAATTATTTAACTCATCAAAGTTGTATATACATATATATTTTAAAGGTCAGAAGAGCCAAATTTTTTTTACCTAACCTGCTCAACTTGAACATCTCTAACCCATGGGGAGACTGCTAGTATATTTACTCTCTGTTTTCCATGGCTTTTCTTTATTAATGAATCAATAATGATGGTGTATACAACAATACATATAATACATAGTGATTACACCTATATTGGCGTGTCACTGGAAGCTGGAATTAAGACGCTTGTTGAATTCGGGGTAGTATTTTCACCGACATTTGGATCATTTTGTTGGTTTAGCTGCTCCAAAACTGTTAAAACTTCAGCCATTGTTGGTCTGAGCTTGGGATCAGATTCCAGGCAGCTAAGGGCAAGTTTACCTAACTTCAGTGCTTGAATTAATGAGCATTGGCCTTTAAGTCGAGGATCCACAACTCGTAAAATTGTCCGTTTATTAGAAATGTAAGGTTTTGCCCATTCCACAAGATACATCTCATTGTCAGGCCTACTCCTATCTAGCACCCTTCTGCCGGCCAAGACTTCCATGACAACAATTCCAAAGCTGAATACATCAATCTTCTCAGACAAACGACCTTTTTGTATCAAATGTAAAATGTTAGACAGCAGAAAACTATACAAGTAAGGTTGTTTAATGGATTCCCTAGACAAAACCATACCTGTGCTCGCATATTCAGGGTCTATATACCCGCAAGTTCCCATAACCCTTGTACTTACATGGGATCGACCTCCCATTGGCCCATCTTTGGCCAATCCAAAATCTGAGAGTTTGGCATTATAGTTCTGCAATTACAAAGGAAATAGTTTAGGTAAATCATTTATTTATAAGTAATGTTCAAACACAAACACAAACACCCGACTGGAGGGATATTATCCGCATACCATGTCCAGGAGGATGTTTGAAGTCTTGAAGTCCCTGTGTATGATTTTGGGTTCACAACCGTGAAGAAAAGCAAGTCCCTTTGCAGCACCAAGAACAATCTTGATGCGTAGATCCATAGAAATTGGCTCTGACCGACCTGTTAGCCAGATATTATTATCTCAGAAACATGTTCTTCCAAACACAAACACATTCTTTGTAATAAAGCAAAATTATATAAGAAACTAACCGCGGAATATATAATTTTCCAGACTACCCTTGGATAGGAATTCATAAACCAAGAGCCTGTGATCATCCTCCAAGCAGTAACCAATCAGCTGGACAAGATTAGGGTGAACTACTTGCCCAAGAAAATTTACCTCTGTCTGAAAATCAAAGAATCAGCAGATTCAGGGATAAAGATTATGATCCTTCAATAATCAAGCAACCCTTTAGAGGAAACTCTACAGAACATTCATTGCCAAATTTTAAGATTAAACTTACCAACCATTCCCTGTGCCCCTGAACTGAATCTTGACTCAGCATCTTCACAGCCACTTCTATTCCAAACCCAACCTTTGATGGCTTAAGTGATTTCTCCATCATCCAACCCTTATAAACAGAACCAAAGCCTCCTTCCCCTATTTTACTGTCATCTCGGAAGTTCCCGGTCGCTGCTTTCAGTTCCGCAAAAGTGAACTGTTTCAAGAACGGCAAAATCACACCCTCACTTGAAGGAGTATCAGGTATTGTTGCTGACTTGGTGATCACCTGGTTCCCACTCTCTCTTACAGGGTTCACCTCTGTACAAAAGAAAAACAATCAGTGTAACAAACCAAAACCAGCAGCAGGAAAATGTTGTTCTCAGCATCTCAATACCTGAATTCAGGCCGTATTTCTCTCTTGCATGCTTTCCTCTGATCCGAAATGGCCAACCCCATGACGCTTTTTGGCCAGAACGGGAGGAATCAGGTGGGAGTTGCCTAGTGAA
This sequence comes from Asclepias syriaca, assembly GCA_027405835.1. Classification (NCBI taxonomy): domain Eukaryota; kingdom Viridiplantae; phylum Streptophyta; class Magnoliopsida; order Gentianales; family Apocynaceae; genus Asclepias; species Asclepias syriaca. The sequence goes on along the minus strand of CM049934.1, from coordinate 2,274,113 downwards.
TAGTTTCTGTTCACCAAAGGTGAAGAATTTCTTCACGTTCCGTGACTTCATAATCTCACCTTCGCTCCCCTGAGTCTTAGCTATTCTAGCTGATGACACATACAAGTTTCCCAAAAAGTTTTTAAGTAAAAGAAGTGAAGATATTCGCGATAATATGCATTTTTTACTGAAAAACATTGCTCATTACCTGAAAATAATTTGCTTTTATTTGTTCCCCCAATCTTAAGGAATGACCAAACCCATAATGGTTTTTTGTCGAAAGTATCTTCCTTTTCTCCCGACTGAGAAACTTCTCTGGTATAAGTATTTACCATTTCCCCTGTCTTGGAAACTTCTAAAGTTGTTAGCTCAACCGTGTGAATTTCATCTTCTTCACCTATGATTCCTTCATCTAAAGGGGATGTACCAGTAACAGTAACACTTTCCTCCTCATCTATAACAGATGGAGGTTGCAAGTTTTCAACCTCAGAAGATTCTTGATCACCGGGAGGAACTGCTGCTCCTTCTGAGATGGAAGGCGGCGGTGGTGGTACATTTTGCTGCAGCTCCAATGCCCGCTCAAGCCTTGCTACAATTTGAGCCATTGTAGAACGTTTTTTGGGGTGATATTGCAAGCAGCTCTCTATACATGTCAGAAATTCACTGAAACATTCAGATGAAATTGTTCCTCGCAAACACGGATCAATAATATCTTCAGCTTTTCCTTTCTCAATACCTTCAAGAAAGGATGATACAAGAGTCCTTGTTTCACCTGGAATACTTCTATCCACTGCAGGTTTTCCGCATAAAACCACCAATAAAACTACACCAAAGGAATAAATGTCGCTCTTCCTTGTCAACCTCTGAGTAATAAGGTAATCTGGATCCAAATACCCAAGTGTACCTTTAACTTTTGTGCTAACATAGTATTGGGATTCAGTTATTTTTTCCAGTTTCGACAACCCAAAATCAGATATTTTAGCCACTAGATTATCATCCAGTAGGATGTTTGTATCCTTCACATCCCGGTGTATGATTCCGTGTTCAATGCCAGTGTGAAGATAGTCAAGTGCACGAGCAGTACCAATGCAGATTCTAAGCCTTTGCACCCAAGTGAGAGGAGTATTACTACTACTATCTCTCCCATTTGTACCAAACTTGTAGATGTTATCAGCGAGGGTGCCACGGGCGATGTACTCGTTCGTAGACTAGGATCATTTCTCCATAATCATTACAGTAACCAATCAGAGGTAGAAGATGAATATGTTTGATCTTGGAAAGTGATTCAATCTCTGCCCAGAATTCTTGAGCCCCTTGCTTTGAGTTGGACTTAAGACGTTTCACAGCAACAATCTTTGACCCCCCGCAAATGTAACCTTTGTACACATTACCAAATCCCCCTCTTCCAATAAGAAATTCATCACTGAAGTTGTGTGTTGCTGATTTCATCTCACCAAATGAGAACTTATGAAAAGATTTCTCCATAGAGGCTGATAAGTTGTCTTTCTCTTCATGGTAAGTCTCTCTCCTCATTTGCCTCAAGTTGAAAAGAATCACATTCAGTACTATGATCAAGATTGTCACACTTTTCACAATTGATTTGATCTTCCCAAATGCCAACACAAACTTCTCGGTATTTAGGCTCCAAGTTGTTGAATCCTGTCTTGGAAATACAGGGTTTGGACTTGCAAGATTGTTGTCAAGATTGCTCAGCTTGAAAATCTCTAATCCATGGAGAAGTCCAGCAACTAACTCATCAGAGGATTGCAGGGTTATGAGGAGATCAAACTTGTCTTCCCTTTTATCTCCCTTCACCCTCACCACGTAGTCCCTATATATAGGAACTCCACTACCACCACTGTATCTCATCACATTCCCCTTAATCTCTGCAATTAGGTGGTTCATAACGACATTAAACTCCCCTATTTCACCTTCTCTCGCCTGAAGACCTAAGTCACAGAAATGAAGTCTAACCAAATAACCAAAACCTAAATCCACTGGTATTTTCCAAGTAAAGTTGTGTATCTCATTTCCTCTTCTTCCATATTTACTACGTGTTCTCCAGGAAGTATAGAAGATTTTGAGGGGTACAGTGAATACAGGTAAATTTCCATATCTAATCCCATCTACAAAATGGTTCCTAGGCTGAAGGAGATTCTTGGAGGAGGATCCAAACAAGTATTTAGCATCTTCAGTCCACCTGCGGAACATGCCAAAATCTTCTGCAGGGGAGATGTAGCTGCCACCAACGTTTAACCTCTGAACCAATTGAAGAGCAGAGCTATTGTCAACAACGTAGCTACTATTTTGACCGACAATGGGGACGCCTAAATCACCATCACGGGTGAAATAAAGACCAGTGGGCATGGAGACAATCTCAATTCCATTAACAAAAGCATAAAAGCTCCTATCTTTTGTATTATGAGGAGAAGGAGAAAATGTTAAGTTCAAGTATTCGTCTTCTCCGATATTCACACAGTATTCTTTAACAAGATATTTTACACCAAGTGCATCAGCAGTAACTGAAGCACTAAAGTTTCTGAGGAGGGTAAAAGGACCAGCTTCAACAGTGAAAAAATCTCTAGACTTTTCAAATTGGCCATAGGAAGAAGGATAAAAGTGGAGGCGGATGAATTTCTGACCTGGGTTCACTCGAAACGTATAATAGAATTCAGTAGCGGAAACTCTCGCAGTCAAATACGGAATTGGATCGACGGAGAGATATCTGTAATCCGCAGTTAAACTTGTTGATTCCCCACCTCTTGGATCTAGAAGCATGGAAAAACTCGATCTTGCCCCTGCCCCCGCTTGGTCTCCAAACCATTGACGCCCATCGTGTGCTGTAGGGTTTCCAAGGTATCCACAGTTGATTGCAACATCAGTCGTCGTGTAATATGGAACTTGATTCTCGTTAGAGCCGTCAGTAGCAGAGGGAAGAAGAAAAAGACTCAAGAAGATGAAGAATCTTGAAAACAGAGTAGCTGCTGAAACTGAAACTGGGCAGTTAAGCTTCATCCCCGATCATTTGCTCGTTGCTTTTCCTTTACTTTTGCTATGTTAATAAATATATATGACCCGTTTTGTTATATCATCATTGCAGACGGAGAGACGAAAGTCTTCAAAGTCCAAAAGTAATTATACCGTGCGAACACCTTTACAGAACTTTCCCGCCAAAAACATTTTATTTCCCTTTTTTGCCCCTGATTATCCTCTCACTTTGACTTCCCTTTTTCATTTTCTTTTTAGTCAAATTGAAGTATAATAATAATTTCTGTAGGTTATTTTAACCTATTTATCAAAATTTTAGATACAAAAAATTTATATTATATAACGGATATTTGGTGAATTTGAACAGGTCATTTATACGTAAAAAGTGACGTGTACGGGTTCGGTGTGGTATTGTTAGAAATATTATCTGGGCTTCGAGTTGTGGATCCAAATCGGCCCGTTGAAAAATTCTATCTAGTAGATTGGGCCGAGCCTCTTTTAGCAGATAAAAGAAAGCTCAGAAAGTTAATGGATCCAAGACTAGAAGGACAATACCCACCAAGAGGAGCATTCCAAATAGCTCAACTCATTCTCAAATGTCTCAAGACCGGTCACAGATACCGGCCCAACATGGAACAAATATTGGACACGTTAGAAAACGTAGGTGCCCTCAAAAACTACAACCAGGCGGAGCAGACACCCCACCCACCGTTATAACCGGTCGCCTCTTCAAAAATATCCAAGTGGGCCAAGCGGTGGATATATATCTATCTATATATATATATATATATATATATATATATTGTTAATGGAGGGGGCATTACAAGGAAAATGAAAAGTGGAGCAATAGCGGGGGTGAAGTGGAACAACCACATAATATGTATGTATATATTGTATCTATATATATATGTATATATTTTAATTGAAATGGTAATTGTAACAAAGAAAGATTTTGAAGAAGAAACTCTCCCCTCTCTCTTTCCCTCTTTTATCCCGAGAGCATCCCTTCTCTCAATTCTCTCTTCTCTACTCTCTCCCTCCCTTTATATCATAATATATTGTTATATATTATTATATATATATTCAATTTTATAACACGTTATCAGCACGAGACTCTACCAACAACACGAGCATTTATCACCGGTACGTTAAGATGGATGTTGTTCAAATTTCTATGAACAACGATATCGAAAGTATCTGTCTTATTGACAGTGGAACTACGCACACCATATTGAAATACCAGAAGTATTTTTCTCACCTGAATGTGGGAGAAACATGTGTTACCATAATAAATGGTAGTGCAAAACTTATTGAAGGCTCCGGAAGAGCTAATATAATATTACCGGGAGGAACTATGATTGCTATTGATAAAGCATTATATTCCTCAAAGTCTCGAAGAAATTAATTGAGTTTTAAAGATATCCGACGGAATGGATATCATGTTGAGACTATGGAAGAAAATGGTCATGAATATTTGGGTATCACGAAAATGACCTCCGGTAATAAAGTTTTGTTGGAAAAATTACCATCTCTATCCTCTGGCCTATATTATGCAAAAATAAATGCTATTGATGCGCATCATTTAGTAAACCAGAAGTTTACTAATCCCGTTACTTTTAAAGTTTGGCATGACCGTTTGGGTCATCCGGGATCAATTATGATGCGAAAAATTATCGAAACAACGCACGGTCATCCTTTGAAAAATCAAAGGATTTTGACTTCTGATAAACTTTCATGTGCTGCATGTTCCAAAGGGAAACTAATTATAAAACCAGCACCATTGAAAGTAGGAGCTGAAAGTCCTACATTTCTAGAACGGATTCATGGAGATATATGTGGACCGATTAGTCCAGCATGTGGGCAATTTAAATATTTTATGGTTTTAATTGATGCATCGACCCGATGGTCGCATGTTTGTTTAATATCGACTCGCAACCTGGCGTTTGCGAGATTACTTGCCCAAATAATTCGCTTAAGAGCGCAATTTCCTGATTATCCTATTAAACGAATCCGTCTAGATAATGCTGGTGAATTTACTTCGCATGCATTTAATTCTTATTGCATGTCGATTGGAATAATTGTTGAACATCCTGTAGCTCATGTTCACACACAGAATGGTCTAGCTGAATCATTTATTAAAAGGCTGCAATTAATTGCTAGACCATTATTGATGAAAACGAATCTCCCTACAGCAGCCTGGGGACATGCAATTTTGCATGCTGCAGCACTTGTGCGTTTAAGGCCATCAAATTATCATAAATTTTCTCCCATACAATTGGCTTTTGGTTCAGAGCCAAATATTTCTTATTTGAGAATTTTTGGGTGTGCCGTATATGTTCCAATTGAACCACCCCAACGGACAAAAATGGGTCCGCAAAGAAGATTGGGGATATATGTTGGGTTTGATTCCCCGTCCATTATAAGGTATCTTGAACCTTTGACGGGGGATGTATTTACAGCAAGATTTGCTGATTGCCATTTTGATGAAAATTTGTTTCCCAAATTAGGGGGAGAAAATAAATGGCATAAAATTGAACTTGCGTGGAAAACATCTTTGAATCATTTAGATCCACGCACAAATATAAGTGAACTTGAAGTTCAAAAGATTATACATTTGCAACAAATTGCAAATCAACTGTCAGATTCTTTTGCTGACTCCAGCAGAGTCACTAAATCGCATCTTCCAGCTATAGATGCTCCTATACGGATAGAAGTTCCTGAAGGACAGAAAGTTAATACTATAGCTATCGAATCAAAAACACGTCAGAAGCGTGGTCGACCCATTGGTTCCAAAAATAAAAATCCTCGAAAGAAAAGAGGAACAAATGATCTAGAAGATCATATTGATGAAATAGAAAAAGAAAATCAAGGGAAAACTGATGAAAAGATTCCAACTAAAAATGATGATGAGAATTCTGAAATCTCAATTAATTATTCCAATTTGAATCAAAGTTGGGATCGAAGAAACGTTGTTATTGATAATGCTTTTGCATACAACGTAGCCCTTGATATTTTCAAGGATAATGAGGATTTAGATCCTTTATCAGTTGAAGAATGTCGGCATAGAATTGATTGGCCTCAATGGAAAGATGCAATTCAATCGGAGTTAAATTCGCTTACAAAGCGAGAAGTTTTTGGACCTGTAGTCCAAACGCCAAAGGATGTAAAACCTGTTGGCTATAAATGGGTGTTTGTGCGAAAACGAAATGAGAATAATGAAGTCGTAAAATATAAAGCACGACTTGTCGCACAAGACTTTTCTCAAAAGCCAGGAATTGATTATGATCAAACTTATTCACCCGTTATTGATGCTATTACACTCCGATATCTTATAAGTATGGCAATTCATGAAAAGGTGGACATGCGTCTAATGGATGTTATAACAGCTTATCTTTATGGAAGCCTTGAAAATGAGATTTATATGAAAATCCCTGAAGGATTCAAATTACCAAAGGCTTCTAAAGGCCCTCATGAAAATTATTCTATCAAATTACAGAAATCATTATATGGGCTTAAACAATCTGGACGCATGTGGTACAACCGCCTTAGTGAATTCTTGTTGAATTCATGATATAAAAATAATCAAATCTGTCCATGTGTTTTTATTAAGAAGACAGATTTTGGTTTTGTGATTCTTGCTATATATGTTGACGATATCAATCTAATAGGAACTCCAGAAGAGCTTCGAGAAGCTATAGATTGTTTGAAACGAGAATTTGAAGTTAAAGATTTTGGAAAAACCAAGTTTTGTCTTGGGCTTCAAATTGAACATATGAAAGATGGAATTTTTGTCCATCAGTCAACATATACAGCTAAAGTGTTGAAAAGATTTTTCATGGATAAAGCATATCCATTGAGTATTCCAATGGTCGTGAGGTCACTAGATATAAATAAAGACATATTTAGACCTCGAGAAAATGGTGAAAAACTACTTGGTCCTGAAGTACCATATTTGAGTGCTATTGGTGCACTGATGTATCTTGCAAATAATACTAGACCGGATATAGCATTTGCTATAAATCTATTAGCAAGATTTAGTTCTTCACCAACACGACGACATTGGAATGGTATTAAACACGTCCTTAGATACCTCCAAGGGACAATTGACCTCGGATTATTTTATTCAAATGTAAATGATCCAGAATTGATTGGATATGCAGATGCGGGTTATCTTTCGGATCCGCATAAGGCACGTTCTCAAAATGGCTATTTATTTACATATGGTAATACTGCTATATCATGGCGCTTTACGAAGCAAACAATAGCAGCAACTTCTTCTAATCATGCTGAGAAATAATAGCCATTCATGAAGCAAGTCGAGAATGTGTATGGTTGAGGTCAATGATCCATTATATTAGAGAGAGTTGTGGTTTATCCTCCAGAAGAGAGATTCCAACTCCTCTATATGAAGATAATGCAGCTTGTATAGCTCAATTAAAGGGAGGATATATTAAGAGAGATAGGACGAAACACATTTCACCTAAATTCTTCTTTACTCATGAACTTCAAAAGAACGGTGAAATTGATGTGCTTCAAATTCGATCACGTGATAATCTTGCAGATATATTCACTAAATCTCTTCCGACAGCAACCTTTGAAAAATTGAGATATAAAATTGGTTTGCGTCGATTTAAAGATTTCGAGAAATCATCTCATCAGGGGGAGAAATCTACACATGAAGAATAGTGTACTCTTTTTCCTTCACTAGATTTTTTTTCCCACTGGGTTTTTATCTAATAAGATTTTAACGAGGCCTATTCTTTATGTAATGGACATCCAAGGGGGAGTGTTATGAATCCCGAAGATTCATTACATTAATGGATGTCCATCGTCCCAGAAAATTATGAAAGGTGATAAATATCACCTAATATCTTTGATATTGGATATATATATATATATTGTTAATGGAGGGGGCATTACAAGGAAAAGGAAAAGTGGAGCAATAGCGGGGGTGAAGTGGAACAACCACATAATATGTATGTATATATTGTATCTATATATATATGTATATATTTTGATTGAAATGGTAATTGTAACAAAGAAAGATTTTGAAGAAGAAACTCTCCCCTCTCTCTTTTCCTCTTTTATCCCGAGAGCATCCCTTCTCTCAATTCTCTCTTCTCTACTCTCTCCCTCCCTTTATATCATAATATATATTGTTATATATTATTATATATATATTCAATTTTATAACATATATATATATATATATATATATAAAATATTAGTATTTAACAATACTTGATTGCACTCAATAATTATTTGTGTGTGCCCCAGAGAGCCTTCTCCTTCTCCTTCTCCTGCTGCTGTTTTTTGCAGTTTATGATATACCTTTCAATATATATGGTTTTACACTATGAACACCACACATGAAATGATGACAGCTCAAGAATGGCTATTTGAGTTATCTGTAATATTTCACTTATGTGTTATATATATGGTCTCTATAATAACAAGGTCTCAACTAATTTATATTTTTTTTCTTATGTTCCCATAAAAAAAAAGAACTTTAAAAAAAAGAGTCTCCAACAGTTTTCTCACCATTTTTTCCGTACATTGCACACACACAGTTTATTAAGCAATAATGTCTTTTGGAATTAATTTGGATATTATCGGTTAATAAATCACTCCATGATTTTATCACTGTTTACGTCAATTTTTTAAACGTGTATTTAATTAAATTCTAAATTTCCTAGGAAGAAAAAGAAAAATAAATAAATAAATGTCATGGGAGAACGCGAATTTGCACCTTCTTACTCAATTGCTACGAAGGCAACTTTTTAATGAGTGTGTTAATTACGTTAATAATATTATATATATGTAACGACATGGAGTTGTGTGTGTTTGGTTTGAAATTTTTGAGCAAAAATTGACTTTCCTGAAAATAAACAAATTCAGGAACCTGTCTGCCTTTCTTATTTCATTTCTCCTCTGTTTCCTTCCTTCTCCTTCTTCTCTCCTTCATCAGAACTTCTCGCAATCCACAAAGTGAAAATATCAGCGAAAAAGGAGAAAGGAAACTCAAAGAGATCACTGAGTGATAGATGGGAAACTGTTGCCCTAAACCTGAAGGTAGCCTTCCAATCACTCACAAACCACCCAGTCCAGGTAATATTATATATATATAGTTTTCAAATTAGGTTCTGAATTTTTCAAATTTTGATTTTGCTGCTGGAAAATTCAATTTAATTTGGTAATTTGGTAATATGTATACGAATTGATGAAATTGATTCTGTAATCTGTATACGTACTGCAGAGTCAAAGCCGATCAAGGATCGGAACAAAAAAATTAGTCATGAGAATGATTTCGCCGGTGGCCACGGCGGAGGAAGCGATCGTCAGCAGCGGGAGGAGGCGGCGAGGGCTAGGGCGAGTGATAATTGTGATGAAGGAATTGGAGGAGAAATAAGTGAAGGTAGTAATAGTAATAATGGGAGAATCATAACTCCGAATTTGAAGATGTTTACATTTGGAGAGCTGAGAAGTGCGACCAGAGATTTCGGGGCGGATATGGTGCTTGGCGAAGGCGGTTTCGGTAGGGTTTTTGAAGGCTGGGTTGATGAGAAAACTTATGCTCCCTCCAGAGTTGGTGTTGGAATTCCTGTTGCCGTTAAGAAATCTAATCCTGATAGTGAACAAGGACTCAATGAATGGCAGGTAATTCCTCAGTTTATATTTCCATTTCCTATATGTACATATAGTATTTATTTGTTGAGATATAAATTCAAGTCAAAATAATATTAAATTTATCTAACATATAATAATTTCAAATATTTCGTTAGTAAATTTGCGTAAAAACAAAACCATTTCTTTCCCCATGTTTCTATATCTTTGCTTGCCTAACATTTTAAGGAAATTTTTTTTGAAACATTTGGAGCAAAAAGGGGTTTTGTGGGCTGACTTCTTTTACAATCGTCAGAGAATTAAATCCATAGCTGAATAATTTGATTGGGATAAACGGAGTTGACTTGTTCATTTCATTTAAGCACATAGCTGGCGACCAACTTGATTATATATATATATATATTTTAATAAATTATTTACTTGTTTTGTGCAGGCAGAAGTAAATTTTTTGGGGAAATTCAGTCATCCAAATCTTGTAAAGCTGCTTGGCTATTGTTGGGAGGACGAGGAATTCCTTCTCGTCTATGAGTACATGCAAAAGGGAAGCTTAGAGAGTCATCTTTTCAGAAGTAAGCAAAACACACGCACTTTCTCTCTCTCTCTCTCTGCATCTATATATATACATATATATATATATATACAGACGTATTAATGTGAGAAAAATTAAAATTGGTTAATAATTAATATTAATAATGTGTGTATTCAAATTAAATTAAGGGGAGGGTGATGAAACACTGCCGTGGGAAATACGTATAAAAATAGCAATTGGAGCAGCAAGAGGACTTGCTTTCTTGCATACCACGGAAGAACAAGTCATTTATAGAGATTTCAAGCCTGCTAATATTTTACTTGACGGGGTAAGTCCCTCTATCTCTCTCTCTATATATATATATTGATTCGTCAAGAATCGGTCTCACGTCATGTGTCTATTAACCGGCGTCGTATGATAATCCATCTGTCAAATACCACTGTCAATGTTATTTGCGTGTCGTGAGAGAATAGCTATCTTACAACGTTATGCCTGCAAAATAGAAAAGTTTACGCAGAGGGTGGAAGGTCTCTGGTAAACCCTCCGATGGCAAAATTAGTATTTTTAAGTGTAGAGTGGATAGTTTGACAGAGATTTTGTAAAGTAATCTAGCCTTACCCGCTTTACCTTTATGGAGGTGGTATTTATAGAGGTAAACCACCTTGGAAGTAGGTAAATTGGGTGATTTGTTACGCATAATCTGATAGTTATCAGATTACGTGGGGAAAATCTGAGATCCCCCTTTTTTAGTGAGATGTTGACATGTGAAGGAGGTTCTAGAAGCGTGGTTGACCAGAGGCTTCGTGGCGAAGTGATCGCACTTGGTATGCTCCCGAGGACGTTGCTCACTTCGCCGTTTGAGTGTGGCGAGGTAGTGGGTTAGTCACTAGTGGGGAATTGTTATTTAGCGAAGCGTGGAGCCCTATCATGCCAGGTGGACTGACACGTCAGGCTGGGGACCCGTTTGAGCCCAGAGTCAGCATGGGGGTATTTTTATACCACTCAGTGGCCCCTCGTCGAAGTAGAGGGAGGAGGTTCCTCTCTTTTCTTTGGCGCATTTGATGACTTCCATCACAGATCAGAGGTTTTAAGCGGACTCGGACTTCTTGAAAGAGGTGGCAAAGTTCTTGGTGGAGATCGGTTCCCATGATGCGGAGTTCGGCGCGGTTGGTGTCGGTTCGGTTATCAAGGAGTCAGTTGACTTTGCGTGTGTGGGGATGTGGTGATGTCATTCGCACTTCCCCATGCGCGTGTAATGATGGCGCTGCTCCTGAAATGCGGTGATGCGACGTTTGGTGTGACTGCGACCCGGCTGGGAGCGGGTTCGGGCGAAGCTTACTGGAGATGTTTCCCCGTTTTTTGAAAATTAACTCCCCCTTCTTCCTTCTATAAATAGTCCACTCATTTCCTTTTGAGGGACTTTTGCCTTTCCTTCTTAAGTTTTTTGCAAAACTTCCCGTAACCCTTCGCTTTCTTAACATTCCGCCGGTGATTCTTGCTTCCTTCCGTGACTCTTGCAAGCTTTCTTCATTTCCTTCAATCATCTCAGGTAAGGGGGGGAGGCAACATTGCCGCCGGTTTCTCTCTTTGTTTTCTTGTCAGGGGTTTTTTTTTTGTTTAGGGTGGCGTATTTGGAGTCCGGGGAGTATAGGGCCGAAGTGGTGGACGTGTACCGGGGTTCTTCAGAGTACGAAGAGGAAGTTTACAAGCAGGCCAGCGGCTTCTACGAACGGGGTTGCGCTCATGTACTCCTCCAACTTCACCACCTCGTTCCTGACAAGGCCTCGCTGTGCAGGGTTTTTGAGGGTTCCTACTCCAACCCCGATTTTAGAAGTGGGTGCGACTTCGTGCCATACACAGAAAGTGAATTGGCTGAGATCGCTGCCTATGACCAAAAGGAGGGAAGGCATTGAAGTCCGCCTGCGCCAGCATGCCCCACTCTGGAGGAGTTGTGTCAGCGGCTGAGGGCAGAGGCAGAGAGGGAAGCCGCTGCGACCGAAGCTACTCCAGTTTTATTTTTTGCTCTGGATGAGATCCCCGAGGCGGCTAGGGACTCCGCCGAGGCAGTGGGGCCTGTGGTGACGTAGAGGGCCATTGTAGTAGTAGATGGGGACAGCTCGGTCGAAGTTGTTCCTCCTTCGGTCGATGCTCCCCCTTCAGTGTAATAGTTTTGTATAGGAATTTTAATGAAAAACTTTTTATTCTGAACTTCGTTCTTTACTTCGTATTATGATAATGTGTTCTTCTGTTGATTCGTATGTTACGCTTGCTGTTTGTTTGCTTGATCCTGAACTTAAATTGGTCCCAAGTGGAATGACTTCGATGAGTATGAACCCAATTTGGTTCTAAAGTCAAATGACTCCGTAAATATGAACCCAATTTGGTATTAAAGTCAAATGACTTCGGTAAATATGAACCCAATTAAAGTTGAATGACTTCGGTGAAGTGCAAAAGTAACACGAGCTTGAGTTTTATTTGAAACAATAATTTGAATCCAAAGTTAAATGACTTCGGTAAAACACCATGAATTCGAAAAACACCATGACTTCGGTACACATAAATAATATGACCTCGAGACATCTCGTCTGATTATTCTCATGATAAATAAACAAAGAGATAAAATAATGACCTGTCTTATGACTACTTGTCGTCAGACTTAATCCGGTGTGGATTTTTATTGTTGGGCCTACTTCACGTTAGCCTTGGTGGGAAGATTCAGACAAAATATTTCTTCAGGTGATTGGCGTGCCAGGGGTTGGGAAGTATTCTTCCCTCTTGATCCATGAGGTGAAACGTTCCCTAGCGTACCTCGTCATTGATCAAATACGGGCCCTCCCAATTTGGTGAGAGCTTGTTTGCTGTAATATGTCTAGCGGTCCCTTCGATCTTTCTGAGGACCCAGTCGCCGACGCCCAATGGTCTGTTCACCAAATTTTTATCATGTGCGAGCTTGGTCGTTAGCTTGAATTTTTCTGCTCTTAGTCGAGCGGTGACTCGTTTTTCTTCTAACATGTCCAAGTCTAAGTAGCGTTGGTGTTTGTTACTATCCTCGTCATATGCAGAGATTCTGTAAGATGGGAGTGCGAGCTCGGCTGGTGATACTGCCTCTGATCCAAAAACGAGGGCGTACGCTGTTTCTCCTGTGGGGCCCCTAGCTGAGGTTCGTACTGCCTATAGTGCAGTTGGGAGTTCATCGACCCATTTGTTGGATTTTCTTTCGAGGCCTTTCTTCAGTGCTGCGAGGATCAACTTGTTTGCTGCTTCGGCCTGTCTGTTTTCTTGTGGGTGTGCGACAGATGATTTCCAGTGTTTGATCCCTAGGCAGGAGCATTCCACCGTGAATTTGGTGGCAAACTGAGTGACATGATCAGATACGATGGCTCGTGGTACCCCATATCAGCACAGGACGAAGTCGTGGAGAAAATTGAGTGTATTTTCCTCAGTGGGTGCGGTCAGGGATTTGGCTTAGATCCACTTGGAGAAGTAATCCACGGCCACGATCAAGTATTCGTGATTTCCACGGGCCTTGGGGAATTTACCCATCAGGTCGATCCCCCACATATCGAAGGGCCATGCTGCCAGGACATGAGTTTGTGGCACTGATGGTAAACATGAGATTTTCCTGAACTTCTGGCAAGTGTCGCAGCATTTTACGTAGTTTTCTACGTCCTTGCGCAGTATCATCCAATAATAACCTTGGTTGATCACCTTTTCGGCCAGGGGTCTTGATCCGGGGTGTCCACCACAGACTCCTTCGTGTAATTCTTCCAGAATAGCCCGAGTGCGACTGGGTGGGACACAACATATGAGTGGTTTTGAGAAAGAGCGACGAAACAAGATATTATTGAGCACTGTGTATCGGGCTGCACGTTTGCAGATTTGTCTGGCTTTGGCCTTATCTTCTGGTAGGATATCTGAGGATATGAAGTTCTTTAGCTCGTCGACCCACGTAGGGGAGTCGGGGGTCGAAGTCAGGACCGACGAGATGTGTTCCGGAGTGGAGAGACGATCTATTGGGATCCCTAAGTCGTTGGGGGCCTCTCCAGATGCTATCTTGGCCAATTTGTCTGCCACTTCGTTGTTGTCGCGGTCCAATTTTGCCAGTGCAAAGTATTGAAACTGGGCAGCTAACTGGGATACTTTCTCAGCGTAGCCTTTCAAGTTATCAGAGTTGATCGTGAATTCGCTGTTGACTTGCCCTACGACGACCTGTGAGTCGCTGAAGACTTTGAGTGATCTTACTCCAGAGTCTAAGGCTCATTGCATCCTGATCACTAGGGCCTCGTACTCCGATTAGTTGTTGGACAATGAGTAGTCGAGTCTAACACTTTGGACCCCTTCGTGCTATCCAGAGGGTGACCTTATGGTGGCCCCTACTCTGACTCCTTTTGCATTTACTGCATCCACCATCATTGTCCAAGCTTCGTTTGCCGGGGAGATGAGCGCGGTTTCTTTGTCGGGAGTGACTTCCAAGAAGGATAGCTCAGCCAAGAAATCTGATAGAGCTTGGGTCTTTATCAAGGTTCGGTGTGCGAAGGTAAGGTCCAGCCCGCAGAGTTCAATGGACCATCTGAGCATTCTCCCTGATTGGTCCAGCTTGTGAAAGATTTGCTTCAGAGGGTGGTTGGTGTAGACTACTACTAGGTGTGATTCGAAGTACGCCCGAAGTTTCTGGGCACTGATGACTAGGGCATAGGCTAACTTTTCAATGTACGAGTAACGTACTTCGGCGTCTCTCAGTACTCGGCTGACGAAGTAGACGGGAAGCTGTCTGTTCTCCGTCTCCCGAATCAAAGCTGAAGCGACTGCTTGCTGCGAGGCCAATAGGTACAGGTACAGTACTTCGCCTGGTGTGGGAGCGCTCAGCAGGGGTGGATTTGCTAAGTAGTTTTTCAGATCTTCCCAGGCCTTGGCGCACTCGTCGTTCCATTGGAAGGTTTTTCCGACAATTTTTAATGCTTTGAAAAATGGCATACACCTCTCAACGGACTTAGACACGAACCTCCCTAGGGCGGTGATGCACCCGTTGAGTCACTGTATGTCCTTGATACATCAGGGCTCATCTAAATCCCGTATCGCTTCGATCTGGTGGGGGTTGGTTTCGATGCCGCGTTCTGACATGACAAAGCCAAGGAATTTCTCGGACTTCACTCCGAACATGCACTTCGCTAGGTTAAGCTTTAGTCCGTACTTTGAAAGGGTGGCAAATATTTCAGCCAAATCGTCTAAGTGAGAATAGCCTCGTTCGGTCTTGACGACCATGTCATCCACGTATGTCTCTACGTTCCGTCCTATGTGTTTTTGCAGGATTTTGTTCATCATTCTTTGGTAAGTGGCGCATGCGTTCTTCAGTTCGAATGACATCATGTTATAACAATAAATGGCTCCTGCGGCCCAGAAAGAGGTGTGGATTTGGTCCTCGAGCCTCATTATGATTTGGTGGTAGCCAGAGAAGGCATCCATGAAGCTGAGAAATTCGTATTCTGATGTGGAATCCACGAGGGAGTCGATGCGGGGCAGCAAATAACAGTCCTTTGGACATGCTTTATTCAGATCTGTGTAATCTACGCACATCCTCCACTTCCCGCTTGCCTTCTTTACCATCACTAAGTTGGCCAACCACGAGGGGTATTCAACTTCGCGGGTGAATCTTGACTCTAGTAGCTTCTGGATTTTGGCTCGCATCTCCTTGAGTTTGTCCTCGCCGAACTGCCTGGGTTTCTGCTTGATGGGCTTGACCGCAGAGTCGATGTTGAGCCTATGCTCCGCAATGTCTGGGGAAATCCCAGACATGTCCTGTGTGCGCCAGGCGAAGTTGTGAAGATGGCTAGTGAGGAAATGAATCATTTCTTCCCTCATTGGTGGTGTCATTCCGACTCCTATTTGAATCTTTTGGTCGGGATAATTGGGGTGGATCACTACTTCTTCAAACACTTTTAGTTCGGGGTTGTTCACGACTGGAGAGTGTATCGGCTGATCGGGAATGGTGACTTCGACCGATTCTCTGGTCATTAGGATTGACCCGACAGTCGTGAGAGGTTGTTCGGGTTCCTGTTGCCTCTAAGATTTCACCATGTATGTGAGCAGACCTTCGGGGCTACTTTTAACATATCCTACACCGCTTCTGGTTGCGAATCGCACCTGTTGATATGAGGTGGAGATGATGAGCTCAAAGGCTGCATGCGCTGGGGTCCCCAGGATGGCGTTGTAGGGAGAATCGATGTCTATTACGTAGAACTTGATTTCTTCTTCACATGTGCATGCGTCGGAGCCCATGGTTACCTTCACCTTGACATTTCCTTTCACATTGATTTTGTGGGCGGTAAAGCCCTCTAGGACCATGTTACTAGGTTTTAAGTGACTGTCGTTCATTCTCATTTCCTTGAAGCATTTGTGGTATAGGATTTTTTTGTGGCTCCGGTGTCGATTAGTACTTTTTTGACTCGACAATTATCGATTCCTTGTCTGGTCATGTCGACTTCCAAGACGATGTGAGTGACGCGGGCTTCCTCGTTCAGTTCGAGGTCCTGGTCAGGGAAGGTGATTGGCTCGTGGGGAAATGTATCGAAGTGCGACTTGAGGGAAGGATCCTTCGCTTTATTTTCCTGATGGACTCGTAATGAGGAGTTATCACTTCGATCACTCGTTCGGGCTTCTCCTTAGGTTGTTTGTCTGTTTCGCGCTCCTTCTGTTGTTCTCCCCTGGCCACCCTTTCGATCATTCAAACAATTCTCCGTCGTGTGGCCGTAGTCTTGATGAAAGCCACAAAATTTTGATTTGTCCCGGGCAGGTGTGCTGGAGGTTCGAGAGGATGCCAACTCACGGACTCCGAGTCTCTCCCTAATGGTGGCGATTAGGTTCTCTTTGAATTTCATCGAAGAGCGCAACTCCGTCTTCCGTGTTCTGCTTTTGCCCTTATGATCCTGAGGGGATGTTTCTCTGTGTCTCTCTTTCCTCCGATAGTGTAACCCTTGTGCACTTTCTTCGGCCAGGGCGACTTTTCGAGCAACGCTGAATATTTCACTTATGGTCTCGAGCTTGCGGAGTTGGAGTTCGGTATATAGCATCTTTGACTGGAATCCTCCTTCAAAGCAGGTGATGGCTGTGTCCTGGGTGATACCATCGATCTCGTCATGTACCTTTTTGAAACGTTCTAGATATTCGAGGACGGTTTCACAGTCCCTTTGCTTCACGTTGGCGAGATCACCTCTCGTTTTGGGGATTGTGCCCGCAGTGCTGAATTTGTCTAAGAAAGACTTCTCGAGTGTTTGCCAAGAGTCGATGGTTCCAGGTTTCAGCGAAGTGAACCACGTCAAGGCTCTGTCGGACAGCATGCTGGGAAAGGCTTTGCATAGTATGGCTCTGTTGGTGGTTACAAGGCCCATGGAAGTCTTGTAGCGGCAAACGTGTTCCTGGGGTCTGCTTTGGCCAAAGTACAGGACAAATGATGGAATCTTCAGTTGTGGGTCTAGAATAGTGGAGTGGATCCACTCCGCGAAGGGTCTCGTGTCGGTGGGGCGGTTCATCTTGGCTTTGTTCCTTTGAGTTTGTTCGGGACTCCGCTCACGCCTGTGCCGCTTTGGGCGATGTCCGTTGCGGCAGCTTTTTTCCCTATTCGGTTGGTTGGAGGGTTGGATCTCGCCCACTTCACTGGTTGAGCGAAGCGGTTTCTTGGTAGGTGCGGTCTGACCCCTCGTCTGCTTACTCGCTCCATTCTTGGACCGCGGGGGTAGAGTCTCTGTGGGCTCCCCATCGTCATCGGGGAAAGATAGGGGTGAAAGACCTTGACGACGGTATGCAGCACAGAGTTGCCTCCACTATTTTGAGAGGTCATGCTCCGCTCGGAGCCGTTCAATCTCTTTTTGTAGGTCCTCGACTTCCTCGGCTAGTCCGTTGTCAGTGGTTCGATTTCCGTTGAGATGGTCACGGAGGTAAGGCATGTCGTGGGGCGACCCGCGGGGTCCCAAGAGTTCAATGACTGATTGCGGCTGCGGCCATTCAAGGACAGAGGAATGAGCCACGCGATGGGTCTCATGGTGGGACGCGGGGATCATGGTATCAGGGCGACTTCTGCGATCGCTCGACCGTTGCGACATTCTTGGTTTTAGGCTATTGAAAAATGGAAAAATAAGATACTTACTTTCCCGGTAACGGAACCAAACTAATTCGTCAAGAATCGGTCTAACGCCACGTGTCTATTAACCGGCGTCGTCTGATAATCCCTCTGCCAAATACCACTGTCAATGTTGTTTGCGTGTCGTGAGAGAATAGTTATCTTGCAACGTTATGCCTGCAAAATAGAAAAGTTTACGCGGAGGGTGGAAGGTCTCTGGTAAACCCTCCGATGGTAAAATTAGTGTTTTTAACTGTAGGGTGGATAGTTTGACAAAGATTTTGTAAAGTAATCTAGCCTGACCCATTTTACCTTTATGAAAGTGGTATTTATAAGGGTAAACCACCTTGGAAATAGGTAAGTTAGGTGATTTGTTACGCATAATATGATAGTTACCGGATTACGTGGGGAAACTATGAGATTCTCATTTTTTAGTGAGACATTAGGGAGAATCTTTGATCGGGACCCACTGAGGGGTCAGACGTTAATATGTGAAGGAGGTTCTAGAAGCATGGTTGACCAGAGGCTTCGTGGCGAAGTGATCGCACTTGGTCTGTTCCTGAGGATGTTGCTCCCTGAGGATATTGCTCGCTTCGCCGTTTGAGTGTGGCGAGGTAGCGGGTTAGTCACTAGTGGGGAATTGTTATTTGGCGAAGCGTGGAGCCCTATTATGCCAGGTAGACTAACACGTCAGGCTGGAGACCCGTTTGAGCTCGGAGTCAGCATGAGAGTATTTTTATACCTCTCAATATATATATATATATATATATATATATATAATATATATATTGCTTGTAAATATATTTTTTTTTTGAAAAAAATTGAGGGTTTTTTTTATACTAATTAACTTACACATTTTACTATCTTATTATTGTTATTGAATTTCAGGAATACAATGCAAAACTATCGGATTTCGGATTGGCTAAATTAGGTCCTGATAATGGCAACACTCATGTCACGACAAGAGTAATTGGCACTTACGGCTATGCTGCTCCTGAATATGTGGCTACGGTTAGTGTGTATATATATATATATATATATATATATATATATATATATATATATATCCCTTTATTTATAAATATATAATATAAAAAGAATTTATTAAAAAAATATTATAAAAATAAATACTCCACGCCTGTTTTTCGCTTCAGTTGACTTTGTTGATAATCAAATTGAAACCCCCAACCACACGGTACACGCCTTCGAATAAAGAGTAATTATACCGTGCGAACACCTTCACAGAACTTTCCCGCCAAAAACATTTTATTTCCCTTTTTTGCCCCTGATTATCCTCTCACTTTGACTTCCCTTTTTCATTTTCTTTTTAGTCAATTGAAGTTTAATAATAATTTCTGTAGGTTATTTTAACCTATTTATCAAAATTTTAGATACAAAAAATTTATATTATATAACGGATATTTGGTGAATTTGAACAGGTCATTTGTATGTAAAAAGTGACGTGTACGGGTTCGGTGTGGTATTGTTAGAAATATTATCTGGGCTTCGAGTTGTGGATCGAAATCGGCCCGTTGAAAAAATCGATCTAGTAGATTGGGCCAAGCCTCTTTTAGCAGATAAAAGAAAGCTCAGAAAGTTAATGGATCCAAGACTAGAAGGACAATACCCACCAAGAGGAGCATTCCAAATAGCTCAACTCATTCTCAAATGTCTCCAGTCCGAGCACAGATACCGGCCCAACATGGAAGAAATATTGGATACGTTAGAAAACGTAGGTGCCCTCAAAATTAAAACAAAGGACCCCAAATCAAACTACAACCAGGCGGAGCAGACACCCCACCACCGTTATAACCGGTCGCCTCTTCAAAAATATCCAAGTGGGCCAAGTGTTGGCGGAAATGGAGCCCGAGCCCATCAACAGTTTCCCGTCAAGTCGTATTACTAAAATCAAGCCCATCAAGTTTCTCCTTAAAGAATTTTTGTGCCTAATATTTTGCTGAGAAAGGCCCAAGTAAGTGAGCAACCAAAGTTTAGTTAGATTCTCCCACGTGCTTTTATTGAAGATGTTTTGTATAGGGAAGTTTTCAAAAGAAAGTGGAAATTGGTTGGAAAAGAAAAAGCACAATAACCTTAGAAATGATTATAGGTTCGATTTTTTCTCTCTATTGAAGATAGTGTGTTAAAGTTATTAGTGATTATGTGCAATATAAATATTTATAATTATATATATATAATCCAGTTGTTTTGTCTTAAATATTTTTAATAGATTATTCAAGTATAGACGTTTTTTTAATTTTGTAGATATTTTTAATTCTCAATCAGCATGTAAGAACTTATTATCAAGTTAAGATATCTCTTACCATAATTATAAGTATTATTAAAGTGACAGTTACAACATTTAGACTTGTAAAGTGAATAAAAAATATTTTATTTAAATTTTATATGCACGTCAATTATTCAATAATTTATTTTAAATTTGTAAATTTTACTTAAAATAACAAGTTTAGAAGATACTTTTACAATAATAAAACTTTGACTAAAATGATTGAAGGTCATATAAGCCCCCAAAATAAAATATAAAATATAAAGAAAAACAAATAAGAAATTTAAGCATGCAAAAATAGGGTGATGGGGATTCTTGATTTTGTCTTTAGAATTACGATTGCTTTATATATATCTCTCTATATATATATATATATTTCAACTTTAAAAACTCTAATACTTTCACATAATAATTTCTGGAGTTCTCTTCCAAATCATATTTGTCATTGGTTTAAAACACTTGAAATTCTTCATCTAGATGGAAATAATCTAAATGGTGAAATACCAAGAAATGTATCACAATGTTCAAAATTTCAGGAACTCCGCTTGGCTGCTAACCAATTTGAAGGAATAATACCCAAGGAAATTGGAAAGACGGAGATGCTTATACGCCTATATCTGGGTCAAATAAATTGAGAAGTAAATATATATATTTCGAAATTTTAACCGTAATTTTTATTTTATTGAGTAGTTTAATAATAATAAAAAATACTATTATTATAGTTGACAGTTTACATTATATTTTACAGTATTCACTATTTTAATTATTTGTATTTATATTCTCCTAATTCATGAATTTAACTATATATATATTATTAAAGATAATTTGTACACAATAATCTATGAATATATAAATTAATGACTTCAAAAAATATAAATTCAATATTTAAGGATGTTACAATCCATATGTAAAATTTAATTAGAAAGATAATATATATATATATATATAATATAATATATATATATTCCTGAAAATATATATATATATATATATATATATATATATTCCCTTTTCATAAAAGTTTAGGTTTCCTTTCAAAAATAATTTCCGTTTTCAAGTTTACAACAAATTGAAATATTAAATTCGTATTTTATTACTTATTCATTATTTGTATAATTTATTTTTATTTATATAATTATTTATATAAACATATATTAAAAATATCAAATAACTAAAATATTATTATTAAGAGTAAATACTTTTGGTTTAAAAATGATTATCAAAACCCGCATTTTTTATTTTATATATATAATATATATATATATATATAATATATATATAAAACTTTTTTAGCTATTGAATTATGGTTTATGAATTCAAAATCTTCTCAGAAACATTTGTAGTTGTACTATTTTGATAGGTCTTCAAGCTTAAGATTCTTAAAAATATTTTTTTATTTAATAAAATTCATTTTTAAACTAAATTTATATTTTAACTGTTTTACGGGTCTTAAATAGTAATGATTCTCTTACAAATTTTTTTATTTTTTTTTAAAAAAATTATATGTTATGTTGAAATAATATTTTTAATCTTACGTTTAGCAAACATTGCTGTTTACATAATTTTGCTAATATATATATATGCAATCTTATTTGTAATAATTAAGTATTATATTCAACTATACGAATTAATTTTTAAGCATAGTTTTATTTATATATTTTTTGAATATACATACATACATATAATGGGGTAATTGAAGCTTCTTTTTATTAATATAAGAGTAAAAACTTCATTTTAAATGTTTGTAAGACTATACCAAAAGGAACTTCAATATATGCTTAAAAATAAATATAATTTATTGGTAATGTCTAAGACATAGATTAAGTAATGGTAGTTTGGGAAAGGGACAATAGTTGTTGTAATGATTTAAGTTATTATAATAAATGAATTTTACACTTTTAATAAATTATAATATTACTTGTTCCTTTCAAGTTCAAAATTTTAAATTTGCATCCTTTATATCTCTTTTAACTCTCCTATAAAATTTTGAAACCCTTTTATAAAATTTTTATTTTATTAAAATATTTTTATTATCTGTTAATTTTTTTTTCATTTATAATTTTTATATAAAATTTGTGCTTTCATCTTATTTCTTTTGTAATTTCATAACAATATATATTTAAATTAAATATTTTAGAAAGTACTTTTATTGTAAATATAATTTTTAAAGTTAATTATTTGAACACTAATGTGACCTTAACTTTTGTATTTTTGTTTATATTTTATTTAACAGGTTCAATTCCAAAAGAGATCGGTAACTTAACTAATCTACAAGGATTAGATTTGTCTAGAAATAACCTCAGATGTATAAAGAATATCAAGAATTTCTATATTAATTATTATAATACAATTTTTCATTTAAAATTTGTGTTTTTTTTCTTATTTTTTCCTTTTAATTTAAGATTTATGTTATAATCTTTCTTAATTACAATATATATTTAACTAAAATATGGTTTAGAATACTATGATTATAAATATAATTTTTAAAGTTAATTATTTGAACACTAATGTGACCTTAACTTTTGTATTTTTGTTTATATTCTATTTAACAGGTTCAATTCCAAAAGAGATCGGTAACTTAACTAATCTACAAGGATTAGTTTTGGCTTTCAATAATCTCGGAGGTATTAACAATATCAAGAATTACTATATTAATTACTATAATACAATTTTTCATTTAAAATTTATGTTTTTATCTTATTTGTTCCTTTTAATTTAAAATTTTATGTTATAATCTTTCTTAATTTCATAACAATATATATATTTAACTAAAATATTTTTTAAAATACTATGATTATAAATATAATTTTTAAAGTTAATTTTTTGAGCACTAATGTACCCTTAACTTTTACATTTTTTTATGTATTTTATTTAACACGTCGAATTCCAAAAGACATGGGTAATTTAGCTACACTAAAATGGTTAATTTTGTTTAACATTAATCTTAGAGGTATGAATAATATTATGAAGTACTATATTATTACATATTCAATAATTATTACATTTATTCATTCTATTTATTATCATGTAAAATACCACAAGAACTCAGCAACTTGCATAACTTAGAGTTTATTTTGTTGCAAAACTTGGCGCTCAACTCACCATCACAATCTATAACTTATCAACTTTGCAAGAAATAGCACTTGATTCATATCAATTTACAGAAATTCTTCCTCTTTTCAATCTTCCTAATTTGGAAATATTTTACCTTCGATACAAAGGTATTGAAACAGTCATACCAGGTGAAGCCATCTCAAATGCTTCCCAACTTAAATCATTATATCTTTTGGGAAATAAATTTATAGGTCCTATTCCGGATAAAATTTTCAATTTAATCAATTTAACATTTTTATCTTTAAAAGGTAACAAATTACAAGAATCATTTCAAGAATCGATTGGTAAAATGGTATCTTTACATTATTTAGATATGTCTGAAAATAATTTTTCAGGTCCTATTCCAAAGTCAATTGGCGATATAATATCTTTAGAAGAATTATATTTATCGTACAATAATCTCTCTGGTTTAATTCCCGATTCAATTACAAAACTTTCAAAGCAATTACTCTTTGATGTTGAGAATTACAAGTGACTCCAATCAAATCACAAATAGAATATTTAGTTGACCAATTATGTAACAAGAAATTATAAGGATCGAAAACAATATGAGTTTTCAAGACGAGCAAAGCAGATTGATCAACAGAGATATTAGCTTCTATTTTAATGGATAAACAAGTAATGAAGAAGAATAACAATACAAAAGAAAGATGAAAGCACTTAAGAATATCCCCATATTTCCCTCATTATGTAGTAGTTACCACTAAAACCCTTTATATAGAAGTAGGACTTATTGTATATTTGAAGTCTTTTAAAGAAAACAAAAAATCATTTAATAATTTATATAAAGACTTTTGAAAGTTAAGAATGTGGGGGGCCTTTGGTCCTAGCAATTGGCGTTGACTGGGGAGACTTGGGAGTCCTTTCTTTCTTCCATTCTTTGTTTTTATTATTATTTTATTTTTTTTTAAAAAGGGATACAGATTATAAACAAAATTTTAGAATATTAAGCTATTTTTAGAGTTTTAGGTATGACTGTCTTTTCTTTTCTTTCTTTTCTTTTCAATAATGTTTGTGTTGAAATAAAGAAATAAAACTAATTTAATTATTTTTTAACATTGATTCATTAATAAACCTGTTTTTTTTAAAAAATAAAAAATTTCCTAATAAAATTTTTAACACTAATATTTCATTAGTAAGGTCTCTCTTTCACTAATTTTTTTTTTTTAATAATTCTTTTTTGTATTCAAAGAAGTTTATTGGCTAATGATTAATTTCAAATGTATCTTATTGAGAGAAAAAAATTAGGGAAAAGAAATTTTATTAAGGAAACTAATAAATGAAAAAAAACTTTTTTTTATTAAAAAAATTAAACAAATTATTTTATTAAAAATAAATTAAACTAATTATTTTATTAAAAAAATTAAACTAATTATTTTATTAAAAAAAATTAAACTAATTATTTTTTTTTAAAAAAATTAAATTATTTTTTAGTTTTACTGTTATTATTATTTAAAATTAAAATCATAATGTTTATTTTAGTGTAAATTAAAACTTAATAAATATGTTACATAATCATTGTCAATAACAATAAATTATATTATTAAGTCTTAAAATTACGTGTGTTTACACTATATTCTTTGTTTAACTTTTTTCAAATTTTCCATCTTGACTTATTCCTCTTCACGTTTGCTTTAATTGTAGAAACTATCCAAAAATAAATTTTCTTATTCCTATATATATATATATATTATAGTAAAGTAAAATGAAGAAATAAAGAATTATTTTAATTTTTATAGTAAAATCAAAATTAAAGGAAAATAAATTTTATTTTATTTTATTTTATTTTATTTTTATAAAAAAAATAATAAAAAAAGCCTTAACTTTATATGGAGAAGAAAGACAAAGATCGAAAGAAAAAAAATCTTAATTTTAAATTAAATAGAAGCCATGAATCTCTTTTTTAGGATTGAACAAAATCATGAAAATAAATACATGTCTTATACAGATTACAAAATTTTAATTGCATTATAGAGTAATTTTGTTATTTTTAAAAATAAAATGGTAATTTAAAAATAAAATTATTTATTAAAAATATTTTAATGGCACATTGAGTAGTTTAGTTAATCTTTAGAGGGTATAATTGTAATTTACCGATCCATAGTAAAAAAAAAAGAAAAAAAATTCTTTATTAAAAATATTTTGATGGCACATGAGTAGCTTTGTTGTTTTTTTAGAGGGTATAATTGTAATTTAATCGATCCATAAAAAATGAGAGGAGGTTTAGGGTAAAAGAAAAGGAAACCCTCATTTAAAACTTCTTAAGGTAAGTTTAGTCTTGATGCTAATCTTAGGGGAAGTTAATGAATTAACGACTCAGTAACAACCCTAAAAAGGTTTAAGATTACTTGCAACAAACCGTATTGAGGTAATCACTTTAAATAATTCATATTTAATAACAAGATAAATATGAGAACGTAATTGTCTTAGATCTACTTATAAGTTATATCTTTGAACATTGTTCAACCTAATTATTTGAATTGTGGCTAACCAATATTCATTATGAGTTTCTTTTCTCCTATTTTTTGAGTATTTTGTCCTCAAATTAATACGAGTGTTCATTATGAGATCAATTCAACCACTAAGTTGGAACCATGACTAAGTTCTCGCTAGGCTGATTATGAGATTAATTAATAGATACTATTAAATTGTTATCAACGTTCTTGAGGTTAAACGATAAATTTACAAATGTAAAATTATTGACAAAATTACTATTTACATGATAGATACTCTACCTTAGATTTTATTTTATTAAATGACAACTCTCTACTATATATTATAAACATAGTCCTTGATTATTCATAATACTAATACTAAGCACTAAATGTAAACACTATCTACAATAATTTCATATCAAAACCGCACATCATAATACTATTTTTTTTTATTTTTACTATGAATCGTTTAAATTACAATTATACCTTCAAAAGATTAACAAAACTACTCCATGTGCCATCAAAATATTTTTCATAAATAATTTTGTTTTAAAATTACCATTTTATCATTTTAAAAGATAACAAAATTACTTTATATGCAATTTATAATCTTATACATATAAGACAAGTATTTGTTTTCTTCTTCTCAAGCATTTTTTTCTTTTATTGTCATGATTTTGTTGAATCCTAAAAAAAGAGATTCATGTCTTCTATTTAATTTAAATTAAGAATTTTATTTTTTTTCTTTCAATCTTTGTTTTTCTTTTCTATATAAAGTTAAGGCTTTTTTTTATTACTTTATTTTTAAAAAATAAAAAATCAAATTATATTTATTTTCCTTTGATTTTGATTTTACTATAAATATTGAATAATTCTTTATTTCTTCATTTTACTTTACTATAATATATATATATATATATATATATATATATATATATATGAAGGAGCAAATTTGTTTTTGGATATCTTCTACAATTAAAGCAAATGTGAAGAGAAATAAGTCAAGATGGAAAATTTGGAAAAAGTTAAATAAAGAAAATTATTTTAAGACTCAATAATGCAATTTATTGTTATTGACAATTATTATGTCACGTATTTATCAAGTTTTAATTTACACTAAAATAAACATTATGATTATAATTTCAAATAATAATAACAGTAAATTGATAAATAATTTCATTTTTTTAAAACAAAAAAGTAATTAGTTCAATTTTTTAAATAAAATAAAGGTTTTTTTTCATTTATTATTTTCGTTAATAAAATTTCTTTTCACTAATTTTTTTTTCTCTCAATAAGATACATTTGAAATTAATCATTAGCCAATAAACTTCTTTGAATACAAAAAGAATTATTTTAAAAAAAATTATTGCAAAGAGACCTTACTAATGAAATATTAGTGTTAAAATTTTTATTACGGAATTTTTTATTTTTTTTAAAAAACCGATTTATTATTGAATCAATGTTAAAAAAAATTAAATTAATTTTTTCTTTATTTCAAAGCAAACATTATTGAGAAGAAAAGAAAAGAAATAGTTATACCTAAAACATCTCTTGCTATATGTAATAAAATAACTTAAATTTTAAGAAATTTATTTATAGAAATCTGTATCCCTTTTTAAAACAAATAATAATAATAATAAAAACAAAGAATGAAAGAAAGAAAAGGACTCCCAAGTCTTCCCAGTCAACGCCAATTGCTAGGGACCAAAGCTCCTCCCCTCCCCCCGCATTATCTTGACTTTCAAAAGTCTTTATATAAATTATTGAATAACTTTTTTTTTCTTTAAATGACTTCAAATAATAGTTTCTCAGGTCGTATTCCAAGTGCAATATTTGATATGTCAAAATTAAAAATTTTGGATTTGTCAAATAATTTTTTAGAAGGGATAATTCCAATAGAGATAAAAATATTATTTTTATATTATTTTTCCTTTTAATTTATGATTTTATGTTATTATCTTTTTTTAATTTCATAACAATATATATTTAACTAAAATATTTTATAAAACACTTTGATTGTAACATAATTTTTAAAGTTAATTATTTGAACAACACTAATGTGACTTAACTTTTTGCATTTTTGTTTATATTCTATTGAACAAGTTCCTTCCAAAAGAGATTGGTAACTTAACTAATCTACAAGAATTATATTTTTCTTGAAATAATCTGAGAGGTATAAACAATATTAAGAATTATATATTATTACTATAATGCAAATTTTCATTTAAAATTTATGTTTTTATCTTATATTTTATTTTTAATTTAAGATTTTGTGTTATAATTTCTTAATTTCATAACAATATATATATATATATATATATATATATAATATATATATAACTAAAATATTTTTTAAAATACTATGATTATAAATATAATTTTTAAAGTTAATTATTTGAACACTAATGTACTCTTAACTTTTACATTTTTGTATGTATTTTATTTAACAGGTCCAATTCCAAAAGAGATGAGAAATTTAGCTACACTAAGATGGTTAATTTTGTTTAACAATAATCTCATAGGTATGAATAATATTAA
This sequence comes from Asclepias syriaca, assembly GCA_027405835.1. NCBI lineage: Eukaryota > Viridiplantae > Streptophyta > Magnoliopsida > Gentianales > Apocynaceae > Asclepias > Asclepias syriaca. Next base: position 2,245,509 of record CM049934.1, on the reverse strand, counting down.
GAATTACTATATTATTACATATTCAACTATCAACTTTCAAAAAAAATTCCCCTTTTCAATCTTCCTAATTTGGAAATATTTAACCTTCAATACAAAGGTATTGAAGCTGTCATACCAGGTGAAGCCATCTCAAATGCTTCCCAACTTAAATCATTATCTCTTTGGGGAAACAAATTTATAGGTTCTATTCCTGATAAAATTTTTAATTTAACCAATTTGGAATTTTTATCTTTAGAAGGTAACAAATTATAAGGACCAATTCCAGAGTCAATTGGGAAAATAGTATCTTTAGATATGTCTAAAAATAATTTTTCAGGTCCTATTCCAAAGTCAATTGGCGATATAACATCTTTAATAGAATTATATTTATCCTACAACAATGTCTGTAGTTTAATTCCCAATTCAATTACAAAACTTTCAAACTTGAGAAAATTGAATCTAACGCACAATAAGCTATATGGTCAATTTTTCAAGTTGTATCCTATGTAAGTTTGATAGATTAGAAAAACATAAACTTTTGTGTATTTCAATAATCTACTAAAATTTCTAATATATGACATTATATATTTAATTAAGTTGTATCTCTTTTTTTTTTGCTTTAATTTATCTATAGAAATATGATTTTGAGAAATTTGTTTTATAATATTCACTAATTTCGTTTTAGTAAATTTATTTAATTAAGAACAAACTTTGGCCTTCAAAAAGCAGCCAAAAATCAAATATTATTATTTTGAAAAACCAAACTAATTAATTATTATCTATATTTTTATTCATTTATTGCATGATTTTGAAGGCTTTAGCTAAATTTGGAGATCTTCTTGTTTCTTTCTTTCTTTTTTATCTTTTATTTATATTTTTTAAAAACTGTGTATTTTATAAAAATGAAATTTGTGAATTTTATATTATAATAAAATAATTTCTTTATCCTTATAAAAAATGAAAATTCTAATAAAATTGAAAGAAAATTATAAATCTCACATGAGGTTGTAGAATCGATAAGAAATTTAATTATTCAAAACATTAATTTGAGATATATTTTTTTAAATACTATCATCTTTACTTTTTTATTCTCTTTTTTCTCGAATGATTTTTTATACCACTTTGTTCTTATTTTGAAATTTTTATCCATTATTGTATTTTCATTAGTATAATTCAGGAAAATAAAAATATTGATCTCATCAATAATTATTTTTAAAATATAATAATAGTGATTTTAATCTTCAAAACAATTTAAACAAAAGTTTTATTTTCTTTTGTATCTTTTGACAATCATACATTATAGTCAATGGTATATTAGGAAGGAAGAAATATTACTTATATACAAAATATAAAGAAAGGAAATAAAGAAATTATGGATTTAATATTACATGAAATGAAATGCATGAAGATTTATACTTTTAGTGCAACAGTGTAAAAAGATTATAATGCAACAAATAATTATTGTGTTGAGATGAATTTGTAGGAAGAACAGAAGATATATATATATATATATATATATATATATATATATATATATATATATCGTTCATATTTGCACATGTCTTATATTAGTGGAACAAAACTTCTGTTGAAGACTTCTTCTTAGGAATCTTTTTTAACAGTTAAATATCATATTTACAATCAAACTTTTTAGCACTATTATTGATATATACTAGAAAAGATATCTTGAGTTTATATTTCATGACATTTCATCGTTAGATTTTAAAGGTTAGATGAAATATCACACATGTATATATATATTAGGATATTAATCCAAGTCCCACATCTAAAGATAATGGTAGAGTTATCTAATATATAATAATTTCAGCTATTCCATTATTATAAGATTTTTTGGCTAGCTATTTCAACTATATAATTTGTGTTTTGTACTTCAGGAACTTATAATTTGCTGTAAATAAATTATCTTTTGACCTTACAATTTAATCACACTTGTGTGTGGATCTAAATGCCTCAAAATAATTTTCACAAGTTTTATTTTATGTCATTTACTCTCTCCCTCTAATTTGGGAAACAAATTCTCATGAAAATGGCATCATCAAATCTTGCTATAAAAATATCTTATCATCAAACGTTCAATATACCTTATAATAAATTGGGAGTCATAAACAATTCAACCTTATAATAGCTACCCAAAAAACTTTATTCTTATATACTAGACAAGTTTACCATTATCTTTATATGTGAGACTTGGATTAATATCTAAACATATGTCCAACCTTTAAAATTTAATCACGAAATGTCGTGAAATATAAACTCAAGATATCTTTTCTAGTAGTAGTGCTAAAAAGTAGTTGATTGTAAATATGATATTTGAGTATTAAAAAAGATTCCTAAGAAGAAGTTTTGTTCCACTAATGCAAATATTGTGAGAGACTGAATTTCAGCTAATGTATGGTGCACCTGGAGGTCCAAAATTGGGATCAAGGGTGAAGGAAGTGCTGAATAGTAGTGGTTTGAATGTACATGAAGATAAGAAACGTGGATTGGATCATGGAGCATGGGTTCCATTACTTCTAATGTATCCAGAAGCTAATATCCCTGTCTTCCAACTCTCTGTTCAGTCAAACCGGGATGGAACTTACCATTATAATGTGGGGAGAGCATTAGCACCACTTAAAAATGAAGGTGTTCTCATCATTGGATCTGGAGCTACCACTCATAACTTAAGCTCTCTTCGTCACACTGATTCAGTTGCTCCTTGGGCTAAGGAATTTGATTCTTGGCTAAAAGATTCACTTCTTCATGGAAGGTACATACATCCATACATTTACGTTTTCTTTTTTTTTTACTGTTATTGATAAACCCTTTTGGTATATAATGTTGTCGGATTAAAGGTTTTTCAAATCGCTTTCTTTAGACCCTTTAAACGTATTTCTCAAAAGAGGATTATTTATAATTTAAAATATAGGTACGAGGATGTGATGCAGTATGAAAAGAAGGCACCAAATGCAAAAACTGCGCACCCATGGCCTGAACATTTCTATCCATTACTTGTAGCAATGGGAGCTTGCGGTGAGAAATCAAAAGCTGAACAAATCCATCAAATTTGGAGCCTTTTTACTCTCTCCTATTCTTCCTACAAATTCATCTCAACACAATAATAATCTTATTTACACTCTTGCTCTCAAAACATGAATCTTCATGCATTTCATTTCATGTAATATTAAATCCATAATTTCTTTATTTCCTTTCTTTATATTTTGTATATAAGTAATATTTCTTCCTTCCTAATATACCATTGATTAAAACTTTTGTTTAAATTGTTTTGAAGATTAAAATCAAAATAATTATTGATGAGATCAATAATTTTTTTTCCCTTAATCTTACTAATCAAAATACAATAATGGTTGAAAATTTCAAAATAAGAACAATGTGGTATAAAAATCATTCAAGAGAAAAGATAATAAAAAATAAAGATGATAATATTAAAAAAATAAAATAAAATCTCAAATTAATGTTCTGAATAATTAAATTTTTTAAGATTGCACAAGTGAGATCTTATATAACATTTATAATTTTCTTTCAATTTTATTATAATTTTATTATAATATAAAATTCACACATTTCATTTTTATAAAATACAAAGATTTTTTAAAAAATAAAATAAAGAAATAAATAAGGAAAGAAGATCTCCAAATTTAGCTAAGCCTTCAAAATCATGTAAGAAATGAATAAAAATATAGATAATAATTGATTAGTTTGGTTTTTCAAAATAATAATATTTGATTTTTGGCTGCTTTTTGAAGGCCAAAGTTTGTTCTTAATTGAATAAATTTACTAAAAAGAAATTAGTGAATATTATAAAATAAATCCCTCAAAATCATACTTTTATAGATAAATTAAAGAAAGAAAAAAAAAGAGATACAACTTAATTAAATATATAATATCATATATTAGAAATCTTCGTAGATTATTGAAATTTACAAAAGTTTATGTTTTTCTAACCTATCAAACTTACATAGGATATAACTTGAAAAATTGACCAGATAGCTTATTGTGTGTTACATTCAATTTTCTCAAGTTTGAAAGTTTTGTAATTGAATCGGGAATTAAACCAGAGAGATTGTTATAGGATAAATTTAATTCTTCTAAAGATATTATATCGCCAATTGACTTTGGAATATGACCTGAAAAATAGAATGAAATAGAATGAGTTCTTGTGATATTATAGTAATTAATATAGTAATTCTTAAATTAAAAGAAAAAAATAAGATAAAAACACAAATTTTAAATGAAAAATTGTATTATAGTAATTAATATAATAATTCTTGATATTGTTTATACCTCTGAGATTATTGACAGACAAATTTAAACTTTGTAGATTAGTTAAGTTACCGATCTCTTTTGGAATTGAACCTGTTAAATAGAATATAAACAAAAATGCAAAAGTTAAGGTCACATTAGTGTTCAAATAATTAACTTTAAAAATTATATTTATAATCATACTATTTTAAACCATATTTTAGTTAAATATATATTGTAATTAAGAAAGATAATAACATAAAATCTTAAATTAAAAGGAAAAAATAAGATAAAAATACAAATTTTAAATGAAAAGTTTTATTATAGTAATTAATATAGTAATTCTTGATATTGTTTATACCTTTGAGATTATTTTCAGACAAACTTAACCATTGTAGATTAGTTAAGTTACCGATCTCTTTTGGAATTAAACCTGTTAAATAGAATATAAACAAAAATGCAAAAGTTAAGGTCACATTAGTGTTCAAATAATTAACTTTAAAAATTATATTTATAATCATAGTATTTTAAAAACCATATTTTAGTTATATATTGTTGTAATTAAGAAAGATAATAACATAAAATCTTAAATTAAAAGGAAAAAATAAGATAAAAACACAAATTTTAAATGAAAAGTTTTATTATTGTAATTAATATAGTAATTCTTGATATTGTTTATACCTTTGAGATTATTGTAAGACAAACTTAACCATTGTAGATTAGTTAAGTTACCGATCTCTTTTGGAATTGAACCTGTTAAATAGAATATAAACAAAAATGCAAAAGTTAAGGTCACATTAGTGTTCAAATAATTAACTTTAAAAATTATATTTATAATCGTAGTATTTTAAACCATATTTTAGTTAAATATATATTGTAATTAAGAAAAAATTATAACATAAAATCTTAAATTAAAAGGAAAAAATGAGATAAAAACACAAATTTTAAATGAAAAGTTTTATTATAATAATTAATATAGTAATTCTTTATATTCTTTATACCTTTGAGATTATTGCCAGACAAATATAACTCTTGTAGATTAGTTAAGTTACCGATCTCTTTTGGAATTAAACCTGTTAAATAGAATATAAACAAAAATGCAAAAGTTAAGTCACATTAGTGTTTAAATAATTAACTTTAAAAATTATATTTATAATCGTAGTATATTAAAAAATATTTTAGTTAAATATATATTGTTACGAAATTAAGAAAAATTATAACATAAAATCTTAAATTAAAAGAAAAAAAATAAGATAAAAACACAAGTTTTAAATGAAAAGTTGTATTATAGTAATTAATATAGTAATTCTTAATATTATTTATACCTCTGAGATTATTGGCAGACAAAGCTAATTTTTGTAGATGAGTTAAGTTACCGATCTCTTTTGGAATTGAACCTGTTAAATAGAATATAAACAAAAATGCAAAAGTTAAGGTCACATTAGTGTTCAAATAATTAACTTTAAAAATTATATTTATAATCATAGTATTTTAAACCATATTTTAGTTAAATATATATTGTAATTAAGAAAAATTATAACATAAAATCTTAAATTAAAAGGAAAAAATAAGATAAAAACACAAATTTTAAATGAAAAGTTTTATTATAGTAATTAATATAGTAATTCTTGATATTGTTTATACCTGAGAGATTATTGCTAAACAAATATAATGTTTGTAGATTAGTTAAGCTACCGATCACTTTTGGAATTGAACCTGTTAAATAGAATATAAACAAAAATGCAAAATTTAAGGTCACATTAATGTTCAAATAATTAACTTTAAAAATTATATTTATAATCATAGTATTTTAAACCATATTTTAGCTAAATATATATTGTAATTAAGAAAAATTATAACATAAAATCTTAAATTAAAAGGAAAAAATAAGATAAAAACACAAATTTTAAATGAAAAGTTTTATTATAGTAATTAATATAGTAATTCTTGATATTGTTTATACCTGTGAGATTATTGCTAAACAAATATAATGTTTGTAGATTAGTTAAGCTACCGATCTCTTTTGAAATTGAACCTGTTAAATAGAATATAAACAAAAAAGTAAAAGTTAAGGTCACATTAGTGTTCAAATAATTAACTTTAAAAATTATATTTATAATCATAGTATTTTAAACCATATTTTACTTAAATATATATTGTAATTAAGAAACATAATAACATAAAATCTTAAATTAAAAGGAAAAAATAAGATAAAAACACAAATTTTAAATGAAAAGTTTTATTATAATAATTAATAGTAATTCTTGATATTGTTTATACATCTGATATTATTATCAGACAAATCTAATTTTTGTAGATGAATTAAGTTACCGATCTCTTTTGGAATTGAACTTGTTAAATAGAATATAAACAAAAATGCAAAAGTTAAGGTCACATTAGTGTTTAAATAATTAACTTTAAAAATTATACTTATAATCGTAGTATTTTAAAAAATATTTTAGTTAAATATATATATTGTTACAAAATTAAGAAAAATTATAACATAAAATCTTAAATTAAAAGGAAAAAATAAGATAAAAACACAAATTTTAAATGAAAAGTTTTATTATAGTAATTAATATAGTAATTCTTGATATTGTTTATACCTTTGAGATTATTGAACGACAAACTTAACAATTGTAGTTTAGTTAAGTTACCGATCTCTTTTGGAATTAAACCTGTTAAATAGAATATAAACAAAAATGCACAAGTTAAGGTCACATTAGTGTTCAAATAATTAACTTTAAAAATTATATTTATAATCATAGTATTTTAAAAAATATTTTAGTTAAATATATATATTGTTACGAAATTAAGAAAAATTATAACATAAAATCCTAAATTAAAAGGAAAAAATAAGATAAAAACACAAATTTTAAATGAAAAGTTTTATTATTGTAATTAATATAGTAATTCTTGATATTGTTTATACCTTTGAGATTATTGTAAGACAAACTTAACCATTGTAGATTAGTTAAGTTACCGATCTCTTTTGGAATTGAACCTGTTAAATAGAATATAAACAAAAATGCAAAAGTTAAGGTCACATTAGTGTTCAAATAATTAACTTTAAAAATTATATTTATAATCATAGTATTTTAAACCATATTTTAGTTAAATATATATTGTAATTAAGAAAAATTATAACATAAAATCTTAAATTAAAAGGAAAAAATAAGATAAAAACACAAATTTTAAATGAAAAGTTTTATTATAGTAATTAATATAGTAATTCATGATATTGTTTATACCTGTGAGATTATTGCTATACAAATATAATTCTTGTAGATTAGTTAAGTTATCGATCTCTTTTGGAATTGAACCTGTTAAATAGAATATAAACAAAAATGCAAAAGTTAAGGTCACATTAGTGTTCAAATAATTAACTTTAAAAATTATATTTACAATCAAAGTACTTTCTAAAATATTTAATTTAAATATATATTGTTATGGAATTACAAAAGAAATAAGATGAATACCCAAATTTTATATAAAAATTATAAATGAAAAAAAATTAACAGACAATAAAAATATTTTAATAAATAAAAATTTTATAAAAGAGTTTCAAAATTTTATAGGAGAGTTAAAAGAGATATAAAGGATGCAAATTTAAAATTTTGAACTTGAAAGAAACAAGTAATATTATAATTTATTAAAAGTGTAAAATTCTTTTATTATAATAACTTAAATCATTACAACAACTATTGTCCCTTTCCCAAACTACCATTACTTAATCTATGTCTAAGACATTACCAATAAATTATATTTATTTTTATATTTATTTTTATGCATATATAAATAAAACTATGTTTAAAAATTAATTCGTATAGTTGAATATAATACTTAATTATTACAAAGATTGCATATATATTAGCAAAATTATGTAAACAACAATGTTTGCTATAACGTATGACTAAAAAATATTATTCCAACATAACATATAAATTTTAAAAAATAAAAAATTTATAAGAGAATCATTACTGTTGAAATTCAAATTTAAGACACTTGAAATATAAATTTAGTTTAAAAATAAATTTTATTAAATAAAAAAATATTTTTAAGAATATGAAGCTTGAAGACCTATCAAAATAGTACAAGTACAAATGTTTCTGAGAAGATTAAGAATTCATAAACCATAATTCAATAGCTAAAAAGTTATATATATATATATTTTATAAAAAAATACGGGTTTTTGATAATCATATTTCCAAACCAAAAGTATTTACTCTTAATAATAACATAAAGTTTGGTTATTTGATATTTTTAATATATGTTTATATTAAATAATTATATAAATAAAAAATAAACTATACAAATAATGAATAAATAATAAAATACAAATTTAATATTTCAATTTGTTGTAAACTTGAAAATAGAATTTTTTTTTTTTTTAAAGGAAACCTAAACTTTCATGAAAAGGGAATATATGTATCTTTTTCCGGAATATATATATATATATATATATATATATATATATACTATCTTTCTAATTAAATTTTACATATGGATTGTAACATCCTTAAATATTTAAATTTATATTTTTATGAAGTCATTAATTTATTACATATTTAGAACTCATTCTACATCAAATACTAATTTTATCTTCATAGATTATTATTGTACAAATTTATTCTTAATGATATTAGTATAGTTAAATTCATGAATTAGGAGAATATAAATACAAATAATTAAAATAGTGAATAGTGTAAAATATAATGTAAACTGTCCACTATAATAATAGTATTTATTATTATTATTAAACTACTCACTAAAATCAAAATTAAGGTTAAAATTTCAATATATATATTTACCTGTCAATTTATTTGACCACAGAGATAGGAGTGTAAGCATCTCCGCCTTCCCAATTTCCTTGGGTATTATTCCTTCAAATTGGTTACCACCCAAGTTGAGTATCTTGAGCTTTGAACATTGTGATACATTTCTTGGTATTTCACCATTTAGATTATTACCATCTAAATGAAGAATTTCAAGTGTTTTAAACCTATGACAAATATGATTTGGAAGAGAACTCGAGAAGTTATTATATGAAAGTATTAGAGTTTTTAAAGTTGAAATATTGGTAAACACATTTGATGGTAAAAAACCTGAAAGATGATTAAAACTCAAATCTAAAGATTTTAAGGAATTAACTTTTCCAATTTCTATTGGAATTGTCCCTTCTAAAAAATTATTTGACAAATCCAAAATTTCTAATTTTGGCATATCAAATATTGCACTTGGAATACGACCTGAGAAATTATTATTTCTCATGTCAAGAGAAACAAGAAACGAAAGGTTTGAGATATGAGGAGGTATAACTCCGTTAAGTGTCATATCGGAAATATCCAAAGCAATTACTCTTTGATGTTGAGAATTACAAGTGACTCCAATCCAATCACAAACAGAATATTTAGTTGACCAATTATGTAACAAGACATTATAAGGATCGAAAACAATATGAGTTTTCAAGACGAGCAAAGCAGATTGATCAACTGAGATATTAGCTTCTATTTCAATGGATAAACAAGCAATGAAGAAGAATAACAATACAAAAGAAAGATGAAAGCACTTAAGAATTTTCCCCATATTTCCCTCTTATGTAAGTAGTTTACCACTAAAACCCTTTATATAGAAGTAGGCTTTATTGTATATTTGAAGTCTTTTAAAGAAAAAAAATTTAATAATTTATATAAAGACTTTTGAATTAAAGTCAAGATAATGCGGGGGTCTTTGGTCCCTAGCAATTGGCGTTGTCTGGGGAGACTTGGGAGTCCTTTTCTTTCTTCCATTTTTTTTATTATTATTTTATTTCTTTTAAAAAGGGATACAAATTTTTATAAATAAATTTCTTAGAATTTAAGCTATTTTATTACATACAACAAGAGATGTTTTAGGTATAACTATTTCTTTTCTTTTCAATAATGTTTGTGTTGAAATAAAGAAAAAAGCTAATTTAATTTTTTTTTTTAACATTGATTCAATAATAAACGGGTTTTTAAAAAAATAAAAATTTTCCCAATAAAATTTTTACCACTAATATTTCATTAGTAAGGTCTCTCTTTCACTAATTTTGTTTTAATAAGTGCTATTTCAGAAATATCCAAAGCAACTACATTTTTATGTTTAGAATTACAAGTGACTCGGTCCCAATCACAAACAAATATTTAGTTGACCAATTACATAACAAGACATTATAAGGATAAAAAATAATATGAACTTTCATGACGAGTAAAGCAGATTGATCAACCGTGATATTATCTTTTATTTCAATGGATAAACAAGTAATAAAGAAGAGTAATAATACAAAAGAAAGATGAAAATAGTTAAGAATTTTTCTAATATTTACATCTTATTTAAGTAATTTATCATTAAAATCCTTTATATAGAAGTAGGACTTATTGTAGGGTGTATTATATATATATATATATATATATATCATATGAAAGAGAAATTAATTGATTTTCCATTAAACTCATATAATGACCATAAAATGTGTTAATATTGGTTGTAAAGTAAGTGCATGTTCTTTGGTCCCTAGCAATTGACGTTGACTGGGGAGACTTGGGAGTCCATTTCTTTCTTTCATTCTTTGTTTTTATTATTATTATTATTTGTTTACAAAAGTGATACATTTTTTTAGCGAAAAAGAAACTTTATTAACCAAAAAAATAAATGAAAAAATTTATTTTAAAATTATTTATTAAAAAATAATTAAACTAGTTTTTTTCTTTAAAAAAAATGAAATTATTTGTCAATTTTACTGTTATTATTATTTAAAATTAAAATCTTAATGTTTATTTTAATGTAAATTAAAACATGATAAATACTTACACAATTATTGTGAAAAATAGTAAGTTGTATTATTGTGTCTTGAAATTACATGTGTTTTACACTTTATTCTTTGTTAACTTTTTTCAAATTTTCCATCTTGACTTATTCCTCTTCACCTTTGCTTTAATTGCAAAAGCTATCCAAGAACAAATTTTCTTCTTTATATATATATATTATAGTAAAGTAAAATGAAGAATAAAGAATTATTTCAATATTTCTGAAATGGCACTAACGGAGTTATACCTCCTCATATCTACAATTAAAGCAAAAGTGGAGAGGAATAAGTCAAGATGGAAAATTTGGAAAAAGTTAAACAAAGAATATAGCGTAAAGCACACGTAATTTTAAAACTCAATAATACAATTTATTGTTATTGATAATGATTATGTAACGTATTTATCAAGTTTTAATTTATATTAAAATAAACATTATGATTTTAATTTTAAATAATAATAACAGTAAAATTGATAAATAAATTTATTTTTTTAAAAACAAAAAAAAATAATTAGTTTAAATTTTTTTAATAAAATAAAGTTTTTTTTTTCATTTATTATTTTCGTTAATAAAATTTCTTTTCACTAATTTTTTTCTCCCAATAAGATACCTTTGAAATTAATCATTAACCAATAAACTTCTTTGAATACAAAAGAAATTATTAAAAAACAATTAGTGAAAGAGAGACCTTACTAATGAAATATTAGTGTTAAAAATTTTATTAGGGATTTTTTTAAAAAAAATCGGTTTATTATTGAATCAATGTTAAAAAAAAATTAAATTAGTTTTTTTCCTTTATTTCAACACAAACATTATTGAAAAGAAAAGAAAAGAAATAGTTATACCTAAAGCATCTGTTGCTATATGTAATTAAATAGTTTAAATTCTAAGAAATTTGTTTATAGAAATCTGTATTCCTTTTTTAAACAAATAATAATAATAATAATAATAATAATAATAATAAAGAATGGAAGAAAGAAAATGACTCCCAAGTCTTCCCAGTCAACGCCAAGCCCCTACATTATCTTGACTTTCAAAAGTCTTTATATAAATTATTAAATAATTATTTTTTTTCTTTAAAACACTTCAAATATACAATAAGTCCTTTTTTTCTCTTGAAATGAAAAATAATAGTTTCTCAGACATTTGTCCATGTCTAAAGAAAAATAAATTATATAAATAATCTTTTTTTATTTATAAAAATATATCTATATAATTTATAAAAATAAATTCACAGATGAGTTAATTAGAAAAAAAAACAAAAAATTATATAAATAATCTTTTTTTATTAAACTAAAATATTATTCGAGTTATCATAACTCTGACTAATTTAGATTTGATTTAAATTATATTTATAGAGTTAACATTTATTGTTTTTGGTGTATTTATAGGTCAATCTTGATGGGCAGAACCATACCTACATACATTACAGCTAACATAAATGCTCAAATCCGAACCGCACAAAAAAATATCCAATAAGTCGTAATTAGTGACCCCCTTTCCTTCCCTCAAATATTTAATGCCAAAACTCCAATTTGCAGACGTTGTCATCAATATCTTTCACCATCCCATTTTGGACCTTTCTTTTGGTTAAATATACGTATATATTTACTCTTACAATGGTAGGCAAATCAGTGAGAAAATAATCATGAAAACTATAGATGATAATCCTAACATTACTTTTTCCAGTTTTATTTAATGTACCGAATTTATATTTCTTTGTCTAAATATTCTATTGATTTTGGTTTGGAATTTATTACCAACCGAATTTAAAATATTTTTATGACAACTTTCTAGTTTAATCAAGGAATTAGGTACTTGTAAGGCAAGAGATAATGGCATTTTAAATCATGGCAAAGACTGATTAATGTTAATAATTCTTTGTTTATTCATAATCATCTTAAGATAGCAAAAGCAGGGAAAGACAATTAGACATGGACAAATGCCTAAAAGTGTTCCAAGTGCAATATTTGATATGCCAAAATTAAAAATATTGGATTTGTTAATTAATTTTTTAGAAGGGACAATTCCAATAGAGACAAAAATATTATTTTTATATTATTTTTCCTTTTAATTTAAGAATTTATGTTATTATCTTTTTTAATTTCATAACAATATATATTTAACTAAAATATTTTATAAAACACTTTGATTGTAAATATAATTTTTAAAATTAATTATTTGAACACTAATGTGACCTTAACTTTTACATTTTTGTTTATATTCTATTTAACAGGTTCAATTCCAAAAGAGATCGGTAACTTAACTAATCTACAAGAATTATATTTGTCTCGCAATAACCTCATAGGTATAAACAATATCAAAAATTACTATATTAATTACTATAATACAATTTTTCATTTAAAATTTGTGTTTTTATCTTATTTTTTTCTTTTAATTTAAGATTTCATGTTATAATCTTTCTTAATTTCGTAACAATATATATATTTAACTAAAATATTTTTTAAAATACTATGATTCTAAATATAATTTTTAAAGTTAATTATTTGAACACTAATGTATCCTTAACTTTTACATTTTTGTATGTATTTTATTTAACAACTCCAATTCCGAAAGAGATGGGTAATTTAGCTACACTAAAATGGTTAATTTTGTTTAACAATAATCTTAGAGGTATGAATAATATTAAGAAGTGCTATATTATTACATATTTAACTATATTATTACATTTTATTTCATTCTATTTATTATCAGGTAAAATACCACAAAAACTTAGCAACTTGTATAACTTAGAGTTGATTGTGTTGCAAAACTTGGCGCTCAACTCACCATCAGCATTCTATAACTTATCTACTTTGCGACTAATAAGAATTGATTCATATCAACTCCAGAAATTCTTCCTCTTTTCAATCTTCCTAATTTGGAAGTATTTTACCTTTAATTAATAGATACTATTAAATTGTTATCAACGTTCTTGAGGTTAAACGATATATTTACAAATGTAAAATTATTAACAAAATTACTATTTACATGATAGATACTCTACCTTAGATTTTATTCTATTAAATGACAACTCTCTACTATATATTATAAACATAGTCCTTGATTATTCATAATACTAATACTAAGCACTAAATGTAAACACTATCTACAATAATTTCATATCAAAACCGCACATCAGGAAACGCTATTTGTTTTTTTTTATTATTATTTTGAATCGTTTAAATTACAATTATACCTTCAAAAGATTAACAAAACTACTCCATGTGCCATCAAAATATTTTTCATAAATAATTTTGTTTTTAAATTACCATTTTATCATTTAAAAGATAACAAAATTACTTTATATGCAATTTATAATCTTATACATATAAGACAAGTATTTGTTTTCTTCTTCTCAAGCATTTTTTTCTTTTATTGTCATGATTTTGTTGAATCCTAAAAAAAGAGATTCATGTCTTCTATTTAATTTAAATTAAGAATTTTATTTTTTTTCTTTCAATCTTTGTCTTTCTTTCTATATAAAGTTAAGACTTTTTTTTTATTACTTTATTTTAAAAAAATAAAAAATAAAATTATATTTATTTTCCTTTGATTTTGATTTTACTATAAATATTGAAATAATTCTTTATTTCTTCATTTTACTTTACTATAATATATATATATATATGAAGGAGCAAATTTGTTTTTGGATAGCTTCTACAATTAAAGCAAAGGTGAAGTGGAATAAGTCAAGATGGAAAATTTGGAAAAAGTTAAACAAAGAAAATTATTTTAAGACTCAATAATGCAATTTATTGTTATTGACAATTATTATATCACGTATTTATCAAGTTTTAATTTACATTAAAATAAACATTATGATTATAATTTCAAATAATAATAACAGTAAAATTGATAAATAATTTCATTTTTTTAAAATAAAAAAGTAATTAGTTCAATTTTTTAAATAAAATAAAGTTTTTTTTTCATTTATTATTTTCGTTAATAAAATTTCTTTTCACTAATTTTTTTTTTCTCAATAAGATACCTTTGAAATTAAAAATTAGCCAATAAACTTCTTTGAATACAAAAAGAATTATTTAAAAAAAAATTAGTGCAAAGAGACCTTACTAATGAAATATTAGTGTTAAAATTTTTATTACTGAAATTTTTTATTTTTTAAAAAACCGGCTTATTATTGAATCAGTGTTAAAAAAAATTAAATTATTTTTTTTCTTTATTTCAAAACAAACATTATTGAAAAGAAAAGAAAAGAAAAGAAAAGAAATAGTTATACCTAAAACATCTCTTGCTATATGTAATAAAATAGCTTAAATTCTAAAAAATTTATTTATAAAAATCTGTATCCCTTTTTAAAACAAATAATAATAATAATAATAAAAACAAAGAATGAAAGAAAGAAAAGGACTCCCAAGTCTTCCCAGTCAACGCCAATTGCTAGGGACCAAAGTCTTCCCAGAAAGAAAGCAAATTTGTTTTTGGATAGCTTCTACAATTAAAGCAAAGGTGAAGAGGAATAAGTCAAGATGGAAAATTTGGAAAAAGTTAAACAAAGAAAATTATTTTAAGACACAATAATGTAATTTATTGTTATTGACAATTATTATATCACGTATTTATCAAGTTTTAATTTACATTAAAATAAACATTATGATTATAATTTCAAATAATAATAACAGTAAAATTGATAAATCATCATTTTTTTAAAATAAAAAAGTAATTAGTTCAATTTTTAAATAAAATAAAGTTTTTTTTCATTTATTATTTTCGTTAATAAAATTTCTTTTCACTAATTTTTTTTCTCTCAATAAGATACCTTTGAAATTAAAAATTAGCCAATAAACTTCTTTGAATACAAAAAGAATTATTTAAAAAAAATTAGTGCAAAGAGACCTTACTAATGAAATAAGTGTTAAAATTTTTATTACTGAAATTTTTTATTTTTTAAAAAACCGGCTTATTATTGAATCAGTGTTTAAAAAAAATTAAATTATTTTTTTTCTTTATTTCAAAACAAACATTATTGAAAAGAAAAGAAAAGAAAAGAAAATAAATAGTTATACCTAAAACATCTCTTGCTATATGTAATAAAATAGCTTAAATTCTAAAAAATTTATTTATAAAAATCTGTATCCCCAAATAATAATAATAATAATAAAACAAAGAATGAAAGAAAGAAAAGAACTCCCAAGTCTTCCCAGTCAACGCCAATTGCTAGGGACCAAAGCTCCCCCCCCCCCCCCCCCCCCCCCCCCCCCCCAAAGTTAATAATTTTCTTTGTTTAACTTTTTCTAAATTTTCAATCTTGACTTATTCGTCTCCACTTTTTCTTTAATTGTAGATTTGAGGAGGTATAACTCCGTTAAGTGCCAAATATCCAAAGCAACTACATTTTTATGTTTAGAATTACAAGTGACTCGGTCCCAATCACAAATAAATATTTAGTTGACCAATTACATAACAAGATATTATAAGGATAAAAAATAATATGAGCTTTCATGACGAGTAAAGCAGATTGATCAACCGTGATATTATCTTTTATTTCAATGGATAAACAAGTAATAAAAAAGAGTAATAATACAAAAGAAAGATGAAAATAGTTAAGAATTTTTCTAATATTTACATCTTATTTAAGTAATTTACCATTAAAATCCTTTATATAGAAGTAGGACTTATTGTAGGGTGTAATAATAATATATAATAATAATAATAATACTAATAATAATAATAATAATAATAATCAGCAATTAGAAGAAGACATATATATATATATATATATATATATATATATATATATATATATATATATATATATATCTAAATGAATTTTGGGTTCCGAGAAACAAGTTTTTTGAATGAACTTTTTAAGGTGAAGGGGATCAGTATAAGATAAGGAAAGAATCCTTGAAAGAAATGCAGAGAGGTCGATGGTGAAATCAAGAAGAAGCATTTGAAAGGAATCAGAATACTTTTTTTGGGGACTCTGAAACTTCAATCTCCCCAATTCAAATTAAGAGGAAATAAGAAAAAGGAAAGCTGTAGAGAGAGCAGATTCTTAAAAAGCTGAAAACTGGAAAAATAATTATTAAATGATTGTTTTTTTTTAAAACACTTCAAATATACAATAAGTCCTTTTTTTTTCTCTTGAAATGAAAAATAATAGTTTCTCGTATCGTATTTCAAGTGCAATATTTGATATGCCAAAATTAGAAATATTGGATTTGTCAATTAATTTTTTAGAAGGGACAATTCCAATAGAGATAAAAATATTATTTTTATATTATTTTTCCTTTTAATTTAAGAATTTATGTTATTATATTTTTTAATTTCATAACAATATATATTTAACTAAAATATTTTATAAAACACTTTGATTGTAAATATGATTTTTAAAATTAATTATTTGAACACTAATGTGACCTTAACTTTTACATTTTTGTTTATATTCTATTTAACAGGTTCAATTCCAAAAGAGATCGGTAACTTAATAATCTACAAGAATTATATATGTCTCGCAATAACCTCAGAGGTATAAACAATATCAACAAATACTATATTAATTACTATAATACAATTTTTCATTTAAAATTTGTGTTTTTATCTTATTTTTTTTCTTTTAATTTAAGATTTCATGTTATAATCTTTCTTAATTTCGTAACAATATATATATATTTAACTAAAATATTTTTTAAAATACTATGATTCTAAATAAAATTTTTAAAGTTAATTATTCGAACACAAATGTATTCTTAACTTTTACATTTTTGTATGTATTTTATTTAACAACTCCAATTCCGAAAGAGATGGGTAATTTAGCTACACTAAAATGGTTAATTTTGTTTAACAATAATCTTAGAGGTATGAATAATATTAAGAAGTACTATATTATTACATATTTATTTCATTCTATTTATCATAAGGTAAAATACCACAAAAACTTAGCAACTTATATAACTTAGAGTTGATTATGTTGCAAAACTTGGCGCTCAACTCACCATCAACATTCTATAACTTATCTACTTTGCGACTAATAAGAATTGATTCATATCAACTCCAGAAATTCTTCCTCTTTTCAATCTTCCTAATTTGGAAGTATTTTACCTTCAATACAAAGGTATTGAAACAGTCATACCAGGTGAAGCCATCTCAAATGCTTCCCAACTTAAATCATTCTCTCTTTGGGGAAACAAATTTATAGGTTCTATTCCAGATAAAATTTTTAATTTAATCAATTTGACATTTTTATCTTTAAAAGGTAACAAATTACAAGGACCAATTCCAGAATCGATTGATAAAATGGTATCTTTACATTATTTAGATATGTTTGAAATATATATATATATATATATATATATATATCCCTTTATTTATAAATATATAATATAAAAAGAATTTATTAAAAAAATATTATAAAAATAAATACTCCACGTCTGATTTTCGCTTCAGTTGACTTTGTTGATAATCAAATTGAAACCCCCAACCGACGACACGGTACACGCCTTCGAATAAAGAGTAATTATACCGTGCGAACACCTGCACAGAACTTTCCCGCCAAAAACATTTTATTTCCCTTTTTTGCCCCTGATTATACTCTCACTTTGACTTCCCTTTAGTCAATTGAAGTTTAATAATAATATCTGTAGGTTATTTTAACCTATTTATCAAAATTTTAGATACAAAAAATTTATATTATATAACGGATATTTGGTGAATTTGAACAGGTCATTTGTACGTAAAAAGTGACGTGTATCGGTTCGGGGTGGTATTGTTAGAAATATTATCTGGGCTTCGAGTTGTGGATCGACATCGGCCCGTTGAAAAAGTCAATCTAGTAGATTGGGCCAAGCCTGTTTTACCAGATAAAAGAAAGCTCAGAAAGTTAATGGATCCAAGACTAGAAGGACAATACCCATCCAGAGGAGCATTCCAAATAGCTGAACTCATTCTCAAATGTCTCCAGACTGAGCACATATACCGGCCCAACATGGAAGAAATATTGGACACGTTAGAAAGCGTAGGTGCCCTCAAAATTAAAACAAAGGACCCCAAATCAAACTACAACCATGCACCGTTATAACCGGTCACCTCTTCAAAAATATCCAAGTGGGCCAAGCGTTGGCGGAAATGGAGCCCGAGCCCATCAACAGTTTCCCGTCAAGTCGTATTAGTAAAATCAAGCCCATCAAGTTTCTCCTTAAAGAATATTTGTGCCTATATTTTGTTTAGTTAGATTCTCCCACGTGCTTTTATTGAAGATGTTTTGTAACCCTAGAGATGATTATAGGTTCGATTTTTCTCTCTATTGAAGATAGTGTGTTAAAGTTATTAGTGATTATGTGTTATATAAATATTTATAATTATATATATAATCAAGTTATTTTGCCTTAAATATTTTTAATAGATTATTCAAGTATAGACATTTTTTTAATTTTGTAAATATTTTTAACACTCAATCAACATGTAAGAACTTATTATCAACTTAAGATATCTCTTACCATAATTATAAGTATTATTAAAGTGACAGTTACAACATTTAGATTTGTAAAGTGAATAAAAGACGTTTTATTTAAATTTTATATGCACGTCAATTACTCAATAATTTATTTTAAATTTGTAAATTTTACTTAAAATAACAAGTTTAGAAGATACTTTTACAATAATAAAACTTTGACTAAAATGATTGAAGGTCATATAAGCCCCCAAAATAAAATATAAAGAAAAACAAATAAGAAATTTAAGCATGCAAAAATAGCGTGATGGGGATTCTTGATTTTGTCTTTAGAATTACGATTGCTTTATATATATATATATATATATATATATATTTTAACTTTAAAAACTCTAATACTTTCACATAATAATTTCTGGAGTTCTCTTCCAAATCATATTTGTCATTGGTTTAAAACACTTGAAAATTTTCATCTAGATGGAAATAATCTAAATGGTGAAATACCAAAAAATGTATCACAATGTTCAAAACTTCAGGAACTCCGCTTGGCTGCTAACCAATTTGAATGAATAATACCCAAGGAAATTGGAAAGACGGAGATGCTTACACGCCTATATCTGGGTCAAATAAATTGACAGGTAAATATATATATTTCGAAATTTTAACTGTAATTTTTATTTTAGTGAGTAGTTTAATAATAATAAAAAATACTATTATTATAGTGGACAGTTTACATTATATTTTACACTATTCACTATTTTAATTATTTGTATTTATATTCTCCTAATTCATGAATTTAGCTATAATAATTTTATTAAGAATAAATTTGTACAACAATAATCTATGAAGATAATAAATTAATGACTTCAAAAAATATAAATTCAAATATTTAAGGATGTTACAATCCATATGTAAAATTTAATTAGAAAGATAATATATATATATATATATATATATTCCTGAAAATATATATATATATTCCCTTTTCATGAAAGTTTAGGTTTCCTTTCAAAAATAATTTCCGTTTTCAAGTTTACAACAAATTGAAATATTAAATTCGTATTTTATTACTTATTCATTATTTGTATAATTTATTTTTTATTTATATAATTATTTAATATAAACATATATTAAAAATATCAAATAACTAAACTTTATATTATTATTAAGAGTAAATACTTTTGGTTTAGAAATATGATTATCAAAAACCCGTATTTTTTTATAATATATATATATATATATATATGTATATAAATAAATAAATAAATAAATAAATAAATAATAAATAAATAAATAAATATATATATATATATATATATATATATATAAACTTTTTAGCTATTGAATTATGGTTTATGAATTTATATTTTAACTGTTTTAAGGGTGTTAAATAGTAATGATTCTCTTACAAATTTTTTATTTTTTTTAAAAAAAATTATATGTTATGTTGAAATATTTTTTTAATTTTAATCATACGTTTAGCAAACATTGCTGTTTACATAATTTTGCTATATATATATATATATATATATATATATATATATATATATATGCAATCTTATTTGTAATAATTAAGTATTATATTCAACTATACGAATTAATTTTTAAACATAGTTTTATTTATATATTTTTTGAATATATATACATACATACATATAATTGGGTAATTGAAGCTTCTTTTTATTAATATAAGAGTAAAAACTTCATTTTAAATGTTTGTAAGACTATACCAAAAGGAACTTCAATATATGCTTAAAAATAAATATAATTTATTGGTAATGTCTAAGACATAGATTAAGTAATGGTAGTTTGGGAAAGGGACAATAGTTGTTGTAATGATTTAAGTTATTATAATAAATGAATTTTACACTTTTAATAAATTATAATATTACTTGTTCCTTTCAAGTTCAAAATTTTAAATTTGCATCCTTTATATCTCTTTTAACTCTCCTATAAAATTTTGAAACTCTTTTATAAATTTTTTTTTTATTAAAATATTTTTATTATCTGTTAATTTTTTTTTATTTATAATTTTTATATAAAATTTGTGCTTTCATCTTATTTCTTTTGTAATTTCATAACAATATATATTTAAATTAAATATTTTAGAAAGTACTTTGATTGTAAATATAATTTTTAAAGTTAATTATTTGAACACTAATGTGACCTTAACTTTTGCATTTTTGTTTATATTTTATTTAACAGGTTCAATTCCAAAAGAGATCGGTAACTTAACTAATCTACAAGGATTAGATTTGTCTAGCAATAATCTCAGAGGTATAAAGAATATCAAGAATTACTATATTAATTATTATAATACAATTTTTCATTTAAAATTTGTGTTTTTATCTTATTTTTTCCTTTTAATTTAAGATTTTATGTTATAATCTTTCTTAATTACAATATATATTTAACTAAAATATGGTTTAGAATACTATGATTATAAATATAATTTTTAAAGTTAATTATTTGAACACTAATGTGACCTTAACTTTTGTATTTTTGTTTATATTCTATTTAACAGGTTCAATTCCAAAAGAGATCGGTAACTTAACTAATCTACAAGTTTTGGCTTTCAATAATCTCGGAGGTTTTAACAATATCAAGAATTACTATATTAATTACTATAATACAATTTTTCATTTAAAATTTGTGTTTATATCTTATTTGTTCCTTTTAATTTAAGATTTTATGTTATAATCTTTCTTAATTTCATAACAATATATATATTTAACTAAAATATTTTTTAAAATACTATGATTATAAATATAATTTTTAAAGTTAATTATTTGAGCACTAACGTACCCTTAACTTTTACATTTTTTATGTATTTTATTTAACACGTCCAATTCCAAAAGAGATGGGTAATTTAGCTACACTAAAATGGTTAATTTTGTTTAACATTAATCTTAGAGGTATGAATAATATTATGAAGTACTATATTATTACATATTCAACTATATTATTACATTTTATTTCATTCTATTTATTATCAGGTAAAATACCACAAGAACTCAGCAACTTGCATAACTTAGAGTTTATTTTGTTGCAAAACTTGGCGCTCAACTCACCATCACAATCTATAACTTATCAACTTTGCAAGAAATAGCACTTGATTCATATCAATTTACAGAAATTCTTCCTCTTTTCAATCTTCCTAATTTGGAAATATTTTACCTTCGATACAAAGGTATTGAAACAGTCATACCAGGTGAAGCCATCTCAAATGCTTCCCAACTTAAATCATTATATCTTTTGGGAAATAAATTTATAGGTCCTATTCCGGATAAAATTTTCAATTTAATCAATTTAACATTTTTATCTTTAAAAGGTAACAAATTACAGGGATCATTTCCAGAATCGAATGGTAAAATGGTATCTTTACATTATTTAGATATGTCTGAAAATAATTTTTCAGGTCCTATTCCAAAGTCAATTGGCGATATAATATCTTTAGAAGAATTATATTTATCGTACAATAATCTCTCTGGTTTAATTTCCGATTCAATTACAAAACTTTCAAAGCAATTACTCTTTGATGTTGAGAATTACAAGTGACTCCAATCAAATCACAAATAGAATATTTAGTTGACCAATTATGTAACAAGATATTATAAGGATCGAAAAC
This sequence comes from Asclepias syriaca, assembly GCA_027405835.1. NCBI lineage: Eukaryota > Viridiplantae > Streptophyta > Magnoliopsida > Gentianales > Apocynaceae > Asclepias > Asclepias syriaca. The sequence continues at coordinate 2,222,401 of CM049934.1, read as the reverse complement.
AATATGAGTTTTCAAGACGAGCAAAGCAGATTGATCAACAGAGATATTAGCTTCTATTTTAATGGATAAACAAGCAATGAAGAAGAATAACAATACAAAAGAAAGATGAAAGCACTTAAGAATTTTCCCCATATTTCCCTCTTATGTAAGTAGTTTACCACTAAAACCCTTTATATAGAAGTAGGACTTATTGTATATTTGAAGTCTTTTAAAAAACAAAAAATCATTTAATAATTTATATAAAGACTTTTGAAAGTTAAGATAATGTGGGGGGCCTTTGGTCCCTAGCAATTGGCGTTGACTGGGGAGACTTGGGAGTCCTTTTCTTTCTTCCATTCTTTGTTTTTATTATTATTTTTATTTGTTTTAAAAAGGGATAGAGATTTCTATAAACAAAATTTCTTAGAATTTAAGCTATTTTATTAGATGTTTTAGGTATGACTATTTCTTTTCTTTTCTTTTCTTTTCAATAATGTTTGTGTTGAAATAAAGAAATAAAACTAATTTAATTATTTTTTAACATTGATTCATTAATAAACCGGTTTTTTTTTAAATAAAAAATTCCCTAATAAAATTTTTAACACTAATATTTCATTAGTAAGGTCTCTCTTTCACTAATTTTTTTTTTTAATAATTCTTTTTGTATTCAAAGAAGTTTATTGGCTAATGATTAATTTCAAATGTATCTTATTGAGAGAAAATAAATTAGGGAAAAGAAATTTTATTAAGAAAACTAATAAATGAAAAAAAAACTTTTTTTTATTAAAAAAATTAAACTAATTATTTTATTAAAAAATTAAACTAATTATTTTTTTAAAAAAATTAAATTATTTATTAGTTTTACTGTTATTATTATTTAAAATTAAAATCATAATGTTTATTTTAGTGTAAATTAAAACTTAATAAATATGTTACATAATCATTGTCAATAACAATAAATTGCATTATTAAGTCTTAAAATTACGTGTGTTTACGTTATATTCTTTGTTTAACTTTTTTCAAATTTTCCATCTTGACTTATTCCTCTTCACTTTTGCTTTAATTGTAGAAACTATCCAAAAACAAATTTTCTTATTCCTATATATATATATATATATTATAGTAAAGTAAAATGAAGAAATAAAGAATTATTTAAATTTTTATAGTAAAATCAAAATTAAAGGAAAATAAATTTTATTTTATTTTTTAAAAAAAAAAATAAAAAAAGCCTTAACTTTATATGGAGAAGAAAGACAAAGATCGAAAGAAAAAAATCTTAATTTTAAATTAAATAGAAGCCATGAATCTCTTTTTTAGGTTTGAGCAAAATCATGAAAATACAAGAAAAAAAATGCTTGAGTAGAAGAAAATAAATACATGTCTTATACAGATTACAAAATTTTAATTGCATTATAGAGTAATTTTGTTATTTTTAAAAATAAAATGGTAATTTAAAAATAAAAATATTTATTAAAAATATTTTAATGGCACATTGAGTAGTTTAGTTAATCTTTAGAGGGTATAATTGTAATTTACCGATCCATAGTAAAAAAAAAAAGAAAAAAATTCTTTATTAAAAATATTTTGATGGCACATGAGTAGCTTTGTTATTTTTTAGAGGGTATAATTGTAATTTAATCGATCCATAAAAAATGAGAGGGGGTTTAGGGTAAAAGAAAAGGAAACCCTCATTTAAAACTTCTTAAGGTAAGTTTAGTCTTGATGCTAATCTTAGGGGAAGTTAATGAATTAACGACTCAGTAACAACCCTAAAAAGGTTTAGAATTACTTGCAACAAACCGTATTGAGGTAATCACTTTAAATAATTCATATTTAATAACAAGATAAATATGAGAACGTAATTGTCTTAGATCTACTTATAAGTTATATCTTTGAACATAGTTCAACCTAGTTATTTGAATTGTGTCTAACCAATATTCATTATGAGTTTCTTTCCTCCTATTTTTTGAGTATTTTGTCCTCAAATTAATTCGAGCGTTCATTATGAGATCAATTCAACCACTAAGTTGGAACCATGACTAAGTTCTCGCTAGGCTGATTATGAGATTAATTAATAGATACTATTAAATTGTTATCAACGTTCTTGAGGTTAAACGATAAATTTACAAATGTAAAATTATTGACAAAATTAATATTTACACGATAGATACTCTACCATAGATTTTATTTTATTAAATAACAACTCTCTACTATATATTATAAACATAGTCCTTGATTATTCATAATACTAATACTAAGCACTAAATGTAAACACTATCTACAATAATTTCATATCAAAACCGCACATCAGGAAACGCTATTTTTTTTTCTTTTTTTACTATGAATCGTTTAAATTACAATTATACCTTCAAAAGATTAACAAAACTACTCCATGTGCCATCAAAATATTTTTCATAAATAATTTTGTTTTTAAATTACCATTTTATCATTTAAAAGATAACAAAATTACTTTATATGCAATTTATAATCTTATACATATAAGACAAGTATTTGTTTTCTTCTTCTCAAGCATTTTTTTTCTTTTATTGTCATGATTTTGTTGAATCCTAAAAAAAGAGATTCATGTCTTCTATTTAATTTAAATTAAGAATTTTATTTTTTTTCTTTCAATCTTTGTCTTTCTTTTCTATATAAAGTTAAGGCTTTTTTTATTACTTTATTTTTAAAAAATAAAAAATCAAATTATATTTATTTTCCTTTGATTTTGATTTTACTATATAAATTGAAATAATTCTTTATTTCTCTTCATTTACTTTACTATAATATATATATATATATATATATGAAGGAGCAAATTTGTTTTTGGATAGCTTCTACAATTAAAGCAAAGGTGAAGAGGAATAAGTCAAGATGGAAAATTTGGAAAAAGTTAAACAAAGAAAATTATTTTAAGACTCAATAATGCAATTTATTGTTATTGACAATTATTATGTCACGTATTTATCAAGTTTTAATTTACACTAAAATAAACATTATGATTATAATTTCAAATAATAATAACAGTAAAATTGATAAATAATTTCATTTTTTTAAAACAAAAAAGTAATTAGTTCAATTTTTTAAATAAAATAAAGTTTTTTTTTCATTTATTATTTTCGTTAATAAAATTTCTTTTTACTAATTTTTTTTTCTCTCAATAAGATACCTTTGAAATTAATCATTAGCCAATAAACTTCTTTGAATACAAAAAGAATTATTTAAAAAAAAATTTAGTGCAAAGAGACCTTACTAATGAAATATTAGTGTTAAAATTTTTATTACGAATTTTTTAATTTTAAAAAAACCGGTTTATTATTGAATCAATGTTAAAAAAAAATTAAATTAGTTTTTTTCTTTATTTCAAAACAAACATTATTGAAAAGAAAAGAAAAGAAAAGAAATAGTTATACCTAAAACATCTCTTACTATATGTAATAAAATAGCTTAAATTCTAAGAAATTTATTTATAGAAATCTATATCCCTTTTTAAAACAAATAATAATCATAATAAAAACAAAGAATAGAAGAAAGAAAAGGACTCCCAAGTCTTCCCAGTCAACGCCAATTGCTAGGGACCAAAGCTCCTCCCCTCCCCCCGCATTATCTTGACTTTCAAAAGTCTTTATATAAATTATTGAATGACTTTTTTTTTTTAAATGATTTCAGATAATAGTTTCTCAGGCCGTATTCCAAGTGCAATATTTGATATGTCAAAATTAGAAATTTTGGATTTGTCAAATAATTTTTTAGAAGGGACAATTCCAATAGAGATAAAAATATTATTTTTATATTATTTTTCCTTTTAATTTAAGATTTTATGTTATTATCTTTTTTTAATTTCATAACAATATATATTTAACTAAAATATTTTATAAAACACTTTGATTGTAAATATAATTTTTAAAGTTAATTATTTGAACACTAATGTGACTTTAACTTTTTGCATTTTTTTTATATTCTATTGAACAAGTTCAATTCCAAAAGAGATTGGTAACTTAACTAATCTACAAGAATTATATTTTTCTTGAAATAATCTGAGAGGTATAAACAATATTAAGAATTATTATATTAATTACTATAATACAAATTTTCATTTAAAATTTATGTTTTTATCTTATATTTTCTTTTTAATTTAAGATTTTATGTTATAATCTTTCTTAATTTCATAACAATTTATATATATATATATATATATATATATAACTAAAATATTTTTTAAAATACTATGATTATAAATATAAATTTTAAAGTTAATTATTTGAACACTAATGTACTCTTAACTTTTACATTTTTGTATGTATTTTATTTAACAGGTCCAATTCCAAAAGAGATGAGAAATTTAGCTACACTAAGATGGTTAATTTTGTTTAACAATACTCTCATAGGTATGAATAATATTAAGAATTACTATATTATTACATATTCAACTATCAACTTTCAAAAAAATTTCCCCTTTTCAATCTTCCTAATTTGGAAATATTTAACCTTCAATACAAAGGTATTGAAGCAGTCATACCAGATGAAGCCATCTCAAATGCGTCCCAACTTAAATCATTATCTCTTTGGGGAAACAAATTTATAGGTTCTATTCCGGATAAAATTTTTAATTTAACCAATTTGGAATTTTTATCTTTAGAAGGTAACAAATTATAAGGACCAATTCCAGAGTCAATTGGGAAAATAGTATCTTTACATTATTTAGATATGTCTAAAAATAATTTTTCAGGTCCTATTCCAAAGTCAATTGGCGATATAACATCTTTAATAGAATTATATTTATCCTACAACAATGTATGTAGTTTAATTCCCAATTCAATTACAAAAGTTTCAAACTTGAGAAAATTGAATCTAACGCACAATAAGCTATAAGGTCAATTTTTCAAGTTGTATCCTATGTAAGTTTGATAGATTAGAAAAACATAAACTTTTGTGTATTTCAATAATCTACGAAAATTTCTAATATATGACATTATATATTTAATTAAGTTGTATCTCTTCTTTTTTTTTTTTGCTTTAATTTATTTATAGAAATATGATTTTGAGAGATTTGTTTTATAATATTCACTAATTTCTTTTTAGTAAATTTATTTAATTAAGAACAAACTTTGGCCTTCAAAAAGCAGCCAAAAATCAAATATTATTATTTTGAAAAACCAAACTAATTAATTATTATCTATATTTTTATTCATTTCTTGCATGATTTTGAAGGCTTTAGCTAAATTTGGAGATCTTCTTGTTTCTTTCTTTCTTTTTTATCTTTTATTTATATTTTTTAAAAACTGTGTATTTTATTAAAATGAAATTTGTGAATTTTATATTATAATAAAATTCTAATAAAATTGAAAGAAAATTATAAATCTCACATGAGGTTGTACAATCGATAAGAAATTTAATTATTCAAAACATTAATTTGAGATTTTTTTTTAAATACTATCATCTTTACTTTTTTATTCTCTTTTTTCTCGAATGATTTTTTATACCACTTTGTTCTTATTTTGAAATTTTTATCCATTATTGTATTTTCATTAGTATGATTCAGGAAAATAAAAATATTGATCTCATCAATAATTATTTTTAAAATATAATAATAGTGGTTTTAATCTTCAAAACAATTTAAACAAAAGTTTTATTTTCTTTTGTATCTTTTGACAATCATACATTATAGTCAATGGTATATTAGGAAGGAAGAAATATTACTTATATACAAAATATAAAGAAAGGAAATAAAGAAATTATGGATTTAATATTACATGAAATGAAATGCATGAAGATTTATACTTTTAGTGCAACAGTGTAAAAAGATTATAATGCAAAAAATAATTATTGCGTTGAGATGAATTTGTAGGAAGAACAGAAGATATATATATATATATATATATATATATATATATATATCGTTCATATTTGCACATATCTTATATTAGTGGAACAAAACTTCTGCTGAAGACTTCTTCTTAGGAATCTTTTTTAACAGTTAAATATCATATTTACAATCAACTACTTTTTAGCACTATTATTGATATATACTAGAAAAGATATCTTGAGTTTATATTTCATGACATTTCATCGTTAGATTTTAAAGGTTAGATGAAATATCACACATGTATATATATATTAGGATATTAATCCAAGTCCCACATCTAAAGATAATGGTAGAGTTATCTAATATATAATAATTTCAGCTATTCCATTATTATAAGATTTTTTGGCTAGCTATTTCAACTATATAATTTGTGTTTTGTACTTTAGGAACTTATGAACTTACAATTTAATCACACTTGTGTGTGGATCTAAATGCCTCAAAATAATTTTCACAAGTTTTATTTTATGTCATTTACTCTGTCCCTCTAATTTGGGAAACAAATTCTCATGAAAATGGCATCATCAAATCTTGCTATAAAAATATTTTATCATCAAACGTTCAATATACCTTATAATAAATTGGGAGTCATAAACAATTCAACCTTATAATAGCTACCCAAAAAACTTTATTCTTATATACTAGACAAGTTTACCATTATCTTTAGATGTGAGACTTGGATTAATATCTAAACATATGTCCAACCTTTAAAATTTAATCACGAAATGTGATGAAATATAAACTCAAGATATCTTTTCTAGTAGTAGTGCTAAAAAGTAGTTGATTGTAAATATGATATTTGAGTATTAAAAAAGATTCCTAAGAAGAAGTTTTGTTCCACTAATGGAAATATTGTGTTAGACTGAATTTCAGCTAATGTATGGTGCACCTGGAGGTCCAGAATTGGGATCAAGGGTGAAGGAAGTGCTGAATAGCAGTGGTTTGAATGTACATGAAGATAAGAAACGTGGATTGGATCATGGAGCATGGGTTCCATTACTTCTAATGTATCCAGAAGCTAATATCCTTGTCTGCCAACTCTATGTTCAGTCAAACCGGGATGGAACTTACCATTATAATGTGGGGAGAGCATTAGCGCCACTTAAAAATGAAGGTGTTCTCATCATTGGATCTGGAGCTACCACTCATAACTTAAGCTCTCTTCGTCACACTGATTCAGTTGCTCCTTGGGCTAAGCAATTTGATTCTTGGCTAAAAGATTCACTTCTTCATGGAAGGTACATACATCCATACATTTACGTTTTCTTTTTTTTTCTTTTTTTTTTTTTACGATTATTGATAAACCCTTTTGGTATATAATGTTGTCGGATTAAAGGTTTTCCAAATCGCTTTCTTTAGACCCTTTAAACGTATTTCTCAAAAGAGGATTATTTATAATTTAAAATATAGGTACGAGGATGTGATGCAGTATGAAAAGAAGGCACCAAATGCAAAAATTGCGCACCCATGGCCTGAACATTTCTATCCATTACTTGTAGCAATGGGAGCTTGCGGTGAGAAATCAAAAGCTGAACAAATCCATCAAAGTTGGAGCCTTTTTACTCTCTCCTATTCTTCCTACAAATTCATCTCAACACAATAATAATCTTATTTACACTCTTGCTCTCAAAATATGAATCTTCATGCATTTCATTTCATGTAATATTAAATCCATAATTTCTTTATTTCATTTCTTTATATTTTGTATATAAGTAATATTTCTTCCTTCCTAATATACCATTGATTAAAACTTTTGTTTAAATTGTTTTGAAGATTAAAATCAAAATAATTATTGATGAGATCAATAATTTTTTTCCCTTAATCGTACTAATCAAAATACAATAAAGGTTGAAAATTTCAAAATAAGAACAATGTGGTATAAAAATCATTCAAGAGAAAAGATAATAAAAAATAAAGATGATAATATTAAAAAAATAAAATAAAATCTCAAATTAATGTTTTGAATAATTAAATTTTTTATAGATTGCACAAGTGAGATCTTATATAATATTTATAATTTTATTTCAATTTTATTATAATTTTATTTCAATTTTATTTCAATTTTATTTCAATTTTATTATAATTTTATTATAATATAAAATTCACATATTTCATTTTTATAAAATACAAAGATTTTTTAAAAAATAAAATAAAGAAATAAATAAGGAAAGAAGATCTCCAAATTTAGCTAAGCCTTCAAAATCATGTAAGAAATGAATAAAAATATAGATAATAATTGATTAGTTTGGTTTTTCAAAATAATAATATTTGATTTTTGGCTGCTTTTTGAAGGCCAAAGTTTGTTCTTAATTGAATAAATTTACTAAAAAGAAATTAGTGAATATTATAAAATAAATCCCTCAAAATCATACTTTTATAGATAAATTAAAGAAAGAAAAAAAAAGAGATACAACTTAATTAAATATATAATATCATATATTACAAATCTTCGTAGATTATTGAAATATACAAAAGTTTATGTTTTTCTAACCTATCAAACTTACATAGTATATAACTTGAAAAATTGACCAGATAGCTTATTGTGTGTTACATTCAATTTTCTCAAGTTTGAAAGTTTTGTAATTGAATCGGGAATTAAACCAGAGAGATTGTTGTAGGATAAATTTAATTCTATTAAAGATATTATATAGCCAATTGACTTTGGAATAGGACCTGAAAAATAGAATGAAATAGAATGAGTTCTTGTGATATTATAGCAATTAATATAGTAATTCTTAAATTAAAAGAAAAAAAATAACATAAAAACACAAATTTTAAATGAAAAATTGTATTATAGTAATTAATATAGTAATTCTTGATATTGTTTATACCTTTGAGATTATTGTCAGACAAACTTAACCATTGTAGATTAGTTAAGTTACCGATCTCTTTTGGAATTGAACCTGTTAAATAGAATATAAACAAAAATGCAAAAGTTAAGGTCACATTAGTGTTCAAATAATTAACTTTAAAAATTATATTTATAATCATAGTATTTTAAACCATATTTTAGTTAAATATATATTGTAATTAAGAAAGATAATAACATAAAATCTTAAATTAAAAGGAAAAAATAAGATAAAAACATAAATTTTAAATGAAAAGTTTTATTATAGTAATTAATATAGTAATTCTTGATATTGTTTATACCTCTGAGATTATTGGCAGACAAACTTAACCATTGTAGATTAGTTAAGTTACCGATCTCTTTTGGAATTAAACCTGTTAAATAGAATATAAACAAAAATGCAAAAGTTATGGTCACATTAGTGTTCAAATAATTAACTTTAAAAATTATATTTATAATCATAGTATTTTAAACCATATTTTAGTTAAATATATATTGTAATTAAGAAAGATAATAACATAAAATCTTAAATTAAAAGGTAAAAATAAGATAAAAACATAAATTTTAAATAAAAAGTTTTATTATAGTAATTAATATTGTAATTCTTGATATTATTTATACCTCTGAGATTATTGGCAGACAAATCTAAATTTTGTAGATGAGTTAAGTTACCAATCTCTTTTGGAATTAAACCTGTTAAATAGAATATAAACAAAAATGCAAAAGTTAAGGTCACATTAGTGTTTAAATAATTAACTTTAAAAATTATATTTATAATCGTAGTATTTAAAAAAAATATTTTAGTTAAATATATATATATATTGTTACGAAATTAAGAAAAATTATAACATAAAATCTTAAATTAAAAGGAAAAAATAAGATAAAAACACAAATTTTAAATGAAAAATTTTATTATAGTAATTAATATAGTAATTCTTGATATTGTTAATACCTCCGAGATTAATGCCAGAAAAATCTAACACTTGTAGATTAGTTAAGTTACCAATCTCTTTTGGAATTGAACCTGTTAAATAGAATATAAACAAAAATGCAAAAGTTAAGTCACATTAGTGTTTAAATAATTAACATTAAAAACTATATTTATAATCATAGTATTTTAAACCACATTTTAGTTAAATATATATTGTAATTATGAAAGAAAATAACATAAAATCTTAAATTAAAAGGAAAAAATAAGATGAAAACATAAATTTTAAATGAAAAGTTTTATTATAGTAATTAATATAGTAATTCTTGATATTGTTTATACCTCTGAGATTATTGGCAGACAAATCTAAATTTTGTAGATTAGTTAAGTTACTGATCTCTTTTGGAATTAAACCTGTTAAATAGAATATAAACAAAAATGCAAAAGTTAAGTCACATTAATGTTTAAATAATTAACTTTAAAAATTATATTTATAATCATAGTATTTTAAACCATATTTTAGTTAAATATATATTGTAATTAAGAAAGATAATAACGTAAAATCTTAAATTAAAAGGAAAAAATAAGATAAAAATACAAATTTTAAATGAAAAGTTTTATTATAGTAATTAATATAGTAATTCTTGATATTGTTTATACCTTTGAGATTATTGGCAGACAAATCTAATTTTTGTAGATGAGTTAAGTTACCGATCTCTTTTGGAATTGAACTTGTTAAATAGAATATAAACAAAAATGCAAAAGTTAAGGTCACATTAGTGTTCAAATAATTAACTTTAAAAATTATATTTATAATCGTAGTATTTTAAAAAATATTTTAGTTAAATATATATATTGTTACGAAATAAAGAAAAATTATAACATAAAATCTTAAATTAAAAGGAAAAAATAAGATAAAAACACAAATTTTAAATGAAAAGTTGTATTATAGTAATTAATATAGTAATTCTTGATATTGTTAATACCTTCGAAATTATTGCCAGAAAAATATAACACTTGTAGATTAGTTAAGTTACCAATCTCTTTTGGAATTGAACCTGTTAAATAGAATATAAACAAAAATGCAAAAATTAAGGTCACATTAGTGTTTAAATAATTAACTTCAAAAATTATATTTATAATCGTAGTATTTTAAAAAATATTTTAGTTAAATATATATATTGTTACGAAATTAAGAAAAATTATAACATAAAATCTTAAATTAAAAGGAAAAAATAAGATAAAAACTCAAATTTGAAATGAAAAGTTTTATTATAGTAATTAATATAGTAATTCTTGATATTGTTTATACCTGTGAGATTATTGCTAAACAAATATAATGTTTGTAGATTAGTTAAGCTACCAATCTCTTTTGGAATTGAACCTGTTAAATAGAATATAAACAAAAATGCAAAAGTTAAGGTCACATTAGTGTTCAAATAATTAACTTTAAAAATTATAATTATAATCATAGTATTTTAAACCATATTTTAGTTAAATATATATTGTAATTAAGAAATATTATAACATAAAATCATAAATTAAAAGGAAAAAATAAGATAAAAACACAAATTATAAATGAAAAGTTTTATTATAGTAATTAATATAGTAATTCTTGATATTGTTTATACCTGTGAGATTATTGCTAAACAAATATAATGTTTGTAGATTAGTTAAGCTACCGATCTGTTTTGGAATTGAACCTGTTAAATAGAATATAAACAAAAATGCAAAAGTTAAGGTCACATTAGTGTTCAAATAATTAACTTTAAATATTATATTTATAATCATGGTATTTTAAACCATATTTTAGTTAAATATATATTGTAATTAAGAAAAATTATAATATAAAATCTTAAATTAAAAGGAAAAAATAAGATAAAAACACAAATTTTAAATGAAAAGTTTTATTATAGTAATTAATATAGTAATTCTTGATATTGTTTATACCTGTGAGATTATTGCTAAACAAATATAATATTTGTAGATTAGTTAAGCTACCGATCTCTTTTGGAATTGAACCTGTTAAATAGAATATAAACAAAAATGTAAAAGTTAAGGTCACATTAGTGTTCAAATAATTAACTTAAAAAATTATATTTATAATCATAGTATTTTAAACCATATTTTAGTTAAATATATATTGTAATTAAGAGAGATAATAACATAAAATCTTAAATTAAAAGGAAAAAATAAAATAAAAACACAAATTTTAAATGAAAAGTTTTATTATAGAAATTAATATAGTAATTCTTGATATTGTTTATACCTCTGAGATTATTGGCAGACAAATCTAATTTTTGTAGATGAGTTAAGTTACCGATCTCTTTTGGAATTGAACCTGTTAAATAGAATATAAACAAAAATGCAAAAGTTAAGGTCACATTAGTGTTCAAATAATTAACTTTAAAAATTATATTTATAATCATAGTATTTTAAACCATATTTTAGTTAAATATATATTGTAATTAAGAAAGATAATAACATAAAATCTTAAATTAAAAGGAAAAAATAAGATAAAAATACAAATTTTAAATGAAAAGTTTTATTATAGTAATTAATATAGTAATTCTTGATATTGTTTATACCTCTGAGATTATTGGCAGACAAATCTAATATTTGTAGATGAGTTAAGTTACCGATCTCTTTTGGAATTAAATCTGTTAAATAGAATATAAACAAAAATACAAAAGTTAAGGTCACATTAGTGTTCAAATAAATAACTTTAAAAATTATATTTATAATCGTAGTATTTTAAAAAATATTTTAGTTAAATATATATATTGTTACGAAATTAAGAAAAATTATAACATAAAATCTTAAATTAAAAGGAAAAAATAAGATAAAAACACAAATTTTAAATCAAAAGTTATATTATAGTAATTAATATAGTAATTCTTGATATTGTTAATACCTCCGAGATTATTGCCAGAAAAATATAACTTTTGTAGATTAGTTAATTTACCAATCTCTTTTGGAATTGAACCTGTTAAATAGAATATAAACAAAAATGCAAAAGGTAAGGTTACATTAGTGTTTAAATAATTAACTTTAAAAATTATATTTATAATCGTAGTATTTTAAAAAATATTTTAGTTAAATATATATATTGTTACGAAATTAAGAAAAATTATAACATAAAATCTTAAATTAAAAGGAAAAAATAAGATAAAAACACAAAATTTTAAATGAAAGTTGTATTATAGTAATTAATATAGTAATTCTTGATATTGTTAATACCTTCGAGAATATTGCCAGAAAAAAATAACACTTGTAGATTAGTTAAGTTACCAATATCTTTTGGAATTGAACCTGTTAAATAGAATAAAAACAAAAATGCAAAAGTTAAGGTCACATTAGTATTTAAATAATTAACTTTAATAATTATATTTATAATCGGAGTATTTTAAAAAAAAATTTAGTTAAATATATATATTGTTACGAAATTAAGAAAAATTATAACATAAAATCTTAAATTAAAAGAAAAAAATAAGATAAAAATACAAATTTTAAATGAAAAGTTTTATTATAGTAATTAATATAGTAATTCTTGATATTGTTTATACCTTTGAGATTATTGAACGACAAACTTAACCATTGTAGATTAGTTAAGTTACCGATCTCTTTTGGAATTAAACCTGTTAAATAGAATATAAACAAAAATGCAAAAGTTAAGGTCACATTAGTGTTCAAATAATTAACTTTAAAAATTATATTTATAATCATAGTATTTTAAACCATTTTTTAGTTAAATATATATTGTAATTAAGAAAAATTATAACATAAAATCTTAAATTAAAAGGAAAAAATAAGATAAAAACACAAATTTTAAATGAAAAGTTTTATTATAGTAATTAATATAGTAATTCTTGATATTGTTAATACCTTCGAAATTATTGCCAGAAAAATCTAACACTTGTAGATTAGTTAAGTTACCAATCTCTTTTGGAATTGAACCTGTTAAATAGAATATTAACAAAAATGCAAAAGTTAAGGTCACATTAGTGTTTAAATAATTAACTTTAAAAATTATATATATAATCGTAGTATTTTAAAAAATATTTTAGTTAAATATATCTATTGTTACGAAATTAAGAAAAATTATAATATAAAATCTTAAATTAAAAGAAAAAAATAAGATAAAAACACAAATTTTAAATGAAAAGTTTTATTATAGTAATTAATATAGTAATTCTTGATATTGTTTATACCTTTGAGATTATTGAACGACAAACTTAACCATTGTAGATTAGTTAAGCTACCTATCTCTTTTTGAATTAAACCTGTTAAATAGAATATAAATAAAAATGCAAAAGTTAAGGTCACATTAGTGTTCAAATAATTAACTTTAAAAATTATATTTATAATCATAATATTTTAAACCATATTTTAGTTAAATATATATTGTAATTAAGAAAGATAATAACATAAAATCTTAAATTAAAAGGAAAAAATAAGATAAAAACAGAAATTTTAAATGAAAAGTTTTATTATAGTAATTAATATAGTAATTCTTGATATTGTTTATACCTTTGAGATTATTGTCAGACAAACTTAACCATTGTAGATTAGTTAAGTTACCGATCTGTTTTGGAATTAAACCTGTTAAATAGAATATAAACAAAAATGCAAAAGTTAAGTCACATTAGTGTTCAAATAATTAACTTTAAAAATTATATTTATAATCATAGTATTTTAAACCATATTTTAATTAAATATATATTTTAATTAAAAAAAATTATAACATGAAATCTTAAATTAAAAGGAAAAAATAAGATAAAAACACAAATTTTAAATGAAAAGTTTTATTATAGTAATTAATATAGTAATTCTTGATATTGTTTATACCTCTGAGATTATTGGCAGACAAATCTAATTTTTGTAGATGAGTTAAGTTACCGATCTCTTTTGGAATTAAACTTGTTAAATAGAATATAAACAAAAATGCAAAAGTTAAGGTCACATTGGTGTTCAAATAATTAACTTTAAAAATTATATTTATAACCGTAGTATTTTAAAAAACTATTTTAGTTAAATATATATATATATATATATATATTTATAGGAGAGTTAAAAGAGATATAAATGATTAAAATTTAAAATTTTGAACTTGAAACAAACAAGTAATATTATTATTTATTAAAAATGTAAAATTCTTTTATTATAATAACTTAAATCATTACAACAACTATTGTCCCTTTCCCAAACTACCATTACTTAATCTATGTCTAAGACATTACCAATAAATTATATTTATTTTTATATTTATTTTTAAACATATATAAATAAAACTATGTTTAAAAATTAATTCGTATAGTTGAATATAATACTTAATTATTACAAAGATTGCATATATATATATATATATATATATATATATATATATATATATATATATTAGCAAAATTATGTAAACAACAATGTTTGCTATAACGTATGATTAAAAAATATTATTCCAACATAACATATAAATTTTAAAAAATAAAAAATATAAAACAAAAAATTTATAAGAGAATCATTACTGTTGAAATTCAAATTTAAGATACTTAAAACAGTTAAAATATAAATTTAGTTTAAGAATGAATTTTATTAAATAAAAAAATATTTTTAAGAATATGACGCTTGAAGACCTATCAAAATAGTACAAGTACAAATGTTTTTGAGAAGATTAAGAATTTATAAACCATAATTCAATAGCTAAAAAGTTATACATATATATATATATATTATAAAAAAATACGGGTTTTTGATAATCATATTTCAAAACCAAAAGTATTTACTCTTAATAATAACATAAAGTTTAGTTATTTGATATTTTTAATATATGTTTATATTAAATAATTATATAAATAAAAAATAAATTATACAAATAATGAATAAATAATAAATTACGAATTTAATATTTCAATTTATTGTAAACTTGAAAACGGAATGTTTTTTTTTTGAAAGGAAACCTAAACTTTCATGAAAAGGGAATATATGTATTCTTTTTCAAGAATATATATATATATATATATATAATATCTTTCTAATTAAATTTTATATAGGGATTGTAACATCCTTAAATATTTAAATTTATATGTTTATGAAGTCATTAATTTATTACATATTTAGAACTCATTCTACATCAAATACTAATTTTATCTTCATAGATTATTGTTGTACAAATTTATTCTTAATGATATTATTATAGTTAAATTCATGAATTAGGAGAATATAAATACAAATAATTAAAATAGTGAATAGTGTAAAATATAATGTAAACTGTCCACTATAATAATAGTATTTTTTATTATTATTAAACTACTCACTAAAATCAAAATTACGGTTAAAATTTCGAAATATATATATATTTACCTGTCAATTTATTTGACCATAGAGATAGGAGTGTAAGCATCTCCGCCTTCCCAATTTCCTTGGGTATTATTCCTTCAAATTGGTTACCACCCAAGTCCAGTATCTTGAGCTTTGAACATTGTGATACATTTCTTGGTATTTCACCATTTAGATTATTACCATCTAAATGAAGAATTTCAAGTGTTTTAAACCTATGACAAATATGATTTGGAAGAGAACTCAAGAAGTTATTATTTGAAAGTATTAGATTTTTTAAAGTTGAAATATTGGTAAACACATTTGATGGTAAAAAACCTGAAAGATGATTAAAACTCAAATCTAAAGATTTTAAGGAATTAACTTTTCCAATTTCTATTGGAATTGTCCCTTCTAAAAAATTATTTGACAAATCCAAAATTTCTAATTTTGGCATATCAAATATTGCACTTGGAATACGACCTGAGAAATTATTATTTCTCATGTCAAGAGAAACAAGAAACGAAAGGTTTGAGATATGAGGAGGTATAACTCCGTTAAGTGTCATATCGGAAATATCCAAAGCAATTACTCTTTGATGTTGAGAATTACAAGTGACTCCAATCCAATCACAAACAGAATATTTAGTTGACCAATTATGTAACAAGACATTATAAGGATCGAAAACAATATGAGTTTTCAAGACGAGCAAAGCAGATTGATCAACAGAGATATTAGCTTCTATTTTAATGGATAAACAAGCAATGAAGAAGAATAACAATACAAAAGAAAGATGAAAGCACTTAAGAATTTTCCCCATATTTCCCTCTTATGTAAGTAGTTTACCACTAAAACCATTTATATAGAAGTAGGCTTTATTGTATATTTGAAGTCTTTTAAAGAAAAAAAAATTTAATAATTTATATAAAGACTTTTGAATTAAAGTCAAGATAATGCGGGGGTCTTTGGTCCCTAGCAATTGGGGTTGATTGGGGAGACTTGGGAGTCTTTTTCTTTCTTCCATTCTTTGTTTTTATTATTATTTTATTTGTTTAAAAAATGGATAGAGATTTTTATAAATAAATTTCTTAGAATTTAAGCTATTTTATTACATACAACAAGAGATGTTTTAGGTATAACTATTTCTTTTCTTTTCAATAATGTTTGTGTTGAAATAAAGAAAAAAGCTAATTTAATTTTTTTTTAAACATTGATTCAATAATAAACGGGTTTTTTAAAAAATAAAAAATTTCCCAATAAAATTTTTACCACTAATATTTCATTAGTAAGGTCTCTCTTTCACTAATTTTGTTTTAATAATTCTTTTTGTATTCAAAGAAGTTTATTGGCTAATGATTAATTTCAAAGGTATCTTATTGAGAGAAAAACAATTAGGGAAAAGAAATTTCATTAACGAAAATAATAAATGAAAAAGAAGATTTATTTTATTAAAAAAAATTAAACTAATTATTTTTTTTAAATGAAATTATTTATCAATTTTACTGTTATTATTATTTAAAATTAAAATCATAATGTTTATTTTAGTGTAAATTAAAACTTGATAAATACGTGACATAATCATTGTCAATAACAATAAATTACATTATTGAGTCTTAAAATTACGTGTGTTTTACGCTATATTCTTTGTTTAACTTTTTCCAAATTTTCAATCTTGACTTATTTGTCTCCACTTTTTCTTTAATTGTGATATGAGGAGGTATAACTCCGTTAAGTGCCATTTCAGAAATATCCAAAGCAACTACATTTTTATGTTTAGAATTACAAGTGACTCGGTCCCAATCACAAACAAATAATTAGTTGACCAATTACATAACAAGACATTATAAGGATAAAAAATAATATGAGCTTTCATGACGAGTAAAGCACATTGATCAACCGTGATATTATCATTTATTTCAATGGATAAACAAGTAATAAAGAAGAGTAATAATACAAAAGAAAGATGAAAATAGTTAAAAAAATTTCTAATATTTACATCTTATTTAAGTAATTTACCATTAAATTCTTTTATATAGAAGTAGGACTTATTGTAGGGTGTATTTTATATATATATATATATATATATATATATATATAATATATATATATTTCATATGAAAGAGAAATTAATTGATTTTCCATTAAACTCATATAATAACCATAAAATGTGTTAATATTGGTTGTAAAGTAAGCGCATGTTCTTTGGTCCCTAGCAATTGACGTTGACTGGGGAGACTTGGGAGTCCATTTCTTTCTTTCATTCTTTGTTTTTATTATTATTATTATTTGTTTACAAAAGTGATACATTTTTTTAGCGAAAAAGAAACTTTATTAACGAAAAAAATAAATGAAAAAAAATATATTTTAAAATTATTTATTAAAAAATAATTAAACTAGTTTTTTTCTTTAAAAAAATGAAATTATTTGTCAATTTTACTGTTATTATTATTTAAAATTAAAATCTTAATGTTTATTTTAATGTAAATTAAAACATGATAAATACGTTACACAATTATTGTAAAAAATAGTAAGTTGTATTATTGTGTCTTGAAATTACATGTGTTTTACACTTTATTCTTTGTTAACTTTTTTCAAATTTTCCATCTTGACTTATTCCTCTTCACCTTTGCTTTAATTGCAAAAGCTATCCAAGAACAAATTTTCTTCTTTATATATATATATTATAGTAAAGTAAAATGAAGAATAAAGAATTATTTCAATATTCCTGAAATGGCACTAACGGAGTTATACCTCCTCATATCTACAATTAAAGCAAAAGTGGAGAGGAATAAGTCAAGATGGAAAATTTGGAAAAAGTTAAACAAAGAATATAGCGTAAAACACACGTAATTTTAAGACTCAATTATACAATTTATTGTTATTGACAATGATTATGTAACGTATTTATCAAGTTTTAATTTACATTAAAATAAACATTATGATTTTAATTTTAAATAATAATAACAGTAAAATTGATAAATAAATTTATTTATTTTTAAATAAAAAAATATAATTAGTTTAATTTTTTTTAATAAAATAAAGTTTTTTTTTCATTTATTATTTTCGTTAATAAAATTTCTTTTCACTAATTTTTTTCTCCCAATAAGATACCTTTGAAATTAATCATTAACCAATAAACTTCTTTGAATACAAAAGAAATTATTAAAAAACAATTAGTGAAAGAGAGACCTTACTAATGAATTATTAGTGCTAAAAATTTTATTAGGGATTTTTTTTTTTAAAAAAAATCGGTTTATTATTGAATCAATGTTAAAAAAAATTTAAATTAGTTTTTTTCCTTTATTTCAACACAAACATTATTGAAAAGAAAAGAAAAGAAATAGTTATACCTAAAACATCTGTTGCTATATGTAATTAAATAGTTTAAATTCTAAGAAATTTGTTTATAGAAATCTGTATCCCTTTTTAAAATAAATAATAATAATAATAATAACAAAGAATGGAAGAAAGAAAATGACTCTCAAGTCTTCCCAGTCAACGCAATTGCTAGGGACCAAAGGTCCCCTCCTCCCTTCCCATTATCTTGACTTTCAAAAGTCTTTATATAAATTATTAAATGATTGTTTTTTTTCTTTAAAACACTTCAAATATACAATAAGTCCTTTTTTTTTCTCTTGAAATGAAAAATAATAGTTTCTCAGGCATTTGTCCATGTCTAAAGAAAAATAAATTATATAAATAATCTTTTTTTATTTATAATAATATATCTATATAATTTATAAAAATAAATTCACAGATGAGTTAATTAGAAGAAAAAAAAAACAAAAAATTATATAAGTACTATGTTTTTATTAAACTAAAATATTATTCGAGCTATCATGACTCTGACTAATTTAGATTTGATTTAAATTGTATTTATAGAGTTAACTTTTATTTTAAAAAATATTTTATTATAACTCTTAAAATAACATTCATAATAAAAATAATAATTCCTAATTTTATGTAATATTCACCGTATATATATAAATTTTTTTTGAGGAGAGTTATTGTTTTTGGTGTATTTATAGGTCAATCTTGATGGGCAGAACCATACCTACATACATAAATGCTCAAATCCGAACCGCACAAAAAAATATCCAATAAGTCGTAATTAGTGACCCAATTTGCCAAACCTCCAATTTAATGCCAAAACTCCAATTTGTAGACGTTGTCATCATATCTTTCACCATCCCATTTTGGACCTTTCTTTTGGTTAAATATACGTATATATTTACTCTTACAATGGTAGGCAAATCAGTGAGAAAATAATCATGAAAACTATAGATGATAATCCTAACATTACTTTTTCCAGTTTTATTTAACGTACCGAATTTATATTTCTTTGTCTAAATATTCTATTGATTTTGGTTTGGAATTTATTACCAACCGAATTTAAAATATTTTTATGACAACTTTCTAGTTTAATCAAGGAATTAGGTAGTTGTAAGGCAAGAGATAATGACATTTTAAATCATGGCAAAGACTGATTAATGTTAATAATTCTTTGTTTATTCATAATCATCTTAAGATAGCAAAAGCAGGGAAAGACAATTAGACATGGACAAATGCCTAAAAGTGTTCCAAGTGCAATATTTGATATGCCAAAATTAGAAATAATGGATTTGTCAATTAATTTTTTAGAAGGGACAATTCCAATAGAAACAAAAATATTATTTTTATATTATTTTTCCTTTTAATTTAAGAATTTATGTTATTATCTTTTTTAATTTCATAACAATATATATTTAACTAAAATATTTTATAAAACACTTTGATTGTAAATATAATTTTTAAAATTAATTATTTGAACACTAATGTGACCTTAACTTTTACATTTTTGTTTATATTCTATTTAACAGGTTCAATTCCAAAAGAGATCGGTAACTTAACTAATCTACAAGAATTATATTTGTCTCGCAATAACCTCAGAGGTATAAACAATATCAAAAATTACTATATTAATTACTATAATACAATTTTTCATTTAAAATTTGTGTTTTTATCTTATTTTTTTCTTTTAATTTAAAATTTCATGTTATAATCTTTCTTAATTTCGTAACAATATATATATTTAACTAAAATATTTTTTAAAATACTATGATTCTAAATATAATTTTTAAAGTTAATTATTTGAACACTAATGTATCCTTAACTTTTACATTTTTGTATGTATTTTATTTAACAACTCTAATTCCGAAAGAGATGGGTAATTTAGCTACACTAAAATGGTTAATTTTGTTTAACAATAATCTTAGAGGTATGAATAATATTAAGAAGTACTATATTATTACATATTTAACTATATTATTACATTTTATTTCATTCTATTTATTATCAGGTAAAATACCACAAAAACTTAGCAACTTGTATAACTTAGAGTTGATTGTGTTGCAAAACTTGGCGCTCAACTCACCATCAGCATTCTATAACTTATCTACTTTGCGACTAATAAGAATTGATTCATATCAACTCCAGAAATTCTTCCTCTTTTCAATCTTCCTAATTTGGAAGTATTTTAATTAATACAAAGGTATTGAAACAGTCATACCAGGTGAAGCCATCTCAAATGCTTCCCAACTTAAATCATTATCTCTTTGGAGAAACAAATTTATAGGTTCTATTCCAGATAAAATTTTTAATTTAATCAATTTGACATTTTTATCTTTAAAAGGTAACAAATTACAAGGACCAATTCCATAATCGATTGATAAAATGGTATCTTTACATTATTTAGATATGTTTGAAAATAATTTTTCAAGTCCTATTCCAAAGTCAATTGGCGATATAATATCTTTAGAACAATTACATTTATCCTACAACAATCTCTCTGGTTTAATTTCCGATTCAATTACAAAACTTTCAAACTTGAGAAAATTGAATCTAACACACAATAAGCTATATGGTCAATTTTTCAAGTTGTAGCCTATGTAAATTTGATAGATTAGAAAAACATAAACTTTTGTGTATTTCAATGATATATGACATTATATATTTAATTAAGTTGTATCTCTTTTTTTTTTCTTTAATTTATCTATAGAAGTATGATTTTGAGGGATTTATTTTATAATATTCACTAATTTCTTTTTAGCAAATTTATTTAATTAAGAATAAACTTTCGCCTTAAAATAGCAGCCAAAAATCAAATATTATTATTTTGAAAAACCAAACTAATCAATTATTATCTATATTTTTATTCATTTCTTGCATGATTTTGAAGGCTTTAGCTAAATTTGGAGATCTTATTTCTTTCTTTCTTTTTTATCTTTTATTTATATTTTTTAAAAACTGTATATTTTATAAAAATGAAATTTGTGAATTTTATATTATAATAAAATTCTAATAAAATTGAAAGAAAATTATAAATCTTACATGAGGTTGTACAATCGATAAGTAATTTAATTATTCAAAACATTAATTTGAGAATTTTTTTTAAAAAAAATACTATCATCTTTACTTTTTTATTATCTTTTTTTCTCGAATGATTTTTTTATACCACTTTGTTCTTATTTTGAAATTTTTATCCATTATTGTATTTTGATTAGTACGATTCAAGGAAATAAAAATATTAATCTCATCAATAATTATTTTTAGAATATAATAATAGTAATTTTAATCTTCAAAACAATTTAAACAAAAGTTTTATTTTCTTTTGTATCTTTTGACAATCATACATTATAGTCAATGGTATATTAGGAAGGAAGAAATATTACTTATATACAAATTAAAAAGAAAGGAAATAAAGAAATTATGGATTTAATATTACATGAAATGAAATGCATGAAGATTTATACTTTGAGTACAACCGTGTAAAAAGATTATAATGCAAAAAATAATTATTGTGTTGAGATTAGAGCTGTAAACGAACCAAATGGTTCGCGAACAAAGCTCGTTCGAGCTCGTTTATACTCGGTTCGAGCTCGTTTATTTATTAAACAAACAAACACGAACAAAATTTTAGACTCGATTAAATTTCAAGCTTATTCAAACATTGTTCACGAACATACCAAGCGTTCGCGAACAAATTATAAATATTTATATATATTATTAAAAATAATATTTAATATTTAAATTAGAAATTTTTTTAATTTTTTTTTTCTAATTTCCAGAGGTGATTCAACTTCCCTAACGTTTTTCAAAATGTTAAAGTAATTTGTTTCTCTTAGAAACCATAAAAAGACTTTTGAGTTCTAACTAAACTCAATCAACTTTCTTTCTATACAAACCCTAAAAAATTAACCGTTCTCCTTTCCTTACCTTCTCAAAGTCTAGACTCAACTAAAAAAATAAGTTTATCCTTCCCTTACCTTCTTTAATATTCTTTATATATTTAACAATTTTTTTTCAGATAGAGAATGATAATCTATCTTTTGAATAAATTATTTTATCTTAGTTTGAAATTTAATTATTTTAATTATTATATTTAGATTTATCATTTAAAAGAATCTTTTATTATTATTATTATTATTAAATAGTTAAATATTTAAATTCTATTTTTTTTATAAATTTGAAATTTTGAAAAAAAAATTAATATTTAAATTTGAAATTTTTTTAAATTTATTCGAGCGAACTCGAGCTCGAATTCGAACAATAAAAAAAAATAGTCAAACAACTTTTTCTGTTCGAAATATTAAACGAGCGAACTCAAACGTGCTCGAATAATAATCAAACAAACCCAAATTATCTGATGTTCGGTTCGACTCGATTCGTTAACAGCTCTAGTTGAGA
This sequence comes from Asclepias syriaca, assembly GCA_027405835.1. NCBI lineage: Eukaryota > Viridiplantae > Streptophyta > Magnoliopsida > Gentianales > Apocynaceae > Asclepias > Asclepias syriaca. The sequence continues at coordinate 2,198,749 of CM049934.1, read as the reverse complement.
TGAATTTGTAGGAAGAATAGGAGAGAGTAAAAAGGCTCCAACTTTCGTGGATTTGTTCAGCTTTTTATTTCAGCACTTCCAATTCTAGAGCTCCAGGTGCACCATATTTCAGCTTTTTCCATCCCTAAGTGGTTATTGACATTTTTACACTTAACCCTTTATTTCAAAAACTACAATTAAATAAACCAATGACAATATAAATATGACTATATCTATTATCTCGATTATGGACAAAAATATTTTAATAAATATGACAAGAAATCATAAATTTCACTAAAATTCACTTTTGAGAATTATAATATAATTTGTCGATCGTATTTCAATATTCTCATAAAAGAATAAAGTTAAAGCTTTCAAACATAATATTTTTCCATAAGATTGATTCACTTGAAATATATACGTCATATCCAAAAATTCTAAAATAAGAAATATTGGGCTAAAAACCAACTGTAATGGAGAAAATTTACGATAATGTTATGACCTTAATGCACAAGTGTTTCAACATGTAAAATAAATGTTTCAACAAATCATTATGTGTGTGAATATGAACTCATGAATGTTCAACAATTATTTTACAATAAGAATCAAATATATCTCAAGAAAATTTACCAGTATTATCTAAACGAATTCGTTTAATAGGATTATTAAAAAATTTTGTTCTCAAACAAATTATTTGGACAAGTAATCTTGCAGACTTCATGTTGCGAATTGATAATAAACAAAAATATGACCATCAAGTCACTGCATACAAAATATTTAAATTGTCCACACGGTGAATTAATTGATTCACATATATCTTCTCGAATCCACATTCAACTTCTTTTTTTAATGATAATGGTCTAACAATTAATTTTCTTTTTAAAACATGCAACACATAACAATCAAAATCAAAGATTAACCATGAGTAAAATTTGAAACTTTATCAAAATGTTATTTCAATTATTTTAATTTATAAACAAATTTTGATTTCAATGTAACTTATATTATTTATTATATGACTTTTATTTACAGGTATAATTCGAAAAGAGATTTGTAGTTTAATTTCTCTAAGATATTTATTTTTAGACGACAACAAAATAAGCAGGTATTGAAAAATTTTACACTTTTAATAAATTATAATATTACTTTAAAAATCAAAATTATATAACTCTTTAAATTTGTAATATTTATAACTCTTTAGCTCTTTAAATTATATACCTCTTTCAAAATTATATTAGGTCTTTAATATACATTTATGATTCCAAAAAAAATTGAGAATTTAAATGGTCTAAATATATTAAATTTATCTCAAAATAACATAACATTTATAATTCTACTACAAGTTAATCTATTAAACTTTTTATTTTAAAGAATTTCTACACTTTTAATTGTTTATACATGATGAGATGATTGATTAGTTTGCTAATATATTCAAAGAAATTAAACACCATCATTAACCTCAACAACTACTTCCATAACTATATATATATATATATATAATTTGTTCTTATTTTGTAACTCAAAGACAACACTCAAGTTTTAATTTTGTTACTCAAGATAGAGTGATATAAATGATTTTTTTTGGTACCTACTTAGGGTGGATGTTACCACATTTTCGGTGAAACTAATCAAGATTTAATTTATGCAGCGTTTGCAAAGTTCAACTCTTACTTAAGATTTAGAGTTATCCGTTTCAAGATAATGTCAATCGTCCACACTGAAGGAAGTATTTAAAAGTCTACTTATTAACTCCCCAAGCTATCGGATTATATAAATGAAAACTCATATAAACGTGAAAGGAGACTAGGAATTGGAAAGTAATATATGATTCAAAGATAGAATTATTACCTTTTTGCATATATATATATATAAAGAATATTTATTTCTACCAAAATAATAATTTGAATTATTCCAAATATATAAATTTTCTTTTTCTTTTTAATACCAATAAACTTGACATATATAAATATACTTTAGAGTTTTAAATTTATTTATTTATATTTTTTTTTATCTTGTTGAAGAATTTGAAATTCTCTTTTAAAATTTTGACTCTAGTAAAATATTTTTATTGTATGTTTTTTCTTTTCTTTTTTTTTTTGAATTTTCATATAAAATTTGTGTGTTCATCTTATTTCTTTCTTTGTTTTGATTTAAGCTTTTATATCATTATCTTTTAAAATTTTGTAACAATATATATTAAACTAAAATATGTTATAAAGTATTTTCATTATAAATATAAATTTTAAAATTAATTATTTGAACACTAATATAACTTTAACTTTTACATTTTTGTATGTATTTTATTTAGCAGGTCCAATTTCAGAAGAGATTAATAACTTAACTATTCTACAATCATTATATTTGTTGGTTATTAATCTCACAGTTATAAATAACATCAAGAATTATTCTATTAATAAATATAATACAACTTTTCATTAAAAATTTGTGTTTTTATCTTATTTTTTCCGTTTTAATATATTATATTTCTTAATTTCGTATATATATATATATATATTATATATATATATATATATATATATATATATTATAAAATTAAAATATTTTGTAAAAGACTTTGATTATAATTATAATTTTCAAAGTTAATTATTTAACCCTACTTTAACCTTAACTTTAATATTTTTATATATATTTCATTTCACAAGTTTAATTCCAAAAGATATCGGTAACTTATTTAAACTACAAGATTTATATTTGTCTGATAATAATTTTAGAAGTATAAACAACATCAAAAATTACTATATTATTACATATTATTACATAATCAAGAACTCAACAACTTGCATAAGTTAGAGTTCATTTGGTTACAAAACTTGGCGCTCAACTATCAGCATTCTATAACGTATCAACATTGCGAAAAATATCACTTGATTCATATCAACTTTAAGAAATTCTTTCTCTTTTTCAATCTTCCTAATTTTGTAAGGTTTAACCTTCAATACAAAGGTATTGAAGCAGTCATACCAGGTGAAGCCATCTCAAATGCTTCCCAACTCGAATCATTATCTCTTTGGTGAAACAAATTTATAGATTCCAGATAAAATTTTCGATTTAATCAATTTTAATTTTTTTATCTTTAGAAGGTAACAAATTACAAAGATTAATTCCAAAGTTCCATCGGTAAAATGGTATCTTTATATCATTTAGATATATCTAAAAGTAATTTTTCAAATTGTATTCCAATGTAAATTGATAAAATGGTATCTTTATTTGAGTTGGATATATTTGAAAATAAATTTTCAGAACCTTATTCCAAAGTCAATTGTCTTACAATAATCTCTGGTTTAATTCCCCATTCAATTACATAACTTTTAAATTTAGAGAAAATTGAATCTATCACATAATAAGTTATCTCGTGAAATATTCAAGTTGTATCCTTCGTAATATTAGAAAAATATAAACTTTTGTGTATTTTAATGATTTACGAAAATTTTTAATATATGACATTATTATATTTAACTAAGTTGCATCTCTTATTTTCTTTTTCTTTTTTCTTTTTTAAATCTATACAAGGATGATTTAGTGGATTTTTTTTTTAATATTCATTAATTTCTTTTTAGTAAATTTATTTACTAAGAAAATATTTAGCCTTTCAAAAAGTTATATATATATATATATATATATATATATATATATGTATATTATTATATTATTATTATTTTACTAATAATTCTTTCATTTCATGCAATAAAATATATGTTAGTTCTTTTAAATAATAAAATTATGAGCTTTTTAATCATATATATATATATATGTGTGTGTGTGTATGTGATAGAATTTAATTTTTTTACTACTATTATAATATTTAATTATTATTCTTCTCTTTTTGAAGAGTTATTGACAATAAATTGGACATGTGAAATGTGGAAAGTGCAAAACTCCATTCTTTTTATGTCATCATTTAAAATCAATTTACCTATTATTTTATTCATAATAAATTTGAAGATGTTCCTTTTTTCCCTTAAATAAAATTTGTAAATTACATACTTTAATAAAATTGTGATGTTAAAAGTCTTTTTTAATTATTTAAGAAGTAATTTTATTGTCTTATCTTTTGGATGATTTTTTGTACCACTATGTTTTTCACCCACTATTGTTTGTTGATTAGTAAGAATTAGTTGGTTAAAAAAAAATAGCAATTAGAGAGACGTATGACCTCTGACAAGCGAGTACGTATTAATACAAGAGTATTAACTCGTTTTTACCAACATGCATTATTCATGCTCTCAAGATGATAAGCAATACTTAGTTTTCAGTATCTTTTCCTAAATTAGCTATGATCATAGAATATAAATAGTAATACATGCACAACACAATCACTAGATATCCATTATTGTTATAGTATTCTGCACTTTCATAAAACAATTTAAGAACATTCTCTTTTATTTTCGATTTTACAAGGAAATTCTTAAAATTTGTTACTAACTTGTCATAGTATTATATACTTTTAGAAAATAATCAATAACATTCTCTTTAATTTTCAATTTTACGAAAAACATTTAGAATTTATTAATAACTAATATTTCTTCCTTCCTAATATACCATTGATTATAACTTTTGTTTAAATTGTTTTGAAGATTAAAATAAAAATAATTATTGATGAGATCAATAATTTTTTTTTCCCTCAATCTTACTAATCAAAATACAATAATGGTTCAAAATTTCAAAATAAGAACAAAGTGGTATAAAAATCATTCAAAAGAAAAGATAATAAAAAATAAAGATGATAATATTAAAAAACAAATCTCAAATTAGTGTTTTGAATAATTAAATTTTTTATAGATTGCACAAGTGAGATCTTATATAACATTTATAATTTTCTTTTAATTTTATTATAATTTTATTATAATATAAAATTCACAAATTTCATTTTTATAAAATACAAAGATTTTTTAAAAAATAAAATAAAAAAATAAAGAAAGAAAGAAGATCTCCAAATTTAGCTAAGCCTTCAAAATCATGCAAGAAATGAATAAAAATATAGATAATAATTGATTAGTTTGGTTTTTCAAAATAATAATATTTGATTTTTGACTGCTTTTTGAAGGCCAAAGTTTGTTCTTAATTAAATAAATTTACTAAAAAGAAATTAATGAATATTATAAAATAAATCCTTCAAAATCATACTTCTATAGATAAACTAAAGGGAAAAAAAAAGAGATACAACTTAATTAAATATATAATGTCATATATTAGAAATCTTCGTAGATCATTGAAATATACAAAAGTTTATGTTTTTCTAACCTATCAAACTTACATAGGATACAACTTGAAAAATTGACTAGATAGCTTATTGTGTGTTAGATTCAAGCTTCTCAACTTTGAAAGTTTTGTAATTGAATCGGGAATTAAACCAGAGAGATTATTGTACGATAAATATAATTCTTCTAAAGATATTATATCGCCAATTGACTTTGGAATAGGACCTAAAAAATTATTTTCAGACATATCTAAATAATGTAAAGATATCATTTTACCAATCGATTCTGGAAATGATCCTTGTAATTTGTTACCTTTTAAAGATAAAAATGTTAAATTGATTAAATTGAAAATTTTATCCGGAGTAGGACCTATAAATTTATTTCCCAAAAGATATAATGATTTAAGTTGGGAAGCATTTGAGATGGCTTCACCTGGTATGACTGTTTCAATACCTTTGTATCGAAGGTAAAATATTTCTAAATTAGGAAGATTGAAAAGAGGAAGAATTTCTGTAAGTTGATATGAATCAAGTGCTATTTCTTGCAAAGTTGATAAGTTATAGAATGCTGATGGTGAGTTGAGCGCCAAGTTTTGCAATAAAATAAACTCTAAGTTATGCAAGTTGCTGAGTTCTTGTGGTATTTTACCTGATAATAAATAGAATGAAATAAAATGTAATAATATAGTTGAATATGTAATAATATAGTACTTCATAATATTATTCATACCTCTAAGATTAATGTTAAACAAAATTAACCATTTTAGTGTAGCTAAATTACCCATCTCTTTTGGAATTGGACGTGTTAAATAAAATACATAAAAAATTGTAAAATTTAAGGGTACATTAGTGCTCAAATAATTAACTTTAAAAATTATATTTATAATCATAGTATTTTAAAAAATATTTTAGTTAAATATATATATTGTTATGAAATTAAGAAAGATTATAACATAAAATCTTAAATTAAAAGGAACAAATAAGATAAAAACACAAATTTTAAATGAAAAATTGTATTATAGTAATTAATATAGTAATTCTTGATATTGTTAATACCTCCGAGATTATTGAAAGCCAAAACTAATCCTTGTAGATTAGTTAAGTTACCGATCTCTTTTGGAATTGAACCTGTTAAATAGAATATAAACAAAAATACAAAAGTTAAGGTCACATTAGTGTTCAAATAATTAACTTTAAAAATTATATTTATAATAATAGTATTCTAAACCATATTTCAGTTAAATATATATTGTAATTAAGAAAGATTATAACATAAAATCTTAAATTAAAAGGAAAAAATAAGATAAAAACACAAAATTTAAATGAAAATTTGTATTATAATAATTAATATAGTAATTCTTGATATTCTTTATACCTCTGAGATTATTGCTAGACAAATCTAATCCTTGTAGATTAGTTAAGTTACCGATCTCTTTTGGAATTGAACCTGTTAAATAAAATATAAACAAAAATGCAAAAGTTAAGGTCACATTAGTGTTCAAATAATTAACTTTAAAAATTATATTTACAATCAAAGTACTTTCTAAAATATTTAATTTAAATATATATTGTTATGAAATTACAAAAGAAATAAGATGAAAGCACAAATTTTATATAAAAATTATAAAAGGAAAAAAAATTAACAGATAATAAAAATATTTTAATAAAATAAAAAATTTATAAAAGGGTTTCAAAATTTTATAGGAGAGTTAAAAGAGATATAAAGGATGCAAATTTAAAATTTTGAACTTGAAAGGAACAAGTAATATTATAATTTATTAAAAATGTAAAATTCATTTATTATAATAACTTAAATCAGTACAACAACTATTGTCCCTTTCTCAAACTACCATTACTTAATCTATGTCTTAGACATTACCAATAAATTATATTTATTTTTAAGCATATATTGAAGTTCCTTTTGGTATAGTCTTACAAACATTTATATTTATTATCCTTTGATTTTGATTTTACTATAAATATTGAAATAATTCTTTATTTCTTCATTTTACTTTACTATAATATATATATATATATATATATATATATGAAGGAGCAAATTTGTTTTTGGATAGCTTCTACAATTAAAGCAAAGGTGAAGAGGAATAAGTCAAGATGGAAAATTTGGAAAAAGTTAAACAAAGAAAATTATTTTAAGACTCAATAATGCAATTTATTGTTATTGACAATTATTATGTCACGTATTTATCAAGTTTTAATTTACACTAAAATAAACATTATGATTATAATTTCAAATAATAATAACAGTAAAATTGATAAATAATTTTATTTTTTTTAAAACAAAAAAGTAATTAGTTCAATTTTTTAAATAAAATAAAGTTTTTTTTCATTTATTATTTTCGTTAATAAAATTTCTTTTCACTAATTTTTTTTTCTCTCAATAAGATACCTTTGAAATTAATCATTAGCCAATAAACTTCTTTGAATACAAAAAGAATTATTTAAAAAAAAATATTAGTGCAAAGAGACCTTACTAATGAAATATTAGTGTTAAAATTTTTATTACTGAATTTTTAATTTTTAAAAAATCGGTTTATTATTGAATCAATGTTAAAAAAAATTAAATTAGTTTTTTTCTTTATTTCAAAACAAGCATTATTGAAAAGAAAAGAAAAGAAAAGAAAAGAAATAGTTATACCTAAAACATCTCTTGTTATATGTAATAAAATAGCTTAAATTCTAAAAAACTTATTTATAAAAATCTGTATCCCTTTTTAAAACAAATAATAATAATAATAAAAACAAAGAATGGAAGAAAGAAAATGACTCCCAAGTCTTCCCAGTCAACGCCAATTGCTAGGGACCAAAGCTCCCCCCGCCCCCTGCTCCCTCCCCCTCCCCCCCCCCCCCAAAGTAAATAATTTTCTTTGTTTAGCTTTTTCCAAATTTTTAATCTTGACTTATTCGTCTCCACTTTTTCTTTAATTGTAGATATGGGGAGGTATAACTCCATTAAGTGCCATTTCAGACATATCCAAAGCAACTACATTTTTATGTTTAGAATTACAAGTGACTCGGTCCCAATCACAAACAAATATTTAGTTAACCAATTACATAACAAGACATTATAAGGATAAAAAATAATATGAGCTTTCATGACGAGTAAAGCAGATTGATCAACCGTGATATTATCTTTTATTTCAATGGATAAACAAGTAATAAAGAAGAGTAATAATACAAAAGAAAGATGAAAATAGTTAAGAATTTTTCTAATATTTACATCTTATTTAAGTAATTTACAATTAAAATCCTTGATATAGAAGTAGGACTTATTGTAGGGTGTATTATATATATATATATATATATATATATATATATATTTCATATGAAAGAGAAATTAATTAATTTTCCATTAAACTCTAATAATGACCATAAAATGTGTTAATATTGGTTGTAAAGTAAATGCATGTTCTTTGGTCCCTAGCAATTGACGTTGACTGGGGAGACTTGGGAGTCCATTTCTTTCTTTCATTCTTTGTTTTTATTATTATTATTATTTGTTTACAAAAGTGATACATTTTTTTAGCGAAAAAGAAACTTTATTAACCAAAAAAATAAATGAAAAAAAAATAGTTTAATATTATTTATTAAAAAATAATTAAACTAGTTTTTTTCTTTAAAAAAATGAAATTATTTGTCAATTTTACTGTTATTATTATTTAAAATTAAAATCTTAATGTTTATTTTATTGTAAATTAAAACATGATAAATACGTTACACAATTATTGTAAAAAATAGTAAGTTGTATTATTGTGTCTTGAAATTACATGTGTTTTACACTTTATTCTTTGTTAACTTTTTTCAAATTTTCCATCTTGACTTATTCCTCTTCACCTTTGCTTTAATTGCAAAAGCTATCCAAGAACAAATTTTCTTCTTTATATATATATTATAGTAAAGTAAAATGAAGAATAAAGAATTATTTCAATATTTCTAAAATGGCACTAACGGAGTTATACCTCCTCATATCTACAATTAAAGCAAAAGTGGAGAGGAATAAGTCAAGATGGAAAATTTGGAAAAAGTTAAACAAAGAATATAGCATAAAACACACGTAATTTTAAGACTCAATAATACAATTTATTGTTATTGACAATGATTATGTAACGTATTTATCAAGTTTTAATTTACATTAAAATAAACATTATGATTTTAATTTTAAATAATAATAACAGTAAAATTGATAAATAAATTTATTTTTTTTAAAACAAAAAAAATAATTAGTTTAATTTTTTTTAATAAAATAAAGTTTTTTTTTTCATTTATTATTTTCGTTAATAAAATTTCTTTTCACTAATTTTTTTCTCCCAATAAGATACCTTTGAAATTAATCATTAACCAATAAACTTCTTTGAATACAAAATAAATTATTTAAAAAAATTAGTGAAAGAGAGACCTTACTAATGAAATATTAGTGTTAAAAATTTTATTAGGGATTTTGTTTTATAAAAAAAATCGATTTATTATTGAATCAATGTTTAAAAAAAATTAAATTAGTTTTTTTCCTTTATTTCAACACAAACATTATTGAAAAGAAAAGAAAAGAAATAGTTATACCTAAAGCATCTGTTGCTATATGTAATTAAATAGTTTAAATTCTAAGAAATTTATTTATAGAAATCTGTATCCCTTTTTAAAACAAATAATAATAATAATAATAATAATAACAAAGAATGGAAGAAAGAAAAGGACTCCCAAGTCTTCCAGTCAACGCCAATTGCTAGGGACCAAAGCCCTCTTCTCATTACCTTGACTTTCAAAAGTCTTTATATAAATTATTAAATGATTGTTTTTTTTTTTAAAACACTTCAAATATACAATAAATCCTTTTTTTTTCTTGAAATGAAAAATAATAGTTTCTCAGGCACTTGTCCATGTCTAAAGAAAAATAAATTATATAAATAATCTTTTTTTATTTATAAAAATATATCTATATAATTTATAAAAATAAATTCACAGATGAGTTAATTAAAAAAACAAAAAATTATATAAATAATCTTTTTTTATTAAATTAAAATATTATTCGAGCTATCATGACTCTGACTAATTTAGATTTGATTTAAATTGTATTTATAGAGTTAACATTTATTGTTTTTGGTGTATTTATAGGTCAATCTTGATGGGCAGAACCATACCTACATACATAAATTCTCAAATCCGAACCGCACAAAAAAATATCCAATAAGTCGTAATTAGTGACCCCCTTTCCTTCCCTCAAATATTTAATGCCAAAACTCCAATTTGCAGACGTTGTCATCAATATCTTTCACCATCCCATTTTGGACCTTTCTTTTGGTTAAATATACGTATATATTTACTCTTACAATGGTAGGCAAATCAGTGAGAAAATAATCATGAAAACTATAGATGATAATCCTAACATTACTTTTTCCAGTTTTATTTAACGTACCGAATTTATATATCTTTGTCTAAATATTCTATTGATTTTGGTTTGAAATTTATTACCAACCCAATTTAAAATATTTTTATGACAACTTTCTAGTTTAATCAAGGAATTAGGTACTTGTAAGGCAAGAGGTAATGACATTTTAAATCATGGCAAAGACTGATTAATGTTAATAATTCTTTGTTTATTCATAATCATCTTAAGATAGCAAAAGCAGGGAAAGACAATTAGACATGGACAAATGCCTAAAAGTGTTCCAAGTGCAATATTTGATATGCCAAAATTAGAAATATTGGATTTGTCAATTAATTTTTTAGAAGGGACAATTCCAATAGAGACAAAAATATTATTTTTATATTATTTTTCCTTTTAATTTAAGAATTTATGTTATTATCTTTTTTAATTTCATAACAATATATATATTTAACTAAAATATTTTTTAAAATACTATGATTCTAAATATAATTTTTAAAGTTAACTATTTGAACACTAATGTATCCTTAACTTTTACATTTTTGTATGTATTTTATTTAACAACTCCAATTCCGAAAGAGATGGGTAATTTATCTACACTAAAATGGTTAATTTTGTTTAACAATAATCTTAGAGGTATGAATAATATTAATAAGTACTATATTATTACATATTTAACTATATTATTACATTTTATTTCATTCTATTTATTATCAGGTAAAATACCACAAAACTTAGCAACTTGTATAACTTAGAGTTGATTATGTTGCAAAACTTGGCGCTCAACTCACCATCAGCATTCTATAACTTATCTACTTTGCGACTAATAAGAATTGATTCATATCAACTCCAGAAATTCTTCCTCTTTTCAATCTTCCTAATTTGTAAGTATTTTACCTTCAATACAAAGGTATTGAAACAGTCATACCAGGTGAAGCCATCTCAAATGCTTCCCAACTTAAATCATTATCTCTTTGGGGAAACAAATTTATAGGTTCTATTCCAGATAAAATTTTTAATTTAATCAATTTGACATTTTTATCTTTAAAAGGTAACAAATTACAAGGACCAATTCCAGAATCGATTGATAAAATGGTATCTTTACATTATTTAGATATGTTTGAAAATAATTTTTCAAGTCCTATTCCAAAGTCAATTGGCGATATAATATCTTTAGAACAATTACATTTATCCTACAACAATCTCTCTGGTTTAATTTCCGATTCAATTACAAAACTTTCAAACTTGAGAAAATTGAATCTAACACACAATAAGCTATATGGTCAATTTTTCAAGTTGTAGCCTATGTAAATTTGATAGATTAGAAAAATATAAATTTTTGTGTATTTCAATGGTATATGACATTATATATTTAATTAAGTTGTATCTCTTTTTTTTTTTCTTTAATTTATCTATAGAAGTATGATTTTGAGGGATTTATTTTATAATATTCACTAATTTCTTTTTAGTAAATTTATTTAATTAAGAACAAACTTTGGCCTTAAAATAGCAACCAAAAATCAAATATTATTATTTTGAAAAACCAAACTAATCAATTATTATCTATATTTTTATTCATTTCTTGCATGATTTTGAAGGCTTTAGCTAAATTTGGAGATCTTCTTATTTTTTTCTTTCTTTTTTGTCTTTTATTTATATTTTTTAAAAACTGTATATTTTATAAAAATGAAATTTGTGAATTTTATATTATAATAAAATTCTAATAAAATTGAAAGAAAATTATAAATCTTACATGAGGTTGTACAATCGATAAGAAATTTAATTATTCAAAACATTAATTTGAGAATTTTTTTAAAAAAAATACTATCATCTTTACTTTTTTATTATCTTTTTTCTCGAATGATTTTTTTATACCACTTTGTTCTTATTTTGAAATTTTTATCCATTATTGTATTTTGATTAGTACGATTCAAGGAAATAAAAATATTAATTTCATCAATAATTATTTTTAAAATATAATAATAGTGATTTTAATTTTCAAAACAATTTAAACAAAAGTTTTATTTTCTTTTGTATCTTTTGACAATCATACATTATAGTCAATGGTATATTAGGAAGGAAGAAATATTACTTATATACAAATTAAAAAGAAAGGAAATAAAGAAATTATGGATTTAATATTACATGAAATGAAATGCATGAAGATTTATACTTTGAGTGCAACCGTGTTAAAAGATTATAATGCAAAAAATAATTATTGTGTTGAGATGAATTTGTAGGAAGAATAGGAGAGAATAAAAAGGCTCCAACTTTCGTGGATTTGTTCACCTTTTTATTTCAGCACTTCCAATTCTGGAGCTCCAGGTGCACCATATTTCAGCTTTTTATTTCAGCTTTTTCCATCCCTAAGTGGTTATTGATATTTTTACACTTAACTCTTTATTTCAAAAACTACAATTAAATAACCCAATGACAATATAAATATGACTATATCTATTATCTCGATTATGGACAAAAATATTTTAATAAATATGACAAGAAATCATAAATTTCACTAAAATTCACTTTTGAGAATTATAATATAATTTGTCTATCGTATTTCAATATTCTCATAAAAGAATAAAGTTAAAGCTTTCAAACATAATATTTTTCCATAAGATTGATTCACTTAAAATATATACGTCATATCCAAAAATTCTAAAATAAGAAATATTAGGCTAAAAACCAACTGTAATGGAGAAAATTTACGATAACTTTATGACCTTAATGCACAAGTGTTTCAAAATGTAAAATAAATGTTTCAACAAATCATTATGTGTGTGAATATGAACTCATGAATGTTCAGCAATTATTTTACAATAAGAATCAAATATATCTCAAGAAAATTCACCAGTATTATTTAAACGAATTCGTTTAATAGGATTATTAAAAAATTTTGTTCTCAAATAAATTATTTGGACAAGTAATCTTGCAGACTTCATGTTGCAAATTTATAATAAACAAAAATATGACCATCAAGTCACTGCATACAAAATATTTAAATTGTCCACACAGTGAATTAATTGATTCACATATATCTTCTCGAATCCACATTCAACTTCTTTTTTTTAATGATAATGGTCTAACAACTAATTTTCTTTTTAAAACATGCAACACATAACAATCAAAATCAAAGATTAACCATGAGTAAAATTTGAAACTTTATCAAAATGTTATTTCAATTATTTTAATTTATAAACAAATTTTGATTTCAATGTAACTTATACTTATATTATTTATTATATGACTTTTATTTACAGGTATAATTCGAAAAGAGATTGGTAGTTTAATTTCTCTAAGATATTTATTTTTAGACGACAACAAAATAAGCGGGTATTGAAAAATTTTACACTTTTAATAAATTATAATATTACTTTAAAAATCAAAATTATATAACTCTTTAAATTTGTAATATTTATAACTCTTTAACTCTTTAAATTATATACCTCTTTCAAAATTATATTAGGTCTTTAATATACATTTATGATTCCAAAAAAAATTGATAATTTAAATGGTCTAAATATATTAAATTTATCTCAAAATAACATAACATTTATAATTCTACTACAAGTTAATCTATTAAACTTTTTATTTTAAAGAATTTCTACACTTTTAATTGTTTATACATGATGATGAGATGATTGATTAGTTTGCTAATATATTCAAAGAAATTAAACACCATCATTAACCTCAACAACTACTTCCATAACTATATATATATATATATATATATATATATATATATATATATATATAATTTGTTCTTATTTTGTAACTCAAAGACAACACTCAAGTTTTAATTTTGTAACTCAAGATAGATTTTCCTTCTTGAATTAAGTTATTCTTTTCCCCCTTTATTATAAATGATTTTTTTTTGGTACCTACTTAGGGTGGATGTTCCCACATTTTCGGTGAAACTAATCAAAATTTACTTTATGCAGCGTTTGCAAAGTTCAACTCTTACTTAAGATTTAGAGTTATCCGTTTCAAGATAATGTCAATCGTCCACACTGAAAGAAGTATTTAAAAGTCTACTTATCAACTCCCCAAGCTATCGGATTATATAAATGAAAACTTATATAAACGTGAAAGGAGACTAGGAATTGGAAAGTAATATATGATTCAAAGATAGAATTATTACCTTTTTGCAAATATATATATATATATATATATATATATAAAAATATTTATTTCTACCAAAATAATAATTTGAATTATTCCAAATGTATAAATTTTCTTTTTCTTTTTAATACCAATAAACTTGACATATATAAATATACTTTAGAGTTTTAAATTTATTTATTTATATTTTTTTTATCTTGTTGAAGAATTTGAAATTCTCTTTTAAAATTTTGACTCTAGTAAAATATTTTTATTGTCTGTTTTTTCTTTTCTTTTTTTTTTAGAATTTTCATATAAAATTTGTGTGTTCATCTTATTTCTTTCTTTGTTTTGATTTAAGCTTTTATATCATTATCTTTTAAAATTTTGTAACAATATATATTAAACTAAAATATGTTATAAAGTATTTTCATTATAAATATAAATTTTAAAGTTAATTATTTGAACACTAATATAACTTTAACTTTTACATTTTTGTATGTATTTTATTTAGCAGGTCCAATTTCAAAAGAGATTAATAACTTAACTATTCTACAATCATTATATTTGTTGGATATTAATCTCAAAGTTATAAATAACATCAAGAATTATTCTATTAATTAATATAATACAACTTTTCATTAAAAATTTGTGTTTTTATCTTATTTTTTCCATTTTAATATATTATATTTCTTAATTTCGTATCAATATATATATATATATAATTAAAATATTTTGTAAAAGACTTTGATTATAATTATAATTTTCAAAGTTAATTATTTAACCCTACTTTAACCTTAACTTTAATATTTTTATATATATTTCATTTCACAAGTTTAATTCCAAAAGATATCGGTAACTTATTTAAACTACAAGATTTATTTTTGTCTGATAATAATTTTAGAAGTATAACAACGTCAAAAATTACTATATTATTACATATTATTACATAATCAAGAACTCAACAACTTGCATAAGTTAGAGTTCATTTGGTTACAAAACTTGGCACTCAACTATCAGCATTCTATAACGTATCAACTTTGCGAAAAATATCACTTGATTCATATCAACTTTAAGAAATTCTTTCTCTTTTTCAATCTTCCTAATTTTGTAAGGTTTAACCTTCAATACAAAGGTATTGAAGCAGTCATACCAGGTGAAGCCATCTCAAATGCTTCCCAACTCGAATCATTATCTCTTTGGTGAAACAAATTTATAGATTCCAGATAAAATTTTCTATTTAACCAATTTTAATTTTTTTATCTTTAGAAGGTAACAAATTACAAAGATTAATTCCAAAGTTCCATCGGTAAAATGGTATCTTTATATCATTTAGATATATCTAAAAGTAATTTTTCAAATTGTATTCCAATGTAAATTGATAAAATGGTATCTTTATTTGAGTTCGATATATTTGAAAATAAATTTTCAGAACCTTATTCCAAAGTGAATTGTCTTACAATAATCTCTGGTTTAATTCCCATTCAATTACATAACTTTCAAACTTAGAGAAAATTGAATCTATCACATAAGTTATCTCGTGAAATATTCAAGTTGTATCCTTCGTAATATTAGAAAAATATAAACTTTTGTGTATTTTAATGATTTACGAAAATTTTTAATATATGACATTATTATATTTAACTAAGTTGCATCTCTTCTTTTCTTTTTCTTTTTTCTTTTTTAAATCTATACAAGGATGATTTAGTGGATTTGTTTTTAATATTCATTAATTTCTTTTTAGTAAATTTATTTATTAAGAAAATATTTAGCCTTTCATAAAGTAATATATATATATATATATATATATATTATTTATTTTACTAATAATTCTTTCATTTCATGCAATAAAATATATGTTAGTTCTTTTAAATAATAAAATTATGAGCTTTTTTTTTCCTTTTTAATAATTTGGACGTAGTATCATATATATGTGTGTGTGTGTATGTGATAGAATTTAATTTTTTTACTACTCTTATAATATTTTATTATTATTCTTCTCTTTTTGAAGAGTTATTGACAATAAATTGGACATGTGAAATGTGGAAAGTGCAAAACTCCATTCTTTTTATGTCATCATTTAAAATCAATTTACCTATTATTTTATTCATAATATATTTGGAGATGTTCCTTTTTTTTCCTTAAATAAAATTTGTAAATTACATATTATAATAAAATTATGATGTTAAAAGTCTTTTTAAATTATTTAAGAAGTAATTTAATTGTCTTATTTTTAGATGATTTTTTGTACCACTATATTTTTCACCCACTATTGTTTGTTGATTAGTAAGAATTAGTTGGTCAAAAAAACGAAAAACAAAATAAACTCCTTTTTACCAACATGCATTATTCATGCTCTCAAGATGATGAGTAATACTTAGTTTTCAGTATTTTTTCCTGAATTAGCTTTGATCCTAGAATATAAATAGTAATACATGCACAACACAATCACTAGATATTCATTATTCTTATAGTATTCTGCATTTTCATAAAACAATTCAAAAATATTCTTTTTTATTTTCAATTTTACAAGGAGATTCTTAAAATTTGCTACTAACTTGTCGTAGTATTATATACTTTTAGAAAATAATCAATAACATTTTCTTTAATTTTCAATTTTACGAAAAAAATTTAGAATTTATTAATAACGTGTCATAATATTTTACATTTCTTCCTTTTGATTTTAAAAAATCACATGAAAGACTCTAAAATTGGTTACTAACTTGACATTTTACAGCACGCATAATAATACCTTCCCCATCAAATACAATTATAAATGCACTTTATTTAGTTAATTATGCTTATAGAATAGCTCATGTAATAACACATGTCTTAACATTACTTTGCTAATTTACTTCCCCGTATTATACTTTTATTCAACTCGCTAATATCTCTTTTTTTGTCCATCATTTACATTGAGTAATTTAAAATTCAACAACATACTTTTTTATATTTAACAAAATTAATAATAGGACTATTTATTTAATAATTCCACTTTGAGATATGTAGTAAAATTTTGATATAAATTGGAAAATGTATAATCTTTGATTAAAAAAAAAAGAAAAAAATAAATAAAATTACCACTAAATTTCATAAACATCCTTTTCTATAAGTAATATTTCATCAAGATGTTGCTTTTTGTAATTTTATATACTTCATAGCAAATCTCCTTAAACCAAATATTTTATTTAAAAAAATAAATTGTACTTAGACAACCACTATTTTTGAGTACATGATTTGGAAAAAAAATTAAAAATCTATGGAAACTTATTTTTTAAAATATTAATTTTATTTAGGTTATTGGAGATGTATGTGGAAAAACAAAAATTAGTGTATTATATCCTAAAATAAATTATTAATGTATATTAAAAATAAATACAAACATATGTTATGTTCGTTTTTAAATTACCCACTAATTTTTGTCGGGAAATACATTTAATAATACCGAGATTTTGGTGGGGTTTATTGGATGGCAAAAAAAGCATATGACTTGGGGCAAAATCACGAGAAATTATAAATTTAGAGACTTAATTGTAAAATCTGAAAATTTTTGACACGTCGCGTCTTGACACTCGTCAAGGCCTTGTTCTTGATGGCCATCAAGCGAGATCTGTTGACGGCCGTCAAGCACAGTTTATCAGATTTTTTTTATTGTGAAATTCTAATTTTACCTACACAAAATTTATCTATAAATAGTAAAAAATTTCCTTGAGAAGAATTGTTAAGGCATTTTGTGTATTTTTACATATTTTCTTCAATACAATTATTTGTTCTTTTAATATTTACTTTCATTTCTCTTCATCTCTCTTTGATTTCTTGTCTAAACGAAGAAGGAGGTATTTGAGAGATTGTTGTGTGAGAGTGTCAATCAATTCATTTTGAATAAATGTGAGTGTGAGATTGTCTAAACCAACAAGATTTACATTCATAATCTTGGAGTGATTTTGATTCTAAATATCAAATATCCTCCAAGTAGTTGGCAAAGTGAGGGTGCCTCAACTATAAGGATCTTCACCTAGTTGATGTTTCTTGTGGGGGTAGTTTGAGTATTGAAGATTTGGATTGCAACATCTACAAGATCTTGGAGAATTGAAGAATTCCTTGCTTCCATTGTTGTACATCTCTCCTCTTTTAATTTTGCAAGTCTCTTGTATGTATGATTCTAGCACAATTCCCATTATAGGATCTCTTAACTTCTACGTTTCTTTAGGTGTTCTAACTTGTTTTACATAATTTTGCGTTGCTTTTCATGCTAATGGTTTGCCTAGTTTGCTTAGGTTCGTGTGTTATTTTTTGTTTTGCAAATTCCAGCATCTTTGTTCTGTTTTTACTCTGTTTTCCCCTGAATTGCAAAACTCATTTTTCTAGAAAAACTCATTTTTCTAGGTGTTCTTTTAATATATCTTATGCCTATTTTGAGTTTTGTTTTGTTTGTTTTTAGGCTAGTGTAGTACTAGCATATGTGTACTGCAGTTATTTTTGTTTTGTATGAGTTCTTAGCATGTTTTTAGGTATTTCTTTTGATTAGTATTGAATTGTTTTAGGTTTAGGATATCTTTACCTATGTTTAGATTACTTAGTTTTGTTTTTATTTGAATAACTTGTTTAACTTTCATGCTCTTGTTATATGTTTCACTTGAATAATAAAGCATGAGGTATTATTTCTTAAGCATCATTGAATTATTTTCCTTACTTGTTTTATATATGATATGATCCTTTGAATTGCTTAGTTTTAAGTCTTAGATGATATATTTTTAGGTCTTGAATCTTTGAGTCATTGGATATGCTTTGCTTTGCTTTGCTTAAATGTTTAGATTACTCCTTATGTGTTTGATATAATGCCTCTAGTTTATTTTGATTTCAAATGGCATGTTTTCTTGAGTTGATTTAATCTAATATGAGTTTAGATTAAATTATCCTATTAACACTTGAACTTTTCAAAAATCTAGCTTTTGCACCTGTATTTATTTTTGCTTTCAACTGACACTTGAACTATAAAATATCACCTTCTTTGCCCTTATGTCTAAAATTTCTGTCAGACTTCATTTTCCATCCAATTCTTAGGGGCATTTTCGTCTTTTAAAATCATTAATATTTTAAAATTATTAAAATTTTATTTTTATGAATAATTTTATCTTTTCATAGATAAAATTTTAAAAAATTTAAAAAAACTTTTTAAATCGGAGAGATTCGATCCCTCACCACACAAATAGCAAAATCATATTAACCCACTAAAGCAACTATTAATATATTAATTTATGTAAAACTTATATTTTATATTGCAAACTAGATGATGCCAAAATAAATTTAACATAATTATATTTGTGAACCCTTAGATTTGAACCGCAACCGTATAAACAATAAATAAGTATTTACCATTTAGACAAATACAAAAATTTATATTATTTGAAAATTATATTAAATATAAAGATTCTGAAAAAATATTATTCAAACAACATAATTAAAATCATATGTCTTCGTAGCCATTCTCTTCCTCAAACCTTAAATTTTTTTTTTTTAACTTTGAATTCAAAATTTGAGTTTTTTTTTTTACAATAACATTATTACATTATTAGTGTCAGCAATGATATTGTATAAAAAAATAGAATAATTGGTGAGTTTGGTCCCAAACAAATTTATGTTTGGCAAGTTTAGTCCCAAAATATTTTTTTTTAACTTTTAAGGTCCTAAACATTTTTTTAAGGGAACAATAAAATTTTTTTTGACAGATTCTGTCAAAAACCCTAAAAATTTAACAATTTTTATATTTAAATAATTAAACACGATGATAAAAAAGTCATTATTATATTTTATCATTTTTCAGGTGACTGAGCTTCCTTTCTTTGCATCCAAAGTACGGCTTGATCGTAATGGGGTTGAGGAGGTCTACACACTTGGCCTACTGAATGATTACGAAAGGTGAGACAGAATCAAAATGCTGCGCTTAGATTTTTGTCCATAATCTTATTTTCTTATCATATGATGACTATCCAACATAACCACGAAGTTGATTTGGCAGCCAAGCTTTATTGATTTTCCTACCTTCACGTTGAAGGTAGGAAAATGTAGGGGTTACAGAGTGCGGAAGCGTAATAAATTCAGCCAAAGATTACGAGAAATTAATAAAGACAGTAAAATAGACACCAAGGTTTTTAGGTGGAGAAACCATCTTTAAATAGAGGTAAAAAACCACCGGCGAGAGAGCCAAAAATTCCACTAATATTGACAAGAGTACAGAATATTTTCTTCAGGCTAACAAGACAGAAATAGTCCGTTACAGATTCTCTACGAGTATAGAAATACTCAAAAGGGAAAGTAGAGAAAAGAAGAAAATATATAAAGGGAGGAGAATTCCTTTTTGGAGAAGGAAGAAAAACGAAAAACTTATTGTCAATAAAAGTATAGATAAAGCCGTATATATATATACATAAAGGAGTCGCCCCTGTTGTATATATGTAACCACTTCACGTACTATTCTCCTTTTTGACCGCATCAGTTGTTGACCAGATATATATATATATATATATAACCACTTCATGTACTATTCTCCTTTTTGACCGCAACAGTTGTTGACCAGAGAAAAGGAGAGCAGCCAACAGAAAAAAAATGTCATCTAAAATAAAGAAAAACTCTGAGAACTGATTTGTGATTGTATCACTGCCGCTTTATTTCCTTGCAAAGGTGATCCCTTTCTCGATGCTACCAACTAACTCTTTCTTGGCTTTTTACAAGCCTCATCTGCAAAAGAAAAAAGAGAATAGTTAATATTTTAAGCATTTTCATTCACCAGGGAGATGGATGCTATAAATCACCCAATGGGTCATTGCCACAATTAGGCAGCCAACCTTTTTCCTGAAACCCGGCTGAGTTTACAAAATTGATAAATGGCCCAAATCAACTTCGTGGTTATGTTGGATAGTCATCATATGATAAGAAAATAAGATTATGGACAAAAATCTAAGCGCAACATTTTGATTCTGTCTCACCTTTCGTAATCAATCAGTAGGCCAAGTAAGTAGACCTCCTCAACCCTATTACGATCAAGCCGTACTTTGGATGCAAAGAAAGGAAGCTCAGTCACCTGAAAAATGATAAAATATATTAATGACTTTTTTACCCTCGTGTTTAATTATTTAAATATAAAAATTGTTAAATTTTTAGGGTTTTTGACAGAATCTGTCAAAAAAGACTTTATTATTAACTTAAAAAAATGTTTGGGACCTTAAAAGTTAAAAAAAATATTTTAGGACTAAACTTGCCAAACATAAATTTGTTTGGGACCAAGCTCACCAATTATTCTAAAAAAATACTTCGAAATTCATGTTTTGCGACGAATTTGAAACAAAAGAGTTAAATAAAAATTTTAATGCAAGGTTTGAGGAAGGTGAAAATAACAAAAACTTGTGGTTTGAATTTGGTCATTTGATAATATTTTTTTGAGAATATTTATATTTAATATAATTTATATTTAAAATATAAAATGTAATCGCAATATAAAATGTCTATTTATTATTTTTGTAATTACAATATAAAATATAAGTTTAAAATAAATTTATATATTTATAATTGTCCTAGTGGATAGATATGATTTAGTTAGACATGTGGTTGTATGATCAAATCCTTGAGATTAAAAATATATATTTTTTCAGATTTTTAATAATAAAGTGAAATGACAAAATTATCCTTGAAAATAAAACCCTAATAATTAAAAAATACTTATAATTGTAAAAAGACAAAAATGCACCTGGAAATTGAACAAAATTATCCCTAAAAATAAAATATTAATAATTTTAAAAGATGAAAATGCCCCTAAAAATTGGATGAAAAATGAAGTCTGATAGAAATTTTAGGCAGAAGGGCAAAGGAAGTGATATTTTATAATTCAAGTGTTAGTTGAAAACAAAAATAAATACAAGTGCAAAAGCTAGATTTTTAAAAAGTTTAAGTGTTAGTAGGATAATTTACCCTTCTCTATATTTGTCAATGCTTTTTCATAAGTAAAACTTACCTAAAGCTATACTTTTAAAAAATGTTGCATTCGATAAGCAACTTGATTTCTCTTAATCTATGTTTTTCTTTAGTTGCTTGGTCTTTGATCAATATAGTATGATCTTATTTAATGCCTTTGGATAATAGAAACTATTTATTTTTACTTACTAAGAACTCTCATCATCACTTTACAACAATATAGTTCTTCTTGCCTTAATTATGCACTATGAATGCATCTTCTTTGTGTTTTATGCAATAAGATTTTGAATCCCAACTTTGATGCATTTTGCTTTGTTTGTCTTTGCAATTTGCTGCATTTCTTGCCATGATTTAGGTCTGCATTTTATATGATCTAATTCATGCTTTGAGCTTTTTTTATGTCATTTAATGTTCATTAGTTTTGCCCTTTAAAATATATTTCTTTAGATTTTATTTTTGGTCATTTAGAATGTCTTCTAGTTTAGTGCATAATTTATATTTTAAGCATCAGTTTTTTTTTTCATTCCTTTTGCATATTGTTTGCACAATTGTGCTTGTTGCAAATTGTATGTTTTTAGCACAGTTCCTTGCAGGTTTAAGAGACTTAAGAATGGTTAAGATATTATTTTAATTGCTACCTAAGAAGAGGCCAAAAAATCTTGATCATAGCTTGTATTATTGTATTTACAATTCTATATTTTCTTGTCAATTTTAGACCAATTTACAAATTACCAATAGCATACATATCTTTTGAACAATATATTAAGTACCTCTTTTCAACTTATGGCAATAATTTTAAAACCACTTTCTAAAAACCTTAATTTCGAAATTCAATAGAGAAGCTTGATTGATGCATCTATTTTTCAAAAACAATTTCAACTTCTTTTTTTTTTTTTTCCAAACAATTTCTTTTGTTTCAATCTTTTAGTTATTTATATCTTCTTTTATTCTTTTTAATTTTAATCAACTAGTTTTTTAACTTTAAATTTTAATTCTTTTTAGACTCTTTGAATGTTTTCACAAGAATAATTAATTTTCAACTAAGAATGCTTATGCATTCTCTATTTATTCAACTTATTTAAACTTATTAAATTAAAAATTTTTTATTTTCCCTTTTTTCCAAAAGTTTTTCATTTCCCTTCTTTTTAATATAAATCAATTAAGTTAAATTAAAATTGTCAAATAGTCGTTAGTCTGATAGTAAGCACCTCAATTATGACTGAGGAGTCATGATAGAAACAAAGTTGTATAAGAATTTTAAAAAAAAAATTAATTTTTTTTCTTCTAAAACACTCTTAGGAGTGAACGCGTGAGCACTCTTTATTTTTCTCAATTTCAATTGCATTTCACTTTCATCCATTTCCAATTTCAAATCAACTCAATCTCCATTTTCAAAATCATTTCACTTACACTTCAATTTTACTTATTTTCTTTTCTCACTCATTCAATTTAAATTATTTTTCAAAAATATCAAAACCTTGTAATCTCCTCTCTTGTAATTGTTAGTACTTTATATCTCTTGTAGTTACTTAACTAATACTTTATATAGTTTAGACATTTTCTAGTTTTGTGTAACCTAGCTACTTTCCTTTGACTAAAGTTAACTCTTGTAATAGTGAACTTTGTTTGAGATAGGTTTTTGTTGGACTTTATTTAATTTTATATTTCTTTTGACCCTCTTTATTTTATTTTTACACTTGAGTTGAGTTCTCTAATTTATTTTTTCCCCTCCTTATTTCTATCTTGAGATTATCTTATTTTAGGGTGCATGACTAGAGCTTCTTTGAAAGATCTACGTTGATAACCCCAAGCGCTAATCTGAGAAGCTAGAAGAAATCAAAGAAGGATGGAAGCTAACAAGCCAACTCTTGACTCCTACATCCAACCACACCTTATCCCTTTGTGTAACGTTATCCGTTTACCTACGGGAGCGAAGTTCGAATTAAAATCAAGTGTCCTACAACTCTTTACAGCAAGACTTCAATTCGGAGGTCTCCCTTAGGAGAATCCTATCGAACATCTTGCGGAGTTTGCTTCACTTTGCGAAGGACTTGGTGGAGGGAGTACACCCGAAATAACCATGCTAAGCCTCTTTCCGTACACTCTAAGGGATAGGGCAAAGAGATGGCTCTTACAACTCCCAGCCGATTCTGTCACATCCTGGGAAGAGTTGACTCATGCGTTTCTTGTGGAATACTATTTAGCTGCAAAAATTCTTGAATTTCGGAAGGCGATATCAAGTTTCACCCAACTTGACGGAGAAACTGTGTTCGAAGCTTGGGAAAGATTGAAGGAGTTATTACGATTATGTTACCATCACAGTTTATCCGAGCCACTCATCATGCAACAATTCTATGGTGGGATGAACGAGCTAGGAAAACAAGTTTTAGACGGACTTAATCCTCAAGACGGCTTCAACGGATTAAATGAAGACAACGCTAGAAGTGCTTTGGAGAAGATGTACATGGCAAATAAAAATTGGAGGATGAATATTAGAGCAAGACCCGTAAGAGCACCGGTTCAAGTCACTCATCATCAATTGAAGAACAACTTGAAGCTCTGTGGATGAATATGAATAATCAAATCAATATCCTCCAAGAAAAAGCATTACAAGAAGTAAGCTACATCTGTGAATTTTATCAAGGTCCGCATTTTAGTGGAATGGTTTCGGAGGAGGAATTTTAAAGATTCTAGCAGAAATCGAACAAGTGGAGGCGGCCAACTTTGCACCTGTAGGGAATTCCTACAACCCTACTTGGCGGAACCACCTGAACTTTAGTTGGAATCAACCTCCCGTCGGAAATCCGATGTATCAACACAACTTTCAGCGCTCTCCACTTCAATCCTACCAACAAGGGCAACAACTCAACATTAGACCCTATGAAGGAAATGAAAGAAATGATGAAGGGGATGATGGAATCGCAAAAAGAGATGATCGAGTCCAACAAACGAATACAAGACTCGAACGAGGAGAGAATGAAACATCACGAGACACGCTTGAAACAAACTGAGATGTCCATGAAGAATCAACAAGTCTTGCTTCAAAACTTAGAGAGACAGATGGGCCAACTTTCCAAGCACCTTTCGGAAAGATCTCTGGGAACCTTACCGAGCACTACCGAGCAGAACCCTAAAGAATGCAAGAACATAACTTTTTGCTCTGGTAAGATATTAGAACATTCTTCCCCTAAACATACTAATCCAACTATTTTCGTGCAGGAAGAACATATGATTGAGATTCCCGAGACAACGAACAGAAAAGAAGAAGAAGATCGACCAGAGTAAATATCTCAACCGGGAGAAGAAAATCAACACTAGAAGATATCTCCGAGTCCTAAAGCACCACAACCGAAGATTCTTTTCTTGAACGTTTGAAAATCCTGAAGGATAAAGACGATTTTTACAATTTTCGTTAATATTTTGAAGAAGACTCATGAAGATAATGTAGTTTGTATAACTCTGTTGAAAGGAGGATATATCAAAGGAGATAGAACAAAACACATTTCACCTAAATTTTTCTTTACTCATGAATTTTGAAAAAATTGTGAAATTGATATGCTTCAAATATGGTCGTGCGACAATTTTGTAGATTTATTCACTAAAGCCCTTCCAACTGCAACCTTGAAGAAATTGAAATATAAAATTGGTTTGCGTAATTCAAAGATCTTGAGAATTCATCTCATAAGGAGGAAAAAATACATTATAAAGAATAATGTACTATTTTTCCTTCACTAAATTTTTTTCCCATAAGGTTTTTATTCAGTAAGGTTTTAACGAGACCTATAACTTATGCAATGGACATCCAAGGGGGAGTGTAATGAATCATGAAGATTCATTGAATTTGAAGATACATTATATTTAGTGGATGTCCATAGAATGATTATGATTATCCCTTAATATCAAGATCATTGATACAATATTTATTGTACAATGGATATTCAAGGGGGAATGTTATAAATCTACTGATTATGTGAATATTCATTGAGGTATCTTATACATTCTATACTTCTTATTTTATCTAGGACTTTCTATTTCTATTTTCTTTAGGATTGTATTCCTATTTTTTCTAGAGTTTTTATCCCTATAAATAGAGGATTTCACAGAATTATTATATACCAGTCTTGTACAACATAATACATAAGTAAAATTGTTCTCTATTCTTTCTTTTTATATTATCTCTATTTTGGTCTTTATTATATTAATTTTATAACAAAATTAATATTATAAAATTATTGAATTCTATCATAATTCAATAGGTATAAGATTTCAAAATTATATATATAACTTCACATTTTTTATGGTATTTTTGTAATTATACTTAATTTTTAAGATTTTTTTTTTCTTTCTTCTTATTATTTAATGTTCTCAATCAAAATATTCAACTATAAATGTTTGGTCCACTGATTAAACAAAAGGCCTAGGGTTATTGAAATTGTGCAGAATAAAAAGTTTGGAGGTTGCTAATTGTGCAGTCGGGCCTCAGTCCCCAATCCCTAGGTTTTTAATAGGTATAAGATTGGGGACTGATTGCTAATTGCTATAGTCTTTAAAGATGTTAGGTTTCGTCGTTCAAAATCTAATATCTGCTCTTAAAATTATTTATCTTTTTTTCTCCGTAAATTCTTATAAAAAAAAGTCTTCTATTAATAAGTTGAAAAATATATTTTTTCACCAGACTTTTGATGTTGAAATTTTTTATTTGTATACGCGTTTCATCGTGTTGTTTTATATTTTTATATTTTTATATTTTTATATTTTATTATATTTCTATAAATAATTTGAGTAAATAATCTTTTTGTTAACCTTTTGATTATATAATTTTTATAAGTACTTTGTCGGATTGTTTTATATTATATTATTTAAGTTTATTTCTATTAATAAATTGAGTAAATAGTTTTTCTGCTCACCTTTTGATTTTGTAATTTTAATAACGTTCCATCATGTTGCTTTATATTATATTTTTTAAAATTTATTATTTAAATTTCTTTCTATTAATAAGTTAGTAAATAATCTTTCCAACTGCCCCACTACATCTGTAATACTGGGTTTCTTATTACTTTTCCATTTCTGGGTTGTATGCATGTCAATGTGATTTCTCTTGAGCCCACTAAAATGTTTGTATTTTAACATTTTTATATGATTGTACACGTTTTTCCTTTATATTCAGACACTTGCCAGTCGGAAGAGATCATTGCAAATCCATATTGATTTTTGCAATGAAAAAGGATTGAGATCTACATATCCTTTTAAGGTGTTTCTTAGTTGAACTATTTACCTGAAGTATGTTCCTTTTATGGTATCTATCGATCATACTTATGTCATTCATTATAAATTTTTTTTTTTTTTTTTTTGAGAATTTGCACATTTCATGATGTATTTCTGGTAGCATATGCAATTTGCATGTGTTATTTCATGATTCGTTTTGAGTTCAAATCATTATAACTATCTTGAATGGAAGAGTTTATTAAGCAATAATGTCTTTATATAATAAATTTCAACTTTAAAAACTCTAATACTTTCACATAATAATTTCTCGAGTTCTCTTCCAAATCATATTTGTCATTGGTTTAAAACACTTGAAATTCTTCATTTAGATGGAAATAATTTAAATGGTGAAATACTAAGAAATGTATCACAATGTTCAAAACTTCAGGAACTCCGCTTGGCTGCTAACCAATTTTTAGGAATAATACCCAAGGAAATTGGAAAGACGGAGATGCTTACACGCCTATATTTGGGTCAAATAAATTGACAGGTAAATATATATATTTCAAAATTTTAACCGTAATTTTTATTTTAGTGAGTAGTTTAATAATAATAAAAAATACTATTATTATATTTTACACTATTTTACTATTTTAATTATTTGTATTTATATTCTCCTAATTCATGAATTTAATTATAATAATATTATTAAGAATAAATTTGTACAACAATAATCTATGAAGATAATAAATTAATGACTTCAAAAAAATATAAATTCAAATATTTAAGGATGTTACAATCCATATGTAAAATTTAATTAGAAAGATAATATATATATATATATATATATATATATATTCCTGAAAAAATATATATATATATTCCCTTTTCATGAAAGTTTAGGTTTGCTTTCAAAAATAATTTCCGTTTTCAAGTTTACAACAAATTGAAATATTAAATTCGTATTTTATTACTTATTCATTATTGTATAATTTATTTTATTTATATAATTATTTAATATAAACATATATTAAAAATATCAAATAACTAAACTTTATATTATTATTAAGAGTAAATACTTTTGGTTTAGAAATATGATTATCAAAAACCCGTATTTTTTTATAATATATATATATATGTATAAATAAATAAATAAAAAATAAATAAATATAATATATATTATATATATATATATATATATAAAACTTTTTAGCTATTGAATTATGGTTTATGAATTCAAAATCTTCTCAGAAACATTTGTAGTTGTACTATTTTGATAAGTCTTCAAGCTTCAGATTCTTAAAAATATTTTTTTATTTAATAAAATTCATTCTTAAACCAAATTTATATTTTAACTGTTTTACGAGTCTTAAATAGTAATGATTCTCTTATAATTTTTTTTTTTAAAAAAAATTATATGTTATGTTGAAATAATATTTTTTAATCTTACGTTTAGCCAACATTGCTGTTTACATAATTTTGCTAATATATATATGCAATCTTATTTGTAATAATTAAGTATTATATTCAAATATACGAATTAATTTTTAAACATAGTTTTATTTATATATTTTTTGAATATACATACATACATATAATTGGGTAATTGAAGCTTCTTTTTATTAATATAAGAGTAAAAATTTCATTTTAAACGTTTGTAAGACTATACCAAAAGGAACTTCAATATATGCTTAAAATTAAATATAATTTATTGGTAATGTCTAAGACATAGATTAAGTAATGGTAGTTTGGGAAAGGGACAATAGTTGTTGTAATGATTTAAGTTATTATAATAAATGAATTTTACACTTTTAATAAATTATAATATTACTTGTTCCTTTCAAGTTCAAAATTTTAAATTTGCATCCTTTATATCTCTTTTAACTCTCCTATAAAATTTTGAAACCCTTTTATAAAATTTTTATTTTATTAAAATATTTTTATTATCTGTTAATTTTTTTTTCATTTATAATTTTTATATAAAATTTGTGCTTTCATCTTATTTCTTTTGTAATTTCATAACAATATATATTTAAATTAAATATTTTAGAAAGTACTTTGATTGTAAATATAAATTTTAAAGTTAATTATTTGAACACTAATGTGACCTTAACTTTTGCATTTTTGTTTATATTTTATTTAACAGGTTCAATTCCAAAAGAGATCGGTAACTTAACTAATCTACAAGGATTAAATTTGTCTAGCAATAATCTCAGAGGTATAAAGAATATCAAGAATTACTATATTAATTATTATAATACAATTTTTCATTTAAAATTTGTGTTTTTATCTTATTTTTTCCTTTTAATTTAAGATTTTATGTTATAATCTTTCTTAATTACAATATATATTTAACTAAAACATGGTTTAGAATACTATGATTATAAATATAATTTTTAAAGTTAATTATTTGAACACTAATGTGACCTTAACTTTTGTATTTTTGTTTATATTCTATTTAACGGGTTCAATTCCAAAAGAGATCAGTAACTTAACTAATCTACAAGAATTAGTTTTGGCTTTCAATAATCTCGGAGGTATTAACAATATCAAGAATTACTATATTAATTACTATAATACAATTTTTCATTTAAAATTTGTGTTTTTATCTTATTTGTTCCTTTTAATTTAAGATTTTATGTTATAATCTTTCTTAATTTCATAACAATATATATATTTAACTAAAATATTTTTTAAAATACTATGATTATAAATATAATTTTTAAAGTTAATTATTTGAGCACTAATGTACCCTTAACTTTTACATTTTTTTATGTATTTTACTTAACACGTCCAATTTCAAAAGAGATGGGTAATTTAGCTACACTAAAATGGTTAATTTTGTTTAACATTAATCTTAGAGGTATGAATAATATTATGAAGTACTATATTATTACATATTCAACTATATTATTACATTTTATTTCATTCTATTTATTATCAGGTAAAATACCACAAGAACTCAGCAACTTGCATAACTTAGAGTTTATTTTGTTACAAAACTTGGCACTCAACTCACCATCAGCATTCTATAACTTATCAACTTTGCAAGAAATAGCACTTGATTCATATCAACTTACAGAAATTCTTCCTCTTTTCAATCTTCCTAATTTGGAAATATTTTACCTTCGATATAAAAGTATTGAAACAGTCATACCAGGTGAAGCCATCTCAAATGCTTCCCAACTTAAATCATTATATCTTTTGGGAAATAAATTTATAGGTCCTATTCCGAATAAAATTTTCAATTTAATCAATTTAACATTTTTATCTTTAAAAGGTAACAAATTACAAGGATCATTTCCAGAATCGATTGGTAAAATGGTATATTTACATTATTTAGATATGCTTGAAAATAATTTTTCAGGTCCTATTCCAAAGTCAATTGGCGATATAATATCTTTAGAAGAATTATATTTATCGTACAATAATCTCTTTGGTTTAATTCCCGATTCAATTAAAAAACTTTCAAAGCAATTACTCTTTGATGTTGAGAATTACAAGTGACTCCAATCAAATCACAAATATAATATTTAGTTGACCAATTATGTAACAAGAAATTATAAGGATCGAAAACAATATGAGTTTTCAAGACGAGCAAAGCAGATTGATCAACAGAGATATTAGCTTCTATTTTAATGGATAAACAAGCAATGAAGAAGAATAACAATACAAAAGAAAGATGAAAGCACTTAAGAATTTTCCCCATATTTCCCTCTTATGTAAGTAGTTTACCACTAAAACCCTTTATATAGAAGTAGGACTTATTGTATATTTGAAGTCTTTTAAAGAAATAAAAAATTATTTAATAATTTATATAAAGACTTTTGAAAGTTAAGATAATGTGGGGGGCCTTTGGTCCCTAGCAATTGGCGTTGACTGGGGAGACTTGGGAGTCCTTTTCTTTCTTCCATTCTTTGTTTTTATTATTTTTTTTATTTGTTTTAAAAAGGGATACAGGTTTCTATAAACAAAATTTCTTAGAATTTAAGCTATTTTATTAGATGTTTTAGGTATGACTGTTTCTTTTCTTTTCTTTTCTTTTCAATAATGTTTGTGTTGAAATAAAGAAATAAAACTAATTTGATTATTTTTTAACAATGATTCATTAATAAACAGGTTTTTTTAAAAAATAAAAAATTCCCTAATAAAATTTTTAACACTAATATTTCATTAGTAAGGTCTCTCTTTCACTAATTTTTTTTAATAATTCTTTTTGTATTCAAAGAAGTTTATTGGCTAATGATTAATTTCAAATGTATCTTATTGAGAGAAAAAATTAGGGAAAAGAAATTTTATTAAGGAAACTAATAAATGAAAAAAAACTTTTTTTTATTAAAAACAATTAAACTAATTATTTTATTAAAAAAATTAAACTAATTATTTTTAAAAAAAATTAAATTATTTATTAGTTTTACTGTTATTATTATTTAAAATTAAAATCATAATGTTTATTTTAGTGTAAATTAAAACTTAATAAATATGTTACATAATCATTGTCAATAACAATAAATTGCATTATTAAGTTTTAAAATTACGTGTGTTTACGCTATATTCTTTGTTTAACTTTTTTCAAATTTTCCATCTTGACTTATTCCTCTTCGCTTTTGCTTTAATTGTAGAAACTATCCAAAAACAAATTTTCTTATTCCTATATATATATATATATATTATAGTAAAGTAAAATGAAGAAATAAAGAATTATTTTAATTTTTATAGTAAAATCAAAATTAAAGGAAAATATATTTTATTTTATTTTTATAAAAAACAATAATAAAAAAAATAATAAAAAAAAGCCTTAACTTTATATGGAGAAGAAAGACAAAGATCGAAAGAAAAAAAAATCTTAATTTTAAATTAAATAGAAGCCATGAATCTCTTTTTTAGGATTCAACAAAATCATGAAAATAAAAGAAAAAAAATGCTTGAGTAGAAGAAAATAAATACATGTCTTATACAGATTACAAAATTTTAATTGCATTATAGAGTAATTTTGTTATTTTTAAAAATAAAATGGTAATTTAAAAATAAAATTATTTATTAAAAATATTTTAATGGCATATTGAGTAGTTTAGTTAATCTTTAGAGGGTATAATTTACCAATCTATAGTAAAAAAAAAGAAAAAAAATTCTTTATTAAAAATATTTTGATGGCACATGAGTAGCTTTGTTATTTTTTAGAGGGTATAATTGTAATTTAATCGATCCATAAAAAATGAGAGAGGGTTTAGGGTAAAAGAAAAGGAAACCCTCATTTAAAACTTCTTAAGGTAAGTTTAGTCTTGATGCTAATCTTAGGGGAAGTTAATGAATTAACGACTCAGTAACAACCCTAAAAAGGTTTAGGATTACTTGCAACAAACCGTATTGAGGTAATTACTTTAAATAATTCATATTTAATAACAAGATAAATATGAGAACGTAATTGTCTTAGATCTACTTATAAGTTATATCTTTGAACATAGTTCAACCTAATTATTTGAATTGTGTCTAACCAATATTCATTATGAGTTTCTTTTCTCCTATTTTTTGAGTATTTTGTCCTCAAATTAATTAGAGCGTTCATTATGAGATCAATTCAACCACTAAGTTGGAACCATGACTAAGTTCTAGCTAGGCTGATTATGAGATTAATTAATAGATACTATTAAATTATTATCAACGTTCTTGAGGTTAAACGATAAATTTACAAATGTAAAATTATTGACAAAATTACTATTTACACGATAAATACTCTACCTTAGATTTTATTTTATTAAATGACAACTCTCTACTATATATTATAAACATAGTCCTTGATTATTCATAATACTAATACTAAGCACTAAATGTAAACACTATCTACAATAATTTCATATCAAAACCGCACATCAGGAAACACTAATTTTTTTTTTTTTACTATGAATCGTTTAAATTACAATTATACCTTCAAAAGATTAACAAAACTACTCCATGTGCCATCAAAATATTTTTCATAAATAATTTTGTTTTTAAATTACCATTTTATCATTTAAAAGATAACAAAATTACTTTATATGCAATTTATAATCTTATACATATAAGACAAGTATTTGTTTTCTTCTTCTCAAGCATTTTTTTCTTTTATTGTCATGATTTTGTTGAATCCTAAAAAAAGAGATTCATGTCTTCTATTTAATTTAAATTAAGAATTTTATTTTTTTTCTTTCAATCTTTGTCTTTCTTTTCTATATAAAGTTAAGGCTTTTTTTATTACTTTATTTTTAAAAAATAAAAATCAAATTATATTTATTTTCCTTTGATTTTGATTTTACTATAAATTGAAATAATTCTTTATTTCTTCATTTTACTTTACTATAATTATATATATATATATATATATATATATATGAAGGAGCAAATTTGTTTTTGGATAGCTTCTACAATTAAAGCAAAGGTGAAGAGGAATAAGTCAAGATGGAAAATTTGGAAAAAGTTAAACAAAGAAAATTATTTTAAGACTCAATAATGCAATTTATTGTTATTGACAATTATTATGTCACGTATTTATCAAGTTTTAATTTACACTAAAATAAATATTATGATTATAATTTCAAATAATAATAACAGTAAAATTGATAAATAATTTCATTTTTTTAAAACAAAAAAGTAATTAGTTCAATTTTTTAAATAAAATAAAGTTTTTTTTTATTTATTATTTTCGTTAATAAAATTTCTTTTCACTAATTTTATTTTCTCTCAATAAGATACCTTTGAAATTAATCATTAGCCAATAAACTTCTTTGAATACAAAAAGAATTATTTTAAAAAAACATTATTTTAAAATGTTTATTACGGAATTTTTTATTTTTTAAAAAACCGGTTTATTATTGAATCAATGTTAAAAAAAATTAAATTAGTTTTTTCTTTATTTCAAAACAAACATTATTGAAAAGAAAAGAAAAGAAAAGAAATAGTTATACTTAAAACATCTCTTGCTATATGTAATAAAATAGCTTAAATTCTAAGAAATTTATTTATAGAAATCCGTATCCCTTTTTAAAACAAATAATAATAATAATAATAACAAAGTCAACGCCAATTGCTAGGGACCAAATTATCTTGACTTTCAAAAGTTTTTATATAAATTATTGAATGACTTTTTTTTTCTTTAAATGACTTCAAATAATAGTTTCTCAAGTCGTATTCCAAGTGCAATATTTGATATGTCAAAATTAGAAATTTTGGATTTGTCAAATAATTTTTTAGAAGGGACAATTCCAATAGAGATAAAAATATTATTTTTATATTATTTTTCCTTTTAATTTAAGATTTTATGTTATTATCTTTTTTTAATTTCATAACAATATATATTTAACTAAAATATTTTATAAAACACTTTGATTGTAAATATAATTTTTAAAGTTAATTATTTGAACACTAATGTGACTTTAACGTTTTGCATTTTTGTTTATATTCTATTGAACAAGTTCAATTCCAAAAGAGATTGGTAACTTAACTAATCTACAAGAATTATATTTTTCTTGAAATAATCTGAGAGGTATAAATAATATTAAGAATTATTATATTAATTACTATAATACAAATTTTTATTTAAAATTTATATTTTTATCTTATATTTTCTTTTTAATTTAAGATTTTATGTTATAATCTTTCTTAATTTCATAACAATTATATATATATATAATATATATATATATATAACTAAAATATTTTTAAAAATACTATGATTATAAATATAATTTTTAAAGTTAATTATTTGAACACTAATGTACCCTTAACTTTTACATTTTTGTATGTATTTTATTTAACAGGTCCAATTCCAAAAGAGATGAGAAATTTAGCTACACTAAGATGGTTAATTTTGTTTAACAATAATCTCATAGGTATGAATAATATTAAGAATTGCTATATTATTACATATTCAACTATCAACTTTCAAAAAAATTTCCCCTTTTCAATCTTCTTAATTTGGAAATATTTAACCTTCAATACAAAGGTGTTGAAGCAGTCATACCAGGTGAAGCCATCTCAAATGCTTCCCAACTTAAATCATTATCTCTTTGGGGAAACAAATTTATAGGTTCTATTCCGGATAAAATTTTTAATTTAACCAATTTGGAATTTTTATCTTTAGAAGGTAACAAATTATAAGGACCAATTTCAGAGTCAATTGGGAAAATAGTATCTTTACATTATTTAGATATGTCTAAAAATAATTTTTCAGGTCCTATTCCAAAGTCAATTGGCGATATAACATCTTTAATAGAATTATATTTATCCTACAACAATGTCTGTAGTTTAATTCCCAATTCAATTACAAAACTTTCAAACTTGAGAAAATTGAATCTAACGCACAATAAGCTATGTGGGCAATTTTTCAAGTTGTATCCTATGTAAGTTTGATAGATTAGAAAAACATAAACTTTTGTGTATTTCAATAATCTACGAAAATTTCTAATATATGACATTATATATTTAATTAAGTTGTATCTCTTCTTTTTTTTTTTTTTTTTTTTTTTTGCTTTAATTTATCTATAGAAATATGATTTTGAGAGATTTGTTTTATAATATTTACTAATTTCTTTTTAGTAAATTTATTTAATTAAGAACAAACTTTGGCCTTCAAAAAGCAGCCAAAAATCAAATATTATTATTTTGAAAAACCAAACTAATTAATTATTATCTATATTTTTATTCATTTCTTGCTTGATTTTGAAGGCTTTGGCTAAATTTGGAGATCTTGTTTCTTTTTTTCTTTTTTATCTTTTATTTATATTTTTTAAAAACTGTGTATTTTATAAAAATGAAATTTGTAAATTTTATATTATAATAAAATTCTAATAAAATTGAAAGAAAATTATAAATCTCACATGAGGTTGTACAATCGATAAGAAATATAATTATTCAAAACATTAATTTGAGTTTTTTTTTTTAAAATACTATCATCTTTACTTTTTTATTCTCTTTTTTCTCGAATGATTTTTTATACCACTTTGTTCTTATTTTGAAATTTTTATCCATTATTGTATTTTCATTAGTATGACTCAGGAAAATAAAAATATTGATCTCATCAATAATTATTTTTAAAATATAATAATAGTGATTTTAATCTTCAAAACAATTTAAACAAAAGTTTTATTTTCTTTTGTATCTTTTGACTATCATACATTATAGTCAATGGTATATTAGGAAGGAAGAAATATTACTTATATACAAAATATAAAGAAAGGAAATAAAGAAATTATGGATTTAATATTACATGAAATGAAATGCATGAAGATTTATACTTTTAGTGCAACAGTGTAAAAAGATTATAATGCAAAAAATAATTATTATTGAGATGAATTTGTAGGAAGAACAAAGATATATATATATATATATATATATATATATATATATATATATATATATATATATATATCGTTCATATTGCACATGTCTTATATTAGTGGAACAAAACTTCTGCTGAAGACTTCTTATTAGGAATCTTTTTTAACAGTTAAATATCATATTTACAATCAACTACTTTTTAGCACTATTATTGATATATACTAGAAAAGATATCTTGAGTTTATATTTCATGACATTTCATCGTTAGATTTTAAAGGTTAGATGAAATATCACACATGTATATATATATATTAGGATATTAATCCAAGTTCCACATCTAAAGATAATGGTAGAGTTATCTAATATATAATAATTTCAGCTATTCCATTATTATAAGATTTTTTGGCTAGCTATTTCAACTATATAATTTGTGTTTTGTACTTCAGGAACTTATAATTTGATGTAAATAAATTATCTTTTGAACTTACAATTTAATCACACTTGTGTGTGGATCTAAATGCCTCAAAATAATTTTCAGAAGTTTTATTTTATGTTATTTACTCTCTCCCTCTAATTTGGGAAACAAATTCTCATGAAAATGGCATCATCAAATCTTGCTATAAAAATATCTTATCATCAAACGTTCAATATACCTTATAATAAATTGGGAGTCATAAACAATTCAACCTTATAATAGCTACCCAAAAAACTTTATTCTTATATACTAGACAAGTTTACCATTATCTTTAGATGTGAGACTTGGATTAATATCTAAACATATGTCCAACCTTTAAAATTTAATCATGAAATATAAACTCAAGATATCTTTTCTAGTAGTAGTGCTAAAAAGTAGTTGATTGTAAATATGATATTTGAGTATTAAAAAAGATTCCTAAGAAGAAGTTTTGTTCCACTAATGCAAATATTGTGAGAGACTGAATTTCAGCTAATGTATGGTGCACCTGGAGGTCCAGAATTGGGATCAAGGGTGAAGGAAGTGCTGAATAGCAGTGGTTTGAATGTACATGAAGATAAGAAACGTGGATTGGATCATGGAGCATGGGTTCCATTACTTCTAATGTATCCAGAAGCTAATATCCATGTCTGCCAACTCTCTGTTCAGTCAAACCGGGATGGAACTTACCATTATAATGTGGGGAGAGCATTAGCACCACTTAAAAATGAAGGTGTTCTCATCATTGGATCTGGAGCTACCACTCATAACTTAAGCTCTCTTCGTCACACTGATTCAGTTGCTCCTTGGGCTAAGCAATTTGATTCTTGGCTAAAAGATTCACTTCTTCATGGAAGGTACATACATCCATACATTTACGTTTTCTTTTTTTTTCTTTTTTTTTTAACGATTATTGATAAACCCTTTTGGTATATAATGTTGTCGGATTAAAGGTTTTCCAAATCGCTTTCTTTAGACCCTTTAAACGTATTTCTCAAAAGAGGATTATTTATAATTTAAAATATAGGTACGAGGATGTGATGCAGTATGAAAAGAAGGCACCAAATGCAAAAACTGCGCACCCATGGCCTGAACATTTCTATCCATTACTTGTAGCAATGGGAGCTTGCGGTGAGAAATCAAAAGCTGAACAAATCCATCAAAGTTGGAGCCTTTTTACTCTCTCCTATTCTTCCTACAAATTCATCTCAACACAATAATAATCTTATTTACACTCTTGCTCTCAAAATATGAATCTTCATGCATTTCATTTCATGTAATATTAAATCCATAATTTCTTTATTTCCTTTCTTTATATTTTGTATATAAGTAATATTTCTTCCTTCCTAATATACCATTGATTAAAACTTTTGTTTAAATTGTTTTGAAGATTAAAATCAAAATAATTATTGATGAGATCAATAATTTTTTTCCCTTAATCGTACTAATCAAAATACAATAATGGTTGAAAATTTCAAAATAAGAACAATGTGGTATAAAAATCATTCAAGAGAAAAGATAATAAAAAATAAAGATGATAATATTAAAAAAATAAAATAAAATCTCAAATTAATGTTTTGAATAATTAATTTTTTTATAGATTGCATAAGTGAGATCTTATATAATATTTATAATTTTCTTTCAATTTTATTATAATTTTATTATAATATAAAATTCACACATTTCATTTTTATAAAATACAAAGATTTTTTAAAAAATAAAATAAAGAAATAAATAAGGAAAGAAGATATCCAAATTTAGCTAAGCCTTCAAAATCATGTAAGAAATGAATAAAAATATAGATAATAATTGATTAGTTTGGTTTTTCAAAATATTAATATTTGATTTTTGGCTGCTTTTTGAAGGCCAAAGTTTTCTCTTAATTGAATAAATTTACTAAAAAGAAATTAGTGAATATTATAAAATAAATCCCTCAAAATCATACTTTTATAGATAAATTAAAGAAAGAAAAAAAAAGAGATACAACTTAATTAAATATATAATATCATATATTAGAAATCTTGGTAGATTATTGAAATATACAAAAGTTTATGTTTTTCTAACCTATCAAACTTACATAGGATATAACTTGAAAAATTGACCAGATAGCTTATTGTGTGTTACATTAAATTTTCTCAAGTTTGAAAGTTTTGTAATTGAATAGGGAATTAAACCAGAGAGATTGTTGTAGGATAAATTTAATTCTTTTAAAGATATTATATCGCCAATTGACTTTGGAATAGGACCTGAAAAATATAATGAAATAGAATGAGTTCTTGTGATATTATAGTAATTAATATAGTAATTCTTAAATTAAAAGAAAAAAATAAGATAAAAACACAAATTTTAAATGAAAAATTGTATTATAATAATTAATATAATAATTCTTGATATTGTTTATACCTCTGAGATTATTGCCAAACAAACTTAACCATTGTAGATTAGTTAAGTTACCAATCTCTTTTGGAATTGAACCTGTTAAATAGAATATAAACAAAAATGCAAAATTTAACGTCACATTAGTGTTGAAATAATTAACTTCAAAAAATTATATTTATAACCGTAGTATTTTAAAAAATATTTTAGTTAAATATATATATTGTTACGAAATTAAAAAAGATTATAACATAAAATCTTATATTAAAAGGAAAAAATAAGAGAAAAATACAAATTTTAAATGAAAAGTTTTATTATAGTAATTAATATAGTAATTCTTGATATTGTTTATACCTTTGAGATTATTGTCAGACAAACTTAACCATTGTAGATAAGTTAAGTTACCGATCTCTTTTGGAATTAAACCTGTTAAATAGAATATAGACAAAAATGCAAAAGTTAAGGTCACATTAGTGTTTAAATAATTAACTTTAAAAATTTTATTTATAATCGTAGTATTTTAAAAAATATTTTAGCTAAATATATATATTGTTACGAAATTAAGAAAACTTATAACATAAAATCTTAAATTAAAAGGAAAAAATAAGATAAAAACACAAATTTTAAATGAAAAGTTGTATTATAGTAATTAATATAATAATTCTTGATATTGTTAATACCTCGGAGATTATTGCCAGAAAAAGATAACACTTGTAGATTAGTTAAGTTACCAATCTCTTTTGGAATTGAACCTGTTAAATAGAAAATAAACAAAAATGCAAAAGTTAAGGTCACATTAGTGTTTAAATAATTAACTTTAAAAATTATATTTATAATCGTAGTATTTTAAAAAATATTTTAGTTAAATATATATATTGTTACGAAATTAAGAAAATTATAACATAAAATCTTAAATTAAAAGGAAAAAATAAGATAAAAACACAAATTTTAAATGAAAAGTTGTATTATAGCAATTAATATATTAATTCTTGATATTGTTAATACCTCCGAGATTATTGCCAGAAAAATATAACTCTTGTAGATTAGTTAAGGTACCAATCTCTTTTGGATTTGAACCTGTTAAATAGAATATAAACAAAAATGCAAAAGTTAAGGTCACATTAGTATTTAAATAATTAACTTTAAAAATTATATTTATAATCGTAGTATTTTAAAAAATATTTTAGTTAAATATATATATTGTTACGAAATTAAGAAAAATTATAACATCAAATCTTAAATTAAAAGGAAAAAATAAGATAAAAACACAAATTTTAAATGAAAAGTTGTATTATAGTAATTAATATAGTAATTCTTTATATTGTTAATACCTCCGAGATTATTGCGAGAAAAATATAACTCTTGTAGATTAGTTAAGTTACCAATCTCTTTTGGAATTGAACCTGTTAAATAGAATATAAACAAAAATGCAAAAGTTAAGGTCACATTAGTGTTTAAATAATTAACTTTAAAAATTATATTTATAATCGTAGTATTTTAAAAAATATTTTAGTTAAATATATATATTGTTACGAAATTAAGAAAAATTATAACATAAAATCTTAAATTAAAAGGAAAAAATAAGATAAAAACACAAATTTTAAATGAAAAGTTGTATTATAGTAATTAATATAGTAATTCTTGATATTGTTAATACCTCCGAGATTATTGCCAGAAAAATATAACTCTTGTACATTAGTTAAGTTACCAATCTCTTTTGGAATTGAACCTGTTAAATAAATATAAACAAAAATGCAAAAGTTAAGGTCACATTAGTATTTAAATAATTAACTTTAAAAATTATATTTATAATCGTAGTATTTTAAAAAAATATTTTCGTTAAATATATATATTGTTACGAAATTAAGAAAAATTATAACATAAAATCTTAAATTAAAAGGAAAAAATAAGATAAAAACACAAATTTTAAATGAAAAGTTTTATTATAGTAATTAATATAGTAATTCTTGATATTGTTTATACCTCTGAGATTATTGCTAAACAAATATAATGTTTGTAGATTAGTTAAGCTACCGATCTCTTTTGGAATTGAACCTGTTAAATAGAATATAAACAAAAATGCAAAAGTTAAGGTCACATTAGTGTTCAAATAATTAAATTTAAAAATTATATTTATAATCATAGTATTTTAAACCATATTTTAGCTAAATATATATTGTAATTAAGAAAGATAATAACATAAAATCTTAAATTAAAAGGAAAAAATAAGATAAAAACACAAATTTTAAATGAAATTTTTTTATTATAGTAATTAATATAGTAATTCTTGATATTGTTAATACCTCCGAGATTAATGTCAGAAAAATCTAACACTTGTAGATTAGTTAAGTTACCAATCTCTTTTGGAATTAAACCTGTTAAATAGAATATAAATAAAAATGCAAAAGTTAAGGTCACATTAGTGTTCAAATAATTAACTTTAAAAATTATATTTATAATCATAGTATTTTAAACCATATTTTAGTTAAATATATATTGTAATTAAGAAAGATAATAACATAAAATCTTAAATTAAAAGGAAAAAATAAGATAAAAACACAAATTTTATATGAAAAGTTGTATTATAGTAATTAATATAGTAATTCTTGATATTGTTAATACCTCCGAGATTAATGTCAGAAAAATCTAACACTTGCAGATTAGTTAAGTTACCAATCTCTTTTGGAATTGAACCTGTTAAATAGAATATAAACAAAAATGCAAAAGTTAAGGTCACATTAGTGTTGAAATAATTAACTTTAAAAATTATATTTATAATCGTAGTATTTTAAAAAATGTTTTAGTTAAATATATATATTGTTACGAAATTAAGAAAAATTATAACATAAAATCTTAAATTAAAACGAAAAAATAAGATAAAAACACAAATTTTAAATGAAAAGTTGTATTATAGTAATTAATATAGTAATTCTTGATATTGTTTATACCTCTGAGATTATTGGCAGACAAATATAATGT
This sequence comes from Asclepias syriaca, assembly GCA_027405835.1. Lineage (NCBI taxonomy): Eukaryota > Viridiplantae > Streptophyta > Magnoliopsida > Gentianales > Apocynaceae > Asclepias > Asclepias syriaca. The sequence continues at coordinate 2,155,756 of CM049934.1, read as the reverse complement.
TTGTAGATTAGTTAAGCTACCGATCCCTTTTGGAATTGAACCTGTTAAATAAAATATAAACAAAAATACAAAAGTTAATGTCACATTAGTGTTCAAATAATTAACTTTAAAAATTATATTTATAATCGTAGTATTTTAAAAAATATTTTAGTTAAATATATATATTGTTACGAAATTAAGAAAAATTATAACATAAAATCTTAAATTAAAAGGAAAAAATAAGATAAAAACACAAATTTTAAATGAAAAGTTTTATTATAGTAATTAATATAGTAATTCTTGATATTGTTTATACCTCTGAGATTATTGGCAGACAAATATAAAGTTTGTAGATTAGTTAAGCTACCGATCTCTTTTGGAATTGAACCTGTTAAATAGAATATAAACAAAAATGCAAAAGTTAAGGTCACATTAATGTTCAAATAATTAACTTTAAAAATTATATTTATAATCATAGTATTTTAAACCATATTTTAGTTAAATATATATTGTAATTAAGAAAGATAATAACATAAAATCTTAAATGAAAAGGAAAAAATAAGATAAAACACAAATTTTAAATGAAAAATTTTATTATAGTAATTAATATAGTAATTCTTGATATTGTTTATACCTCTGAGATTATTGACAGACAAATCTAAATTTTTTAGATGAGTTAAGTTACCGATCTCTTTTGTAATTAAACCTGCTAAATAGAATATAAACAAAAATACAAAAGTTAAGGTCACATTAGTGTTCAAATAATTAACTTTAAAAATTATATTTATAATCATAGTATTTTAAACCATATTTTAGTTAAATATATATTGTAATTAAGAAAGATAATAACATAAAATCTTAAATTAAAAGGAAAAAATAAGATAAAAACACAAATTTTAAATGAAATGTTTTATTATAGTAATTAATATAGTAATTCTTGATATTGTTTATACCTCTGATATTATTGCTAAACAAATATAATGTTTGTAGATTAGTTAAGCTACCGATCTCTTTTGGAATTGAACCTGTTAAATAAAATATAAACAAAAATACAAAAGTTAAGGTCACATTAGTGTTCAAATAATTAACTTTAAAAATTATATTTATAATTGTAATATTTTAAAATATATTTTAGTTAAATATATATATTGTTACGAAATTAAGAAAAATTATAACTTAAAATCTTAAATTAAAAGGAAAAAATAAGATAAAAACACAAATTTTAAATGAAATTTTTTTATTATAGTAATTAATATAGTAATTCTTGATATTGTTAATACCTCCGAGATTATTGCCAGAAAAATCTAACACTTGTAGATGAGTTAATTTACCGATCTCTTTTGGAATTGAACCTGTTAAATAGAATATAAACAAAAATGCAAAAGTTAAGGTCACATTAGTGTTCAAATAATTAACTTTAAAAATTATATTTATAATCATAGTATTTTAAACCATATTTTAGTTAAATATATATTGTAATTAAGAAAGATAATAACATAAAATCTTAAATTAAAAGGAAAAAATAAGATAAAAATACAAATTTTAAATGAAAAATTTATTATAGTAATTAATATAGTAATTCTTGATATTGTTTATACCTTTGAGATTATTCTCAGACAAACTTAACCATTGTAGATTAGTTAAGTTACCGATCTCTTTTGGAATTAAACCTGTTAAATAGAATATAAACAAAAATACAAAAGTTAAGGTCACATTAGTGTTCAAATAATTAACTTTAAAAATTATATTTATAATCATAGTATGTTAAACCATATTTTAGTTAAATATATATTGTAATTAAGAAAGATAATAACATAAAATCTTAAATTAAAAGAAAAAATAAGATAAAAATACAAATTTTAAATGAAAAGTTTTATTATAGTAATTAATATAGTAATTCTTGATATTGTTTATACCTTTGAGATTATTCTCAGACAAACTTAACCATTGTAGATTTGTTAAGTTACCGATCTCTTTTGGAATTAAACCTGTTAAATAGAATATAAATAAAAATGCAAAAGTTAAGGTCACATTAGTGTTCAAATAATTAACTTTAAAAATTATATTTATAATCATAGTATTTTAAACCATATTTTAGTTAAATATATATTGTAATTAAGAAAGATAATAACATAAAATCTTAAATTAAAAGGAAAAAATAAGATAAAAACACAAATTTTAAATGAAAAGTTTTATTATAGTAATTAATATAGTAATTCTTGATATTGTTTATACCTCTGAGATTATTGTCAAACAAACTTAACCATTGTAGATGAGTTAAGTTACAGATATCTTTTGTAATTAAACCTGTTAAATAGAATATAAACAAAAATGCAAAAGTTAAGGTCACATTAGTGTTTAAATAATTAACTTTAAAAATTATATTTATAATCGTAGTATTTTAAAAAAATATTTTAGTTAAATATATATATTGTTACGAAATTAAGAAAAATTATAACATAAAATCTTAAATTAAAAGGAAAAAATAAGATAAAAACACAAATTTTAAATGAAAAGTTTTATTATAATAATTAATATAGTAATTTTTAATATTGTTTATACCTCTGAGATTATTAGCAGACAAATCTAATTTTTTTAGATGAGTTAAGTTACCGATCTCTTTTGGAATTAAACCTGTTAAATAGAATATAAACAAAAATGCAAAAGTTAAGGTCACATTAATGTTCAAATAATTAACTTTAAAAATTATATTTATAACCGTAGTATTTTAAAAAACTATTTTAGTTAAATATATATATATATTGTTACGAAATTAATAAAGATTATAGCATAAAATCTTAAATTAAAAGGAAAAAATAAGATAAAAACACAAATTTTAAAATGAAAAGGTGTATTATAATAATTTATATAGTAATTCTTGATATTGTTTATACCTCTGAGATTATTGTCAAACAAATATAATTTTTGTAAATTAGTTAAGTTACTCATCTCTTTTGGAATTGGACCTGTTAAATAAACTATAAACAAAAATGCAAAAATTAAGGTTACATTAGTGTTCTAATAATTAACTTTAAAAATTATATTTACAATCAAAGTACTTTCTAAAATATTTAATATAAATATATATTGTTATGGAATTACAAAAGAAATAAGATGAATACACAAATTTTATATAAAAATTATAAATGAAAAAAAAATTAACAGACAATAAAAATATTTTAATAAAATAAAAATTTTATAAAAGGGTTTCAAAATTTTATAGGAGAGTTAAAAGAGATATAAATGATGAAAATTTAAAATTTTGAACTTGAAAGAAACAAGTAATATTATAATTTATTAAAAGTGTAAAATTCTTTTATTATAATAACTTAAATCATTACAACAACTATTGTCCCTTTCCCAAACTACCATTACTTAATCTATGTCTAAGACATTACCAATAAATTATATTTATTTTTAAGCATATATAAATAAAACTATGTTTAAAAATTAATTCGTATAGTTGAATATAATACTTAATTATTACAAAGATTGCATATATATATATATATAAGCAAACTTATGTAAACAACAATGTTTGCTATAATGTATGATTAAAAAATATTATTCCAACATAACATTTAAATTTTAAAAAATAAAAAATAAAAAATAAAAAATTTATAAGAGAATCATTACTGTTGAAATTCAAATTTAAGACTCTTAAAACAGTTAAAATATAAATTTAGTTTAAGAATGAATTTTATTAAATAAAAAAATATTTTTAAGAATATGAAGCTTGAAGACCTATCAAAATAGTACAAGTACAAATGTTTCTGAGAAGATTAAGAATTCATAAACCATAATTCAATAGCTAAAAAGTTTATATATATATATATATATATATAAATATATATATATATAGACCTATCAAAATAGTACAAGTACAAATGTTTCTGAGAAGATTAAGAATTCATAAACCATAATTCAATAGCTAAAAAGTTTTATATATATATATATATATATATATATATATTATAAAAAAATACGGGTTTTTGATAATCATATTTCCAAACCAAAAGTATTTACTCTTAATAATAACATAAAGTTTATTATTTAATATTTTAATATATGTTTATATTAAATAATTATATAAATAAGAAATAAATTATACAAATAATGAATAAATAATAAAATACGAATTTAATATTTCAATTTGTTGTAAACTTGAAAACGGAAATTTTGTTTTTTGAAAGGAAACCTAAACTTTCATGAAAAGGGAATATATGTATTCTTTTTCAGGAATATATATATATATATATATATATATATATATATATATATATATATATATAATATCTTTCTAATTAAATTTTACATATGGATTGTAACATCCTTAAATATTTAAATTTATATTTTTATGAAGTCATTAATTTATTACATATTTAGAACTCATTCTACATCAAATACTAATTTTATCTTCATAGATTATTATTGTACAAATTTATTCTTAATGATATTATTATAGTTAAATTCATGAATTAGGAGAATATAAATACAAATAATTAAAATAGTGAATAGTGTAAAATATAATGTAAACTGTCCACTATAATAATAGTATTTTTTATTATTATTAAACTACTCACTAAAATCAAAATTACGGTTAAAATTTCGAAATATATATTTACCTGTCAATTTATTTGACCTCAGAGATAGGAGTGTAAGCATCTCCGTCTTCCCAATTTCCTTGGGTATTATTCCTTCAAATTGGTTATCACCTAAGTCGAGTATCTTGAGCTTTGAACATTGTGATACATTTCTTGGTATTTCACCATTTAGATTATTACCATCTAAATGAAGAATTTCAAGTGTTTTAAACCTATGACAAATATGATTTGGAAGAGAACTCGAGAAGTTATTATATGAAAGTATTAGAGTTTTTAAAGTTGAAATATTGGTAAACACATTTGATGGTAAAAAACCTGAAAGATGATTAAAACTCAAATCTAAAGATTTTAAGGAATTAACTTTTCCTATTTCTATTGGAATTGTCCCTTCTAAAAAATTATTTGACAAATCCAAAATTTCTAATTTTGGCATATCAAATATTGCACTTGGAATACGACCTGAGAAATTATTATTTCTCATATCAAGAGAAACAAGAAACGAAAGGTTTGAGATATGAGGAGGTATAACTCCGTTAAGTTTCATATCGGAAATATCCAAAGCAATTACTCTTTGATGTTGAGAATTACAAGTGACTCCAATCCAATCACAAACAGAATATTTAGTTGACCAATTATGTAACAAGACATTATAAGGATCGAAAACAATATGAGTTTTCAAGACGAGCAAAGCAGATTGATCAACCGAGATATTAGCTTCTATTTTAATGGATAAACAAGCAATGAAGAAGAATAACAATACAAAAGAAAGATGAAAGCACTTAAGAATTTTCCCCATATTTCCCTCTTATGTAAGTAGTTTACCACTAAAACCCTTTATATAGAAGTAGGCTTTATTGTATATTTGAAGTCTTTTAAAGAAAAAAAAATTTAATAATTTATATAAAGACTTTTGAATTAAAGTCAAGATAATGCGGGGGTCTTTGGTCCCTAGCAATTGGCGTTGACTGGGGAGACTTGGGAGTCCTTTTCTTTCTTCCATTCTTTGTTTTTATTATTATTTTATTTATTTTAAAAAGGGATACAGATTTTTATAAATAAATTTCTTAGAATTTAAGCTATTTTATTACATACAGCAAGAGATGTTTTAGGTATAACTATTTCTTTTCTTTTCAATAATGTTTGTATTGAAATAAAGAAAAAAGCTAATTTAAATTTTTTTTAACATTGATTCAATAATAAACGGGTTTTTTAAAAAATAAAAAATTTCCCAATAAAAGTTTTACCACTAATATTTCATTAGTAAGGTCTCTCTTTCACTAATTTTTTTTTAATAATTCTTTTTGTATTCAAAGAAGTTTATTGGCTAATGATTAATTTCAAAGGTATCTTATTGAGAGAAAAAAAATTAGGGAAAAGAAATTTCATTAACGAAAATAATAAATGAAAAAAAAAGGTTTATTTTATTAAAAAAAACTAATTATTTTTTTTAAAATGAAATTATTTATCAATTTTACTGTTATTATTATTTAAAATTAAAATCATAATGTTTATTTTAGTGTAAATTAAAACTTGATAAATACGTGACATAATTATTGTCAATAACAATAAATTGCATTATTGAGTCTTAAAATTACGTGTGTTTTACGCTATATTCTTTGTTTAACTTTTTCCAAATTTTCAATCTTGACTTATTTGTCTCCACTTTTTCTTTAATTGTAGATATGAGGAGGTATAACTCCGTTAAGTGCCATTTCAGAAATATCCAAAGCAACTACATTTTTATGTTTAGAATTACAAGTGACTCGGTCCCAATCACAAACAAATATTTAGTTGACCAATTACATAACAAGACATTATAAGGATAAAAAATAATATGAGCTTTCATGACGAGTAAAGCAGATTGATCAACCGTGATATTATCTTTTATTTCAATGGATAAACAAGTAATAAAGAAGAGTAATAATACAAAAGAAAGATGAAAATAGTTAAGAATTTTTCTAATATTTACATCTTATTTAAGTAATTTACCATTAAAATCCTTTATATAGAAGTAGGACTTATTGTAGGGTGTATTATATATATATATATATATATATATATATATATATATATATATATTTCATATGAAAGAAATTAATTGATTTTCCATTAAACTCATATAATGACCATAAAATGTGTTAATATTGGTTGTAAAGTAAGTGCATGTTCTTTGGTCCCTAGCAATTGACGTTTACATTTCTTTCTTTCATTCTTTGTTTTTATTATTATTATTATTTGTTTACAAAAGTGATACATTTTTTTAGAGAAAAAGAAACTTTATTAACGAAAAAAATAAATGAAAAAAAATAGTTTAAAATTATTTATTAAAAAATAATTAAACTAGTTTTTTTCTTTAAAAAAATTGAAATTATTTGTCAATTTTACTGTTATTATTATTTAAAATTAAAATCTTAATGTTTATTTTAATGTAAATTAAAACATGATAAATACGTTACACAATTATTGTGAAAAATAGTAAGTTGTATTATTGTGTCTTGAAATTACATGTGTTTTACACTTTATTCTTTGTTAACTTTTTTCAAATTTTCCATCTTGACTTATTCCTCTTCACCTTTGCTTTAATTGCAAAAGCTATCCAAGAACAAATTTTCTTCTTTATATATATATATATTATAGTAAAGTAAAATGAAGAATAAAGAATTATTTCAATATTTCTGAAATGGCACTAACGGAGTTATTCCTCCTCATATCTACAATTAAAGCAAAAGTGGAGAGGAATAAATCAAGATGGAAAATTTGGAAAAAGTTAAACAAAGAATATAGCTTGTCGAATGATGTTTTTCTAACAAAAGAAATGCATTCCTATTATATGTTAGAAGATTTACAATCTGAAAGTGAAAGATAGAGAAAACACATGAATCCTATATTATGTCAATTTTCAATGGAAAAATAAGACCAAAAAAAAAACATGGATGGAAAATGAAAATCATGTTTTATAAGATTATATATATTATATGTATATTATTGTACGAGTCATCGAACATATATAAATATATATAAGTTGGTGTTTAACTTGAGGTGTGACTTTAAATTTTTTTTTTTTTTTATAATTGATTTTTTTTTTTTAACTTGGACTGCATTTGGAAGTGGTATTAGATATGAGTGTGATGTGACAAAAATAAATAAATAAATAAATAAATCTTGTAGGTTTTTGTCATATACTTTTGAACTCCACTACCAATATTGGTATTTTTAGAGAGAGATTTGATAGCTTCCAACCATGATGGTGTAGCATCCAATGTAAGAATGACAAAGGACTCCCAAGTCTTCCCAAGAGATTTGATAGCTTCCACATTATCTTTGACTTTCAAAAGTCTTTATATAAATTATTAAATGATTGTTTTTTTCTTTAAAACACTTCAAATATACAATAAGTCCTTTTTTTTCCTCTTGAAATGAAAAATAATAGTTTCTCAGATCGTATTCCAAGTGCAATATTTGATATGCCAAAATTAGAAATATTGGATTTGTCAATTAATTTTTTAGAAGGGACAATTCCAATAGAGATAAAAATATTATTTTTCCTTTTAATTTAAGAATTTATGTTATTATCTTTTTTAATTTCATAACAATATATATTTAACTAAAATATTTTATAAAACACTTTGATTGTAAATATAATTTTTAAAATTAATTATTTGAACACTAATGTGACCTTAACTTTTACATTTTTGTTTATATTCTATTTAACAGGTTCAATTCCAAAAGAGATCGGTAACTTAACTAATCTACAATAATTATATTTGTCTCGCAATAACCTCAGAGGTATAAACAATATCAAAAATTACTATATTGATTACTATAATACAATTTTTCATTTAAAATTTGTGTTTTTATCTTATTTTTTTCTTTTAATTTAAGATTTCATGTTATAATCTTTCTTAATTTCGTAACAATATATATATTTAACTAAAATATTTTTTAAAATACTATGATTCTAAATATAATTTTTAAAGTTAATTATTTGAACACTAATGTATCCTTAACTTTTACATTTTTGTATGTATTTTATTTAACAACTCCAATTCCGAAAGAGATGGGTAATTTATCTACACTAAAATGGTTAATTTTGTTTAACAATAATCTTAGAGGTATGAATAATATTAAGAAGTACTATATTATTACATATTTAACTATATTATTACATTTTATTTCATTCTATTTATTATCAGGTAAAATACCACAAAAACTTAGCAACTTGTATAACTTAGAGTTGATTATGTTGCAAAACTTGGCGCTCAACTCACCATCAGCATTCTATAACTTATCTACTTTGCGACTAATAAGAATTGATTCATATCAACTCCAGAAATTCTTCCTCTTTTCAATCTTCCTAATTTGGAAGTATTTTACCTTCAATACAAAGGTATTGAAACAGTCATACCAGGTGAAGCCATCTCAAATGCTTCCCAACTTAAATCATTATCTCTTTGGGGAAACAAATTTATAGGTTCTATTCCAGATAAAATTTTTAATTTAATCAATTTGACATTTTTATCTTTAAAAGGTAACAAATTACAAGGACCAATTCCATAATCGATTGATAAAATGGTATCTTTACATTATTTAGATATGTTTGAAAATAATTTTTCAAGTCCTATTCCAAAGTCAATTGGCGATATAATATCTTTAGAACAATTACATTTATCCTACAACAATCTCTCTCGTTTAATTTCCGATTCAATTACAAAACTTTCAAACTTGAGAAAATTGAATCTAACACACAATAAGCTATATGGTCAATTTTTCAAGTTGTAGCCTATGTAAATTTGATAGATTAGAAAAACATAAACTTTTGTGTATTTCAATGATATATGACATTATATATTTAATTAAGTTGTATCTCTTTTTTTTTCTTTAATTTATCTATAGAAGTATGATTTTGAGGGATTTATTTTATAATATTCACTAATTTCTTTTTAGTAAATTTATTTAATTAAGAACAAACTTTGGCCTTAAAATAGCAGCCAAAAATCAAATATTATTATTTTGACAAACCAAACAAATCAATTATTATCTATATTTTTATTCATTTCTTGCATGATTTTGAAGGCTTTAGCTAAATTTGGAGATCTTCTTATTTTTTTCTTTCTTTTTTTATCTTTTATTTATATTTTTTAAAAACTGTATATTTTATGAAAATGAAATTTCTGAATTTTATATTATAATAAAATTCTAATAAAATTGAAAGAAAATTATAAATCATACATGAGGTTGTACAATGGATAAGAAATTTAATTATTCAAAACATTAATTTGAGAATTTTTTTAAAAAAAAAATACTATCATCTTTACTTTTTTATTATCTTTTTTTCTCGAATGATTTTTTTATACCACTTTGTTCTTATTTTGAAATTTTTATCCATTATTGTATTTTGATTAGTACGATTCAAGGAAATAAAAATATTAATCTCATCAATAATTATTTTTAAAATATAATAATAATGATTTTAATTTTCAAAACAATTTAAACAAAAGTTTTATTTTCTTTTGTATCTTTTGACAATCATACATTATAGTCAATGGTATATTAGGAAGGAAGAAATATTACTTATATACAAATTAAAAAGAAAGGAAATAAAGAAATTATGGATTTAATATTACATGAAATGAAATGCATGAAGATTTATACTTTGAGTGCAACCGTGTAAAAAAATTATAATGCAAAAAATAATTATTGTGTTGAAATGAATTTGTAGGAAGAATAGGAGAGAGTAAAAAGGCTCCAACTTTCGTGGATTTGTTCAGCTTTTTATTTCAGCACTTCCAATTCTAGAGCTCCAGGTGCACCATATTTCAGCTTTTTATTTCAGCTTTTTCCATCCCTAAGTGGTTATTGATATTTTTACACTTAACTCTTTATTTCAAAAACTACAATTAAATAACCCAATGACAATATAAATATGACTATATCTATTATCTCGATTATGGACAAAAATATTTTAATAAATATGACAAGAAATCATAAATTTCACTAAAATTCACTTTTGAGAATTATAATATAATTTGTCTATCGTATTTCAATATTCTCATAAAAGAATAAAGTTAAAGCTTTCAAACATAATATTTTTCCATAAGATTGATTCACTTGAAATATATACGTCATATCCAAAAATTCTAAAATAATAAATATTGGGCTAAAAACCAACTGTAATGGAGAAAATTTACGATAACTTTATGACCTTAATGCACAAGTGTTTCAACATGTAAAATAAATGTTTCAACAAATCATTATGTGTGTGAATATGAACTCATGAATGTTCAACAATTATTTTACAATAAGAATCAAATATATCTCAAGAAAATTCACCAGTATTATCTAAACGAATTCGTTTAATAGGATTATTAAAAAATTTTGTTCTCAAACAAATTATTTGGACAAGTAATCTTGCAGACTTCATGTTGCGAATTGATAATAAACAAAAATATGACCATCAAGTCAGTGCATACAAAATATTTAAATTGTCCACACGGTGAATTAATTGATTCACATATATCTTCTCGAATCCACATTCAACTTCTTTTTTTAATGATAATGGTCTAACAATTAATTTTCTTTTTAAAACATGCAACACATAACAATCAAAATCAAAGATTAACCATGAGTAAAATTTGAAACTTTAACAAAATGTTATTTCAATTATTTTAATTTATAAACAAATTTTGATTTCAATGTAACTTATACTTATATTATTTATTATATGACTTTTATTTACAGGTATAATTCGAAAAGAGATTGGTAGTTTAATTTCTCTAAGATATTTATTTTTAGACGACAACAAAATAAGCAGGTATTGAAAAATTTTACACTTTTAATAAATTATAATATTACTTTAAAAATCAAAATTATATAACTCTTTAAATTTGTAATATTTATAACTCTTTAACTCTTTAAATTATATACCTTTTTCAAAATTATATTAGGTCTTTAATATACATTTATGATTCCAAAAACAATTGAGAATTTAAATGGTCTAAATATATTAAATTTATCTCAAAATAACATAACATTTATAATTCTACTACAAGTTAATCTATTAAACTTTTTATTTTAAAGAATTTCTACACTTTTAATTGTTTATACATGATGAGATGATTGATTAGTTTGCTAATATATTCAAAGAAATTTAACACCATCATTAACCTCAACAACTACTTCCATAACTATATATATATGTAATTTGTTCTTATTTTGTAACTCAAAGACAACACTCAAGTTTTAATTTTGTAACTCAAGATAGATTTTCCTTCTTGAATTAAGTTATTCTTTTCCCCCCTTTATTATTATTTGGTTTCTTTAGTAGAGTGATATAAATGATTTTTATTTTTTTTTTTTTGGTACCTACTTAGGGTGGATGTTCCCACATTTTCGGTGAAACTAATCAAGATTTAGTTTATGCAGCGTTTGCAAAGTTCAACTCTTACTTAAGATTTAGAGTTATCCGTTTCAAGATAATGTCAATCGTCCACACTGAAGGAAGTATTTAAAAGTCTACTTATCAACTCCCCAAGCTATCTGATTATATAAATGAAAACTTATATAAACGTGAAAGGAGACTAGGAATTGGAAATTAATATATGATTCAAAGATAGAATTATTACCTTTTTGCAAATATATATATATATATATATATATATATATATATAAAGAATATTTATTTCTACCAAAATAATAATTTGAATTATTCCAAATATATAAATTTTCTTTTTCTTTTTAATACCAATAAACTTGACATATATAAATATACTTTAGAGTTTTAAATTTATTTATTTATATTTTTTTTTTATCTTGTTGAAGAATTTGAAATTCTCTTTTAAAATTTTGACTCTAGTAAAATATTTTTATTGTCTGTTTTTTCTTTTCTTTTCTTTTTTTTAGAATTTTCGTATAAAATTTGTGTGTTCATCTTATTTCTTTCTTTGTTTTGATTTAAGCTTTTATATCATTATATTTTAAAATTTTGTAACAATATATATTAAACTAAAATATGTTATAAAGTATTTTCATTATAAATATAAATTTTAAAGTTAATTATTTGAACACTAATATAACTTTAACTTTTACATTTTTGTATGTATTTTATTTAGCAGGTCCAATTTCAAAAGAGATTAATAACTTAATTATTCTACAATCATTATATTTGTTGGATATTAATCTCAAAGTTATAAATAACATCAAGAATTATTCTATTAATTAATATAATACAACTTTTCATTAAAAATTTGTGTTTTTATCTTATTTTTTCCGTTTTAATATATTATATCTTAATTTCGTATCAATATATATATATATATATATATATATATAATTAAAATATTTTGTAAAAGACTTTGATTATAATTATAATTTTCAAGTTAATTATTTAACCCTACTTTAACCTTAACTTTAATATTTTTATATATTTCATATATATATATACATACATACATATATATATATATATATTATATATATATATATAATTAAAATATTTTGTAAAAGACTTTGATTATAATTATAATTTTCAAAGTTAATTATTTAACCCTACTTTAACCTTAACTTTAATATTTTTATATATATTTCATTTCACAAGTTTAATTCCAAAAGATATCGGTAACTTATTTAAACTATAAGATTTATATTTGTCTGATAATAATTTTAGAAGTATAAACAACGTCAAAAATTACTATATTATTACATAATCAAGAACTCAACAACTTGCATAAGTTAGAGTTCATTTGGTTACAAAACATGGCGCTCAACTATCAGTATTCTATAACGTATCAACTTTGCGAAAAATATCACTTGATTCATATCAACTTTAAGAAATTCTTTCTCTTTTTCAATCTTCCTAATTTTGTAAGGTTTAACCTTCAATACAAAGGTATTGAAGCAGTCATACCAGGTGAAGCCATCTCAAATGCTTTCCAACTCGAATCATTATCTCTTTGGTGAAACAAATTTATAGATTCCAGATAAAATTTTCGATTTAACCAATTTTAATTTTTTTATCTTTAGAAGGTAACAAATTACAAAGATTAATTCCAAAGTTCCATCGGTAAAATGGTATCTTTATATCATTTAGATATATCTAAAAGTAATTTTTCAAATTGTATTCCAATGTAAATTGATAAAATGGTATCTTTATTTGAGTTCGATATATTTGAAAATAAATTTTCAGAACCTTATTCCAAAGTTAATTGTCTTACAATAATCTCTGGTTTAATTCCCCATTCAATTACATAACTTTCAAACTTAGAGAAAATTGAATCTATCACGTAATAAGTTATCTCGTGAAATATTCAAGTTGTATCCTTCGTAATATTAGAAAAGTAGTATTAGAAAAATATAAACTTTTGTGTATTTTAATGATTTACGAAAATTTTTAATATATGACATTATTATATTTAACATCTCTTGTTTTCTTTTTCTTTTTTCTTTTTTAAATCTATACAAGGATGATTTAGTGGATTTTTTTTAATATTCATTAATTTCTTTTTAGTAAATTTATTTATTAAGAAAATATTTAGCCTTTCAAAAAATAATATATATATATAATATATATATATATTATATATATTATATATATATTATTTTACTAATAATTCTTTCATTCATGCAATAAAATATATGTTAGTTCTTTTAAATAATAAAATTATGAGTTTTTTTTTTCCTTTTTAATAATTTGGACGTAGTATTATATATATATATATATATATATGTGTGTGTGTGTGTGTGTGTGTGTGTGTGTGATAGAATTTAATTTTTTTACTACTCTTATAATATTTTATTATTATTCTTCTCTTTTTGAAGAGTTATTGACAATAAATTGGACATGTGAAATGTGGAATGTGCAAAACTCCATTCTTTTTATGTCATCATTTAAAATCAATTTACCTATTATTTTATTCATAATAAATTTGGAGATGTTCCTTTTTTTTCCTTAAATAAAATTTGTAAATTACATATTATAATAAAATTGTGATGTTAAAAGTCTTTTTAAATTATTTAAGAAGTAATTTAATTGTCTTATTTTTAGATGATTTTTTGTACCACTATATTTTTCACCCACTATTATTTGTTGATTAGTAAGAATTAGTTGGTCAAAAAAACAAAAAACAAAATAAACTCCTTTTTACCAACATGCATTATTCATGCTCTCAAGATGATGAGTAATACTTAGTTTTCAGTATTTTTTCCTGAATTAGCTTTGATCCTAGAATATAAATAGTAATACATGCACAACACAATCACTAGATATTCATTATTCTTATAGTATTCTGCATTTTCATAAAACAATTCAAAAATATTCTTTTTTATTTTTGATTTTACAAGGAGATTCTTAAAATTCCCTACTAACTTGTCTTAGTATTATATACTTTTAGAAAATAATCAATAACATTCTCTTTAATTTTTAATTTTACAAAAAAAAATTAGAATTTATTAATAACGTTTCATAATATTTTACATTTCTTCCTTTTGATTTTCAAAAATCACGTGAAAAAACTCTATACATTGAGTAATTTTACAGCACGCATAATAATACCTTCCCCATCAAATACAATTATAAATGCACTTTATTTAGTTAATTATTCTTATAGAATAGCTCATGTAATAACACATGTCTTAACATTACTTTGCTAATTTACTTCCCCGTATTATACTTTTATTCAACTCGTTAATATCTTTTTTTTTGTCCATCATTTACATTGAGTAATTTAAAATTCAACAACATACTTTTTTATATTTAACAAAATTAACAATAGGATTATTTATTTAATAATTCCACTTTGAGATATGTAGTAAAATTTTGATATAAATTGGAAAATGTATAATCTTTGATTAAAAAAAAAAGAAAAAAATAAATAAAATTACCACTAAATTTCATAAACATCCTTTTCTATAAGTAATATTTCATCAAGATGTTGCTTTTTGTAATTTTACATACTTCATAGCAAATCTCCTTAAACCAAATATTTTATTTAAAAAAATAAAAATAAAGACTCAAAAATAAATTGTACTTAGACAACCACTATTTTTGAGTACATGATTTGGAAAAAAAATTAAAAATCTATGGAAACTTATTTTTTAAAATATAAATTTTATTTAGGTTATTGGAGATGTATGTGGAAAAACAAAAATTAGTGTATTATATCCTAAAATAAATTATTAATGTATACTAAAAATAAATACAAACATATGTTATGTTCGTTTTTAAATTATCCACCAAATTTTGTCGGGAAATACATTTAATAATACCGAGATTTTGGTGGGGTTTATTGGATGGCAAAAAAAGCATATGACTTGGGACAAAATCACGAGAAATTATAAATTTAGAGACTTAATTGTAAAATTTGAAAATTTTTGACACGTCGCGTCTTGACATTCGTCAAGGCCTTGTTCTTGATGGCCATCAAGCGAGATCTGTTGATGGCCATCAAGCGAGATCTGTTGACGGCCGTCAAGCACAGTTTATCAGATTTTTTTTATTGTGAAATTCTAATTTTACCCACACAAAGTTTATCTATAAATAATAAAAAATTTCCCTGATATAATATCATACATGTAGAATATTTTTGAGAAGAATTGTTAAGGCATTTTGTGTATTTTTACATATTTTCTTCAATACAACTATTTGTTCTTTTAATATTTACTTTCATTTCTCTTCATCTCTCTTTGATTTCTTGTCTAAACCAAGAAGGAGGTATTTGAGAGATTGTTGTGTGAGAGTGTCAATCAATTCATTTTGAATAAATGTGAGTGTGAGATTGTCTAAACCAACAAGATTTACATTCATAATCTTGGAGTGATTTTGATTCTAAATATCAAATATCCTCCAAGTAGTTGGCAAAGTGAGGGTGCCTCAACTATAAGGATCTTCACCTAGTTGATGTTTCTTGTGGGGGTAGTTTGAGTATTGAAGATTTGGATTGCAACATCTACAAGATCTTGGAGAATTGAAGAATTCCTTTTTTCCATTGTTGTACATCTCTCCTCTTTTAATTTTGCAAGTCTCTTGTATGTATGATTCTAGCACAATTCCCATTATAGGATCTCTTAACTTCTACGTTTCTTTAGGATTGATTATGAGAATATTAATTATCTCTTGATTGATTTTTCATGTGTTATCTATATCATGTTTTCTTTGATTTTTGCATTATGATCTTAGAGATTCCATCTTATAGATGTGAATATGTTGGATGTATGATATAGGCTATCCATACCCATCATTATAACACTTTAAGGTAAATGTTAAATAGAACACGTAAGTTGGACGTTGATACTTGAGCCTAAGCATATGAATTCTCAATTCATGAGAATCTATTATGTAGAACCTCTCATAATCATGTGTTTATTCTTAATTGTTTATGATCCTATGTTTCTATTACTTGCTTTTAAATGCTTTCTTAGACTAGAGTTAGTTAGTATTCAACTCTCTTATATTGAGCTTGGAACCTGTAACTTGAATTTTCTTAGTTAATCATTTTAATCTAATGAATCCTATCTTCCTTGGGAAAAATGATATTACAAATTTAAATCTAAAACTCACTCAAGGATGAGTACTCTGCCCAACTCTATTTTCGTCTTTATTATATTAATTTTATAACAAAATTAATATTATAAAATTATTGAATTCTATCATAATTCAATAGGTATAAGATTTCAAAAATATATATATAATAACTTCACATTTTTTATGGTATTTTTGTAATTATACTTAATTTTTAAGATTTTTTTTTCTTTCTTCTTATTCTTTAATGTTCTCAATCAAAATATTCAACTATAAATGTTTGGTCCACTGATTAAACAAAAGGCCTAGGGTTATTGAAATTGTGCAGATTAAAAAGTTTGGAGGTTGCTAATTGTGTAGTCGGGCCTTAGTCCCCAATCCCTAGGTTTTTAATAGGTATAAGATTGGGGACTGATTGCTAATTGCTAGTCTTTAAAGATGTTAGGTTTCTTCGTTCAAAATCTAAATATCTGCTCTTAAAATTATTTATCTTTTTTTCTCCGTAAATTCTTATAAAAAAAAGTCTTCTATTAATAAGTTGAGAAAAATATTTTTCCACCAGACTTTTGATTTTGAAATTTTTTATTTTTATACGCGTTTCATCGTGTTGTTTTATATTTTTATATTTTTATATTTTTATATTTTTATATTTTATTATATTTCTATAAATAATTTGAGTAAATAATTTTTTTGTCGACCTTTTGATTATATAATTTTTATAAGTACTTTGTCGGATTGTTTTATATTATATTATTTAAGTTTATGTCTATTAATAAATTGAGTAAATAGTTTTTCTGCTGACCTTTTGATTTTGTAATTTTAATAACGTTCCATCATGTTGCTTTATATTATATTTTTTAAAATTTATTATTTTAATTTCTTTCTAATAATAAATTGAGTAAATAATTTAATTTTGTAATTTTATAAGGGTTCTGTCGTGTTTTTTATATTATATTAATTTTTATTTATTATTTTCGTTATTTCTATTAATTAGTTAAGTAAATAATCTTTTCACCGACCTTTTGATTTTATAATTTTATAAGGGTTCCATAGTGTTGGTTTATATTATATTAATTTCTATTTATTATTTTAGTTTAATTTCTATTAATAAGTTAGTAAATAATCTTTCCAACTGCCCCACTACATCTCTAATATTGGGTTTCTTATTACTTTTCCATTTCTGGGTTGTATGCATGTCAATGTGATTTCTCTTAAGCTCACTAAAATGTTTGTATTTTAACATTTTTATATGGTTGTACACGTTTTTCCTTTATATTCAGACACTTGCCAGTCGGAAGAGATCATTGCAAATCCATATTGATTTTTGCAATGAAAAAGGATTGAAATCTACATATTACCAGAAGTATGTTCCTTTTATGGTATCTATCGATCATACTTATGTCATTCATTATAAATTTTTTTTTTTTTTTTTTCGAGAATTTGCACATTTCATGATGTATTTCTGGTAGCATATGCAATTTGCATGTGTTATTTCATGATTCGTTTTGAGTTCAAATCATTATAACTATCTTGAATGGAAGAGTTTATTAAGCAATAATGTCTTTTAGTTTCTTGGTAGGTGCGGTCTGGCCCGTTGTCTGCTTACTCGCTCCATTCCTGGACCGCGGGGGTAGAGTCTTCGTGGGCTCCCCATCGTCATCGGGGAAAGATGGGGTGAAAGACCCTGACGGTATACGAAACAGAGGCAACTCTTTTCGCAGGTCATCGACTTCCTCGACTCGTTCGTTGTCAGTGGTCCGTTTTCTGTTGAGATGGTCACGGAGGTCAGGCATGTCGTGGGGCGACCCGCAGGGTCCCAAGCGTTCAATGACTGATCGCGGCTGCGGCCGTCTAGGGACGAATGAATGAACCACGCGATGAGCCTCGTGGTGGGACGCGGGGATCGTGGTTTTTTTATACTAATTAATTTACACATTTTTACTATCTTACTTATTGTTATTGAATTTCAGGAATACAATGCAAAACTATCGGATTTCGGATTGGCTAAATTAGGTCCTGATAATGGCAACACTCTTGTCACGACAAGAGTAGCCGGCACTTACGGCTATTCTGCTCCTGAATATATGGCAACCGGTTAGTGTATATATATATATATATATATATATATATATATATATATTTCCCTTTATTTATAAATATATAATATAAAAAGAATTTATTAAAAAAATATTATAAAAATAAATACTCCACGTCTGTTTTTTCGCTTCAGTTGACTTTGTTGATAATCAAATTGAAACCCCCCACCACACGGGACACGCCTTCGAATAAAGAGTGTAATTATACCGTACGAACACCTTCACAGAACTTTCCCGCCAAAAACATTTTATTTCCCTTTTTTGCCCCTGATTATCCTCTCACTTTGACTTCCCTTTTTCATTTTCTTTTTAGTCAATTGAAGTTTAATAATAATTTCTGTAGGTTATTTTAACCTATTTATCAAAATTTTAGATACAAAAAATTTATATTATATAACGGATATTTGGTGAATTCGAACAGGTAATTTGTACGTAAAAAGTGACGTGTACGGGTTCGGTATGGTATTGTTAGAAATATTATCTGGGCTTACAGTTGTGGATCGAAATCGGCCCGTTGAAAAAATCAATCTAGTAGATTGGGCCAAGCCTCTTTTACCTTATAAAAGAAAGCTCAGAAAGTTAATGGATCCAAGAGGAGCATTCCAAATAGCTCAACTCATTCTCAAATGTCTCCAGACCGAGCACAGATACAGCCCGACCCGAAACACCGGCCCAACATGGAACAAATATTGGACACGTTAGAAAACGTAGGTGCCCTCAAAATTAAAACAAAGGACCCCAAATCAAACTACAACCAGGCGGAGCAGACACCCCACCCACCGTTATAACCGGTCGCCTCTTCAAAAATATCCAAGTGGGCCAAGCGGTGTATATATATAATATTAGTATTTAACAATACTTGATTGCACTCAATAATTATTTGTGTGTGCCCCAGAGAGCCTTCTCCTTCTCCTGCGGCTGTTTTTTGCAGTTTATGATATACCTTTCAATATATATGGTTTTACACTATGAACACCACACATGAAATGATGACAGCTCAAAAATGGCTATTTGAGTTATATGTAATATTTCACTTATCTGTTTTCATATATATATATATATATGGTTTTTATAATAATAAGGTCTCAACTAATTTATATGTTTTTCTTATATTTCCATGGAAAAAAAGAACCTTAAAAAAAAAGTCTCCAATAGTTTTCTCACCATTTTTCCCCGTACATTGCACACACAGTTTATTAAGCAACAATGTCTTTTGGAATTAATTTGGATATTATCGGTTAATAATAGTAAATCTTAAAAAAACACTCCATTATTACATTACTCAATTTTTCAATGTGTATTTAATTAAATTCGAAATTTCATAGGAAGATAAAGGAAAATAAATAAATAAATGTCATCGGAGAACGCGGATTTGCACCTTCTTACTCAATTGCTACGTAGGCAACTTTTTAATGAGTGAGTTAATTACGTTAATAATATTATATATATGTAACGACATGGAGTTGTGTGTGTTTGGTTTGAAATTTTTACGCGGATTTGCACCTTCTTACTCAATTGCTACCAAGGCACCTTTTTAATGAGTGTGTTTGGTTTGAAATTTTTGAGCAAAAATTGACTTTCCTAAATTTGTTTATTTTGGTTAATAAACAAATTCAGGAACCTGTCTGCCTTTCTTATTTCATTTCTCCTCTGTTTCCTTCCTTCTCCTTCTTCTCTCCTTCATCAGAACTTCTCGCAATCCACAAAGTGAAAATATCAGCGAAAAAGGAGAAAGGAAACTCAAAGAGATCACTGAGTGATAGATGGGAAACTGTTGCCCTAAACCTGAAGGTAGCCTTCCAATCACTCACAAACCACCCAGTCCAGGTAATATTATATATATAGAATTTTTCAAATTTTGATTTTGCCGCTGGAAAATTTAATTTAATTTGGTAATTTGGTAATTTGGTAATTGTAGGGGTACAGAGTGCGGAAGCGTAATAGATTCAACCAAAGATTACGAGAAATTAATAAAACGGTAAAATTAACACCAAGGTTTTTAGGTGGAAAAACCCTCTTTAAAATAGAGGTAAAAAACCACCGGCGAGAAAGCCAAAAATTCCACTAATATGTTGAGAGTACAAAATATACAAAGGAGAGATTTTAAGGGAATAAAAGGAAATAGAATTCCCTGGCAATTGGCAGAAGAAGGAAATGATTCCTTTGTGGCAGGGGAAGAGAAACGGAAAAACTTCTTATGTAAAAGAAGGGATATAAGCATGTATATATATAGTACTCTGAGAGAGCTACCGATTGTTGACCTTTTGATATATATATATATATATATATATAGATATAAGCAACTATCTTTGAAGGAGGACCGCTGCCGTTTGTTGAAAGGCAGCCTTTGCTGAATTTGGACCTGCAGCCTTTGCTGAATTTGGATGGTTGAAAAGAAGGAGAGCACAACAAATCTCCACCTTGATCTCCTTTTGACCGGAAATACTCTCTCGCCATGAAATCCAATTAACAATGAAGGATACCAGCTAAGTCCAAGCAATGATTGAACTTAGCGGCTAGAAGTGGTTTGGTTAACATGTCTGCAGGATTTTCAGTTGTATGGATTTTTTCCAAAGTAATTTTTCCTGCATCAATAATATCTCGGATAAAGTGGCGTTTGATATCAATATGCTTGGTCTTTGAGTGATGTTTGCTGTTCCTGGCCAAGTGGACAGCACTCTGACTGTCACAGAACACAACAAGAATGTTTTGTTGTAAACCAAGTTCAGCAACCAAGCCTCGGAGCCAGATAGCCTCTTTTACTCCTTCAGTAGCAGCAATATATTCTGCTTCAGTGGTGGACAAAGCCGCAATGGCTTGAAGTGATGAATACCAACTGATAGCAGAGCCGCAGAGTGTAAAGATGTAGGCTGAAAGTGATCTTCTCCGAACTAAATCACCACTGTAGTCGGCGTCAACATAACCAACTACGCCTCCTGGATCAGACCTTTGTCTGTCAAATACCAAACCAATATCAGGAGAACCCTTCAAGTAACGAAGGATCCATTTGACGGATTCCCAATGTTGTTTTCCTGGGTTGTGCATGAATCTGCTAACAACACTAACAACATAAGCCAAATCAGGCCTAGTACATACCATGGCATACATAAGGCTTCCGACTGCATTAGAATACGGGACATGTGACATGCGCCTTTGTTCCTCTTCTGATTTTGTACACTGATCTGATGACAACTTGAAGTGGGCAGCAAGTGGAGTATTAACAGCTTTGCAATCTCGCATTCCAAATCTGTCAAGCATCTTCATTACATACTTTTTCTGTGATAGAAAAAGTTTTCCAGCTTGACGATCTCTGTTAATCTCCATTCCAAGAATCTTCTTGGCAGGACCTAGATCTTTCATATCAAATTCACTGTTGAGCTGCACCTTTAACTTGTCAACAGGAGTTTTATCTCTTGCAGCAATTAACATATCATCAACATATAACAACAAGTATACTAATGATCCATTAGATGTTTTTTGAAAATAGACGCAGTTATCATAACTACTTCTAGAATAGCCATGTCCAGTCATGAAGGAATCAAACCTTTTATACCATTGTCTTGGTGACTGCTTTAAACCATAAAGAGATTTCTTCAGACGACATACATGGTTCTCCTTTCCAGGAACAACGAACCCCTCCGGCTGCTGGATATAAATTTCTTCCTCAAGATTACCATGAAGAAAAGCAGTTTTCACATCTAACTGTTCCAGCTCCAAATCATACAAGGCAACTAGAGCAAGTAATACACGAATTGAAGAATGACGAACAACGGGAGAAAATACTTCGTTAAAGTCAATACCTTCCTGTTGATCAAAACCTCTTACTACAAATCTTGCTTTGTACCTTGCATTTTCAACACCGGGGATGCCTTCTTTTCTCTTTAAAATCCATTTGCAACTAATGACTCGCTTGCCTTTTGGTAACATCACCAAATCCCTTGTTTCATTTTTGAGAAGACTCTCGGCTTCTTCTTGCATAGCAGCAATCCACTTTGCTGAGTCGTCACTAGAGATAGCTTCAGAATAATTCTTGGGTTCACCATCTTCACCCATCTCTTGTGCAACAGTCAATGCATAAGCAATGTTGGCAGATTCTGTGATTAGTCTTTGAGTCGGTTTTCTGGGCCTTTGTTGTGGAAGTTCTTGAGCCATAGACCACGGTTGTGGTAAACCCCGACGTTTAGGTGGATGTTGTGGAATCATTTGTTCAGTAGTGACTTCATCTTCTTGAGTGGTGGAAGAATTAGGGATATTTTCTTCCATAATGGGAGCTTCAGTCTCAAACTCCACCTTCTCTCGAACATCCTCCTGATCACCTGTATCAGTGGAGGGAACAACAATATCTTTTCCAGAAGATAGCATAACATTTTCATTAAAGGTTACATTCCGACTATGAAATATTTTACGAGATTCAGGGTCATACAAACGATAGCCTTTAACCCCTTTGCCATAACCTAAGAAAATGCATTTCTTAGCACGAGGTTCCAATTTTCCCTCGTTCACATGAGAATAAGCAGGGCAACCAAATATTCTAAAATTAGAATAATCAACAGGGTTACCTGACCAAACTTCTTCTGGAATTTTGCCGTCGAGTGATCGATTTGGTGAGCGATTTATCAAGTAGCATGCTGTTGAAGCTGCTTCCGCCCAAAAATCTTTCTCCAGAGTAGAATGGGAGAGCATACAACGAACTTTCTCCAAGATTGTTCTGTTCATCCTTTCAGCAACTCTATTTTGTTGTGGAGTTCCTAGAACGGTGAAATGTCTGGCAATACCTTCTTTCTTGCAGAAATCATTAAACTCATGGGAACAAAACTCGAGGCCATTGTCTGTCCTTAGCCTCTTGATCTTCTTGCCAGTCTGGTTCTCAATCAATAATTTCCACTCTTTAAAGGTGGAAAAAGCTTCATTCTTTTGCTTGAGAAAATATACCCAGAGTTTACGTGAAAAATCATCAATAAATGTCAGCATATAATGACATTTACCTCTGGAGGGAATTCTCGATGGACCCCAAAGATCTGAATGGATGTAATCCAAGGTACCTTTGGTCCTGTGAATGGCCTTTGAAAAACTAACCTTTCTCTGCTTACCAAAAATACAATGCTCGCAGAAATCGACCTTACCGGTACAATGGTTGTCAAGATAGCCTTTCTTTTTTAGAATTTGGATTCCCTTCTCACTCATGTGGCCCAACCTCAAATGCCACAACTTCGTGTTGTCTTTGTTGGATGAGGCGACGGCTGCAGAACCTGTAACAGTTGAACCCTGCAGCAAATACAAACTATCAGATTGAAATGCCTTTAGTAACACAAGAGCTCCTTTGGATACTTTTAAAACTCCACCTTCAGCTGAGTATCTACACCCTTGAGATTCAAGAGTGCCTAGGGAAATGAGATTCCGTTTCAAATCAGGGACATGTCTGATACCGGTCAAAGTTCTGACGACTCTATCATGTGTCTTGATTTTGATTGTGCCTTTGCCGACAACTTTGCATTGAGCATCGTTGCCCATTAAGACAAGACCACCATTAAGAGATTCATAAGTGGTAAACCAGTCTCTATTAGGAGACATATGAAATGTACAACCAGAATCAAGAACCCACTCATTGTTTGACCTTTGTTCAGTACCAGAAGCAATAAAACATTCCCCATCAGATTCGGTTTCTACAAAACTAGCTTCGGTAGATTTTTCGGGTTGCTTACCCTTATCTTCTCTGTTTTGCTTATTTTTTAATTTATAGCACTCAGAGATTTCATGATTATTTTTCTTGCAATAACGGCAATACTTAGAGTTTTTACCTCTAGATTTGGATCTGGATTGGTTTTTAGTACCTACTTCGTGGTTTCTCCCTCTAACTACTAGTCCCTCACCCGAACTTTCAGAATGAATTTGGGTATCAAATTTTTCTTTGGACAGTAGGTTAGACTTGACATCATCAAAGCTTAAGGTAACATTATTACCATATAGCATAATTTCTTTGGAGTGTTTATATGAGGGTGGCAAAGAAACAATAAGTAGTACGGCTTTATCCTCATCATCAACTTTAACATCTAAATTTTCCAAATCAATTATGATGGAATTAAATTCACCAAGATGAGATTGGATGGGAGTACCTTCAGACATACGAAGTGTGAAAAGTTGCTCCTTTAACCGGAGTTTATTTGCAAGACTTTTGGTCATGTATAGAGACTCCAATTTACTCCATATGCCGGCTGCAGTTTTCTCATTGATGACTTCCAGTAGCACCTCACGGGATAAACATAATTGGATTGTGGATAATGCCTTTTCACCCATCTCTTCCCACTGCTCCTCCGTTGTAGTGGCTGGCTTCGCTGATTTGCAGGACAGAACCTTCTTTAGGCCATTCTGGGTAAGAACAACCAACATCTGGACTCGCCAGATAGCAAAACTAATTTTACCATCAAATTTCTCAATATCGAATTTCATCGACATTTTTAATAAAAAATCCCGGTTGAATTATTGTGGCTCTGATACCAATTTGTAGGGGTACAGAGTGCGGAAGCGTAATAGATTCAACCAAAGATTACGAGAAATTAATAAAGCGGTAAAATTAACACCAAGGTTTTTAGGTGGAAAAACCCTCTTTAAAATAGAGGTAAAAAACCACCGGCGAGAAAGCCAAAAATTCCACTAATATGTTGAGAGTACAAAATATACAAAGGAGAGATTTTAAGGGAATAAAAGGA
Source organism: Asclepias syriaca (assembly GCA_027405835.1). Taxonomy (NCBI): domain Eukaryota; kingdom Viridiplantae; phylum Streptophyta; class Magnoliopsida; order Gentianales; family Apocynaceae; genus Asclepias; species Asclepias syriaca. The sequence continues at coordinate 2,129,859 of CM049934.1, read as the reverse complement.
AATAGAATTCCCTGGCAATTGGCAGAAGAAGGAAATGATTCCTTTGTGGCAGGGGAAGAGAAACGGAAAAACTTCTTATGTAAAAGAAAGGATATAAGCATGTATATATATAGTACTCTGAGAGAGCTACCGATTGTTGACCTTTTGATATATATATATATATATATATATAGATATAAGCAACTATCTTTGAAGGAGGACCGCTGCCGTTTGTTGAAAGGCAGCCTTTGCTGAATTTGGACCTGCAGCCTTTGCTGAATTTGGATGGTTGAAAAGAAGGAGAGCATAATAGTAATATGTATACGAATTGATGAAATTGATTCTGTAATCTGTATACGTACTGCAGAGTCAAAGCCGATCAAGGATCGGAACAACAAAATTAGTCACGAGAATGATTTCGCCGGTGGCCGCGGCGGAGGAAGCGATCGTCAGCAGCGGGAGGAGGCGGCGAGGGCTAGGGCGAGTGATAATTGTGATGAAGGAATTGGAGGAGAAATAAGTGAAGGTAGTAATATTAATAATGGGAGAATCATAACTCCGAATTTGAAGATGTTTACATTTGGAGAGCTGAGAAGTGCGACCAGAGATTTCGGGGCGGATATGGTGCTGGGCGAAGGCGGTTTCGGTAGGGTTTATGAAGGCTGGGTTGATGAGAAAACTTATGCTCCCTCCAGAGTTGGTGTTGGAATTCCTGTTGCCGTTAAGAAATCTAATCCTGATAGTGAACAAGGAGTCAAAGAAGGGCAGGTAATTCCTCAGTTTATATTTCCATCTCATATATGTACATATAGTATTTATTTGTTGAGATATAAATTCAAGTCAAAATAATATTAAATTTATTTAACATATAATAATTTCAAAGATTTCGTTAGTAAATTTGCGTAAAAACAAAACCATTTCTTTCCCCATGTTTCTATATCTTTGCTTGCCTAACATATTACTGAGGAAATTTTTTTTTGAAACATTTAGAGCAAAAAGGGGTTTTGTGGGCTGACTTCTTTTACAATCGTCAGAGAATTAAATCCATAGCTGAATAATTTGATTGGGAGTTGACTTCTTCATTTCATTTAAGCACATAGCTGGCGACCAACTTGATTATATATATATTACAATTAATTAATACTGAAACCACTAAACTTGTCTTTTTATCAGTCTGAACGTCTGAACACATACATACATGTAACAATTTTTATTTATTTTTTGTTTATTGTCTAACTTATTATTATTATTATTATTATTATTATGTTCACTTCTGTTCATACTAGAATTCCTTAATCACCATCTTCTTGCTGTACAGTGGGCTGACTTCTTTTACAATCGTCAGAGAATTAAATCCATAGCTGAATAATTTGATTGGGAGTTGACTTCTTCATTTCATTTAAGCACATAGCTGGCGACCAACTTGATTATATATATATTACAATTAATTAATACTGAAACCACTAAACTTGTCTTTTTATCAGTCTGAACGTCTGAACACATACATACATGTAACAATTTTTATTTATTTTTTGTTTATTGTCTAACTTATTATTATTATTATTATTATTATGTTCACTTCTGTTCATACTAGAATTCCTTAATCACCATCTTCTTGCTGTACAGTATGTTTGAAAATTGGATGACTTTAGGGAAAGTCAGTTCGGCACATGTATTGACTTCACATACACATAAATCCATACATATATATTTATATAATATATGTATATGTGACTGTGTGAAATCAAAATTGACTTGTTCATTTCTTGAGTCGCAAGACCATAATACATAAATGGAGGAAATTGGAAGTATTTATTGTTGTGAATGGTCAAAAATTGGTTATAAAATATTCTAGTTTAATTGTATAAAATTTGGAGTAAAATTTTTTTTTTAAAAAAAATTATAAGGGTTTGAAAAGAAAAACATCAATAAATACATCTTGATTTTTTATTAAAAAATGAGGTATATGTAAATGGAGGTTGATTGATTAAACATATTGTTATTCTCATGCATGGATTTAATAAATTATTTACTTGTTTTGTGCAGGCAGAAGTAAATTTTTTGGGGAAATTCAGTCATCCAAATCTTGTAAAGCTGCTTGGCTATTGTTGGGAGGACAAGGAATTCCTTCTCGTCTATGAGTACATGCAAAAGGGAAGCTTAGAGAGTCATCTTTTCAGAAGTAAGCAAAACACATGCACTTTCTCTCTCTCTCTCTCTCTCTGCATCTATATATATATATACAGACGTATTAGTGTGAGAAAAATTAAAATTAGTTAATAATTAATATTAATAATGCGTGTATTCAAATTAAATTAAGCAGAGGGTGCTGAAACACTGCCGTGGGAAATACGTATAAAAATAGCAATTGGAGCAGCAAGAGGACTTAGCTTTCTTGCATACCACGGAAAAACAAGTCATTTATAGAGATTTCAAGGCTGCTAATATTTTACTTGACGGGGTAAGTCCCTCTCTCTCTCTCTCTCTCTCTCTCTCTCTCTCTCTATATATATATATATATATATATATATTAATATATATATATATAATATATATATATTGATTCGTCAAGAATCGGTCTCACGTCATATGTCTATTAACCGATACCACTGTCAATGTTGTTTGCGTGTCGTGAGAGAATAGCTATCTTGCAACGTTATGCCTGCAAAATAGAAAAGTTTACGCGGAGGGTGGAAGGTCTCTGGTAAACCCTCCGATGGTAAAGTTAGTGTTTTTAAGTGTAGAGTGGATAGTTTGACAGAGATTTTGTAAAGTAATCTAGCCTTACCCGCTTTACCTTTACGGAGGTGGTATTTATAGAGGTAAACCACCTTGGAATTAGGTAAGTTGGGTAATTTGTTACGCATAATCTGATAGTTATCGGATTACGTGGGGAAAATCTGAGATCCCCCTTTTTAGTGAGACGTTGACCTGTGAAGGAGGTTCTAGAAGCATGGTTGACCAGAGGCTTCGTGGCGAAGTGATCGCACTTGGTATGCTCTCAAGGACGTTGCTCGCTTCACCGTTTGAGTGTGGCTAGGTAGTGGGTTAGTCACTAGTGGGGAATTGTTATTTGGCGAAGCGTGGAGCCCTATCATGCCAGGTGGACTGACACGTCAGGCTGGGGACCCGTTTGAGTCCAGAGTCAGCATGGGGGTATTTTTATACCTCTCAGTGGCCCCTCGTTGAAGTAGAGGGAGGAGGTTCCTCTCTTTTCTTTGGCGCATTTGATGACTTCCGTCGTAGATCGGAGGTTTTGAGCGGACTTGGACTTCTTGAAAGAGGTGGCGAAGTTCCTAGTGGAGATCGGTTCCCGTGATGCGGAGTTCGGCGCGGTTGGCGTCGGTTCGGTTATCGAAGAGTCAGTTGACTTTGCGTGTGTGGGGATGTGGTGACGTCATTCGCACTTCCCCCATGCGCGTGTAATGATGGCACTGCTCCTGAAAAGCGGTGATGCGACGTTTGGTGTGACTGCGACCCGGCTGGGAGCGGGTTCGGGCGAAGCTTGCTGGAGAAGTTTCCCCATTTTTTGAAAATTAACTCCCCTTTCTTCCTTCTATAAATAGTCCGCTCATTTTCTTTTGAGGGACTTTTGCCTTTCCTTCTTAAATTTTCTGCAAAACTTTTGCCTTTCCTTCTTAATTTTTCTGCAAAACTTCCCGTAACCCTTCGCTTTCTTAACATTCCGCCGGTGATTCTTGCTTCCTTCCGTGACTCTTGCAAGCTTTCTTCATTTCCTTCAATCATCTCAGGTAAGGGGGGGGGGAGGCAACATTGCCGCCAGTTTCTCTCTTTATTTTCTTGTCGGGGTTTTTTTTGTTTAGGTCTCCGCCTACATCACCCACCTCTCCAGGATTGTTTCTTCGGCCAACACTTTGCGAACCCAGGTGGTGGCCTTGGAGAAGAAATGTGTTGATTTGGAGAGCCAGCTCTCCACCAAGGACAAGGCCCTGGACTCCGCAGAGGAGAAGCTCCGTTTAGCCGAAGAGAACGTGGCCTTAGTTGTTGCGGAGAAGGACAAGCAATCTTCTGATCTGATGTTCTTTCAACGGGCAAATGAGGATCTGAAGGTCCAACTCCGTGACCTCAAAAAGTGGCTGAAGGAGGCGGAGTCGAAGAGCCAAGCGGCTGAGGCCAGAGTGGCGTATTTGGAGTCCGGGGAGTATAGGGCCGAAGTGGTGGACGTGTACCGGGTTCTTCGGAGTACGAAGAGGAAGTTTACAAGCAGGCCAGTGGCTTCTACGAACGGGGCTGCGCTCATGTACTCCTCCAGCTTCACCACCTCGTTCCTGACAAGGCCTCGCTGTGCAGGATTTTTGAGGGTTCCTACTCCAACCCCGATTTTAGAAGTGAGTGTGACTTCGTGCCATACACAGAAAGTGAATTGGCTGAGATCGCTGCCTATGACCAAAAGGAGGGAAGGCATTGGAGTCCGCCTGCGCTAACATGCCCCCACTCTGGAGGAGTTGTGTCAGCGGCTGAGGGCAGAGGCAGAGGGGGAAGCCGCTGCGACTGAAGCTACTCCGGTTTTGTTTTTTGCTCCTAATGAGGTCCGCGAGGCGGCTAGGGACTCCGCCGAGGCAGTGGGGCTCGTGGTGACGGAGAGGGCCATTGTCGTAGTAGATGGGGATAGCTCGGTTGAAGTTGTTCCTCCTTCGGTCGATGCTCCCCCTTCAGTGTAATAGTTTTGTATAGGAATTTTAATGAAAAACTTTTTATTCTGAACTCTGTTCTTTACTTCGTATTATGATAATATGTTCTTCTGTTGATTCGTATGTTACGCTTGCTGTTTGTTTGCTTGATCCTGAACTTAAATTGGTCCCAAGTGGAATGACTTCGATGAGTATGAACCCAATTTGGTTCTAAAGTCAAATGACTCCGGTAAATATGAACCCAATTTGGTATTAAAGTCAAATGACTTCGGTAAATATGAACCCAATTAAAGTTGAATGACTTCGGTGAAGTGCATAAGTAACACGAGCTTGAGTTTTATTTGAAACAATAATTTGAATCCAAAGTTAAATGACTTCGGTAAAACACCATGAATTCGAAAAAACACCGTGACTTCGGTAGACATAAATAATATGACCTCGAGACATCTCATCTGATTATTCTCATGATAAATAAATAAAGGGATAAAATAATGACCTGTCTTATGACTAGTTGTCGTCAAACTTAATCCGGTGTGGATTTTTATTGTTGGGCCTACTTCACGTTAGCCTTGGTGGGAAGATTCAGACAAAGTATTTCTTCAGGTGATTGGCGTGCCAGGGGTTGGGAAGTATTCTTCCCTCTTGATCCATGAAGTGAAACGTTCCCTGGCGTACCTCGTCATTGATCAAATACGAGCCCTCCCAATTTTGTGAGAGCTTGTTTGCTGTAATATGTCTAGCGGTCCCTTCGATCTTTCTGAGGACCCAGTCATCGACGCCCAATGGTCTGTTCACCAAATTTTTATCATGTGCGAGCTTGGTCGTTAGCTTGAAGTTTTCTGCTCTTAGTCGAGCGGTGACTCATTTTTCTTCTAACAGGTCCAAGTCTGAGCAGCATTGGCGTTTGTTACTATCCTCGTCATATGCAGAGATTTTGTAAGATGAGAGTGCGAGCTCGGCTGGTGATACTGCCTCTGATCCAAAAACGAGGGTGTACGCTGTTTCTCTTGTGGGGCCCCTAGCCGAGGTTCGTACTGCCCATAGTGCAGTTGGGAGTTCATCGACCCATTTGTTGGATTTTCCTTCGAGGCCCTTCTTCAGTGCTGCGAGGATCAACTTGTTTGCTGCTTCGGCCTGTCCGTTTTCCTGTGGGTGTGCGACAGATGATTTCTAGTGTTTGATCCCTAGGCGGGAGCATTCCACCGTGAATTTGGTAGCAAACTGAGTGTCATGATTAGATACGATGGCTCGTGGTACCCCATGTCATCACAGGATGAAGTCGTGGAGGAAATTGAGTGTATTTTCCTCAGTGGGTGCGGTCAGGGACTTGGCTTTGATCCACTTGGAGAAGTAATCCACGACCACGATCAAGTATTCGTGATTTCCACAGACCTTGGGGAATTTACCCATCAGGTTGATCCCCCACATATCGAAGGGCCATGCTGCCAGGACAGGGGTTTGTGGCACTGACGGTAAACATGAGATTTTCCTGAACTTCTGGCAAGTGTCGCAGCATTTTACGTAGTTTTCTACGTCCTTGCGCAGTATCATCCAATAATAACCTTGGTTGATCACCTTTTCGGCCAGGGGTCTTGATCTAGGGTGTCCACCACAGACTCCTTCGTGTAATTCTTCCAGAATAGCCCGAGTGCGACTAGGTGGGACACAGCGTAGGAGTGGTTTTGAGAAAGATCGGCGATACAAGATATTGTTAAGCACTGTGTATCGGGCTACAGGTTTGCAGATTTGTCTGGCTTTGGCCTTATCTTTTGGTAGGATATCTGAGGATATGAAGTTCTTTAGCTCGTCGACCCACGTAGGGGAGTCGCGGGTTGAAGTCAGGACCGGCGAGATATGTTCCGGAGTGGAGAGACGATCTATTGGGATCCCTAAGTCATTGGGGGCCTCTCCAGATGCTATCTTGGCCAATTTGTCTGCCACTTCGTTGTTGTCGCGGTCCACTTTTGCCAGTGCAAAGTATTGAAACTGGGCAGCTAACTGGGATACTTTCTCAGCGTAGCCTTTCAAGTCATCGGAGTTGACCGTGAATTCGCTGTTGACTTGCCCTACGACGACCTGTGAGTCGCTGAAGACTTTGAGTGATCTTACTCCAGAGTCTAAGGCCCACTACATCCCGATCACTAGGGCCTCGTACTCCGATTGGTTGTTGGACAAGGAGTAGTCGAGTCTAACACTTCGGACCCCTTCGTGCTATCCAGAGGGTGGCCTTATGGTGGCCCCCACTCCGACTCCCTTTGCATTTATTGCGTCCACCATCATTGTCCAAGCTTCGTTTGCCGGGGAGATGAGCACGGTTTCTTCGTCGGGAGTGACTTCCAAGAAGGATAGCTCAGCGAAGAAATCTGATAGAGCTTGGGTCTTTATCAAGGTTCGGGGTACGAAGGTAAGGTCCAGCCCGCAGAGTTCAATGGACCATCTGAGCATTCTCCCTGATTGTTCCAGCTTGTGAAAGATTTGCTTCAGAGGGTGGTTGGTGTAGACTACTACTAGGTCTGATTCGAAGTACGCCCGAAGTTTCTGGGCGCTGATGACTAGGGCATAGGCTAACTTTTTAATGTACGAGTAACGTACTTCGGCGTCTCTCAGTACTCGGCTGATGAAGTAGACGGGAAGCTGTCTGTTCTCCGTCTCCTGAATCAAAGCTGAAGCGACTGCTTGCTGCGAGGTTGATAGGTACATGTACAGTACTTCGCCTGGTGTGGGAGCGCTCAGCAGGGGTGGATCCGCTAAGTAGTTTTTCAGATCTTCCCAGGCCTTGGAGCACTCGTCGTTCCATTGGAAGGTTTTTTCGGCAATTTTTAATGCTTTAAAAAATGGCATACACCTCTCAGCGGACATAGACACGAACCTCCCTAGGGCGGCGATGCATCCGTTGAGTCGCTGTATGTCCTTGATACATCGGGGCTCAGCTAAATCCCGTATCGCTTCGATCTGGCAGGGGTTGGCTTCGATGTCGCGTTCTGACATGACAAAGCCAAGGAATTTCCCGGACTTCACTCTAAACATGCACTTCGTTGGGTTAAGCTTTAGACGGTGCTTTGAAAGGGTGGCAAATGTTTCAGCCAAATCGTCTAAGTGAGAATAGCCTCGCTCGGTCTTGACGACCATGTCATCCACGTATGTCTCTACGTTCCGTCCTATGTGTTTTTGCAGGATTTTGTTCATCATTCTTTGGTAAGTGGCGCCTGCATTCTTCAGTTCGAATGACATCATGTTATAACAATAAATGGCTCCTGCGGCCTGGAAAGAGGTGTGGATTTAGTCCTCGAGCCTCATTCTGATTTGGTGGTAGCTAGAGAAGGCATCCATGAAGTTGAGAAATTCGTATTCTAATGTGGAATCCACGAGGGAGTCGATGCGGGGCAGCGGATAACAGTCCTTTGGGAATGCTTTATTCAGATCTGTGTAATCTACGCACATCCTCCACTTCCCGCTTGCCTTCTTTACCATCACTATGTTGGCCAACCATGAAGGGTATTCAACTTCGCGGATGAATCTTGACTCCAGTAGCTTCTGGATTTCGGCTCGCATCCCCTTGAGTTTGTCCTCACCGAACTGCCTGGGTTTCTGCTTGACCGGCTTGACCGCGGAGTCGATGTTGAGCCTGTGCTCCGCAATGTCTGGGGAAATCCTGGGCATGTCCTGTGTGCGCCAGGTGAAGTTGTGAAGATGGCTAGTGAGGAAATGAATCATTTCTTCCCTCATTGGTGGTGTCATTCCGACTCCTATTTGAATCTTTTGGTCGGGATAATTGGGGTGGATCACTACTTCTTCAAACTCTTTTAGTTTGGGGTTGTTCACGACTAGAGAGTGTATCAGCTGATCGGGAATGGTGACTTCGACCGATTCTCTGGTCATTAGGATTGACCCGACAGTCGTGAGAGGTTGTTCGGGTTCCTGTTGCCTCCGAGATTTCACCATGTATGTGAGCAGACTTTTGGAGCTACTTTTAACAGATCCTACACCGCTTCTGGTTGCGAATTGCACCTATTGATGTGAGGTAGAGATGATGAGCTCAAAGGCTGCATGCGCCGGGGTCCCCAAGATGGCGTTGTAGGGAGAATCGATGTCTACTACGTAGAACTTGATTTCTTCTTCACGTGTGCATGCGTCAGAGCCCATGGTTACCTTCACCTTGACATTTCCTTTCACATTAATTTTGTGGGCGGTAAAGCCCTCTAGGACCATGTTACTAGGTTTTAAGTGACTGTTGTTCACTCTCATTTCCTTGAAGCATTTGTGGTATAAGATATTTTTTGTGGCTCCGGTGTCGATTAGTACTCTTTTGACTCGGCAATTATCGATTCCTTGTCTGGTCATGCCGACTTTCAAGACAATGGGAGTGACGCGGGCTTCCTCGTTCAGCTCGAGGTCCTAGTCAGGGAAGGTGATTGGCTCGTGGGGAAATGTATCGAAGTGCGACTTAAGGGAAGGCTTGTTCAAATTGTAGATCTTTCGCTTTATTTTCCTGATGGACTCGTAATGAGGGGTTATCACTTCGATCACTCGTTCGGGCTTCTCCTTAGGTTGTTTGTCTGTTTCGCGCTCCTTCTGTTGTTCTCCCCTGGCCACCCTTTTGATCATTCATTTGAGTTGGAAACAATTCTCGGTTGTGTGGCCGTAGTCTTGATGAAAGCCGCAAAATTTTGATTTATCTCGGGCAGGTGTGATGGAGGTTCGGGAGGATGCCAGCTCACGGACTCCGAGTCTCTCCCTAATGGTGGCGATTAGGTTCTCTTTGGATTTCATCGAAGAGCGCAACTCTGTCTTCTGTGTTTTGTTTTTGCCCTTGTAATCCTGAGGGGATGTTTCTCTGTGTCTCTCTTTCCTCCGATAGTGTGACCCTTGTGCACTTTCTTCGGCTAGGGCGACTTTTTGAGCAACGCTGAATACTTCACCTATGGTGTCGGGCTTGCGGATTTGGAGTTCGGTATATAGCATCTTTTACTGGAATCCTCCTTCAAAGCAGGTGATGACTGTGTCCTGGGTGATACCATCGATCTCGTCATGTACCTTTTTGAAACGTTCTAGATATTCGAGGACGGTTTCGTAGTCCCTTTGCTTCACGTTGGCGAGGTCACCTCTCGTTTTGGGGATTGTGCCTGCAATGCTGAATTTGTCTAAGAAAGACTTCTCGAGTGTTTGCCAGGAGTCGATGGTTCTAGGTTTCAGCGAAGTGAACCACGTCAAGGCTCTGTCGGACAGCATGTTGGGAAAGGCTTTGCATAGTATGGCTTCGTTGGTGGTTACAAGGCCCATGGAAGTCTTGTAGCAGCAAACGTGTCCCTGGGGTCTGCTTTGGCCGGAGTACAGGACAAATGATGGAATCTTCAGTTGTGGGTCTGGAATGGTGGAGTGGATCCACTCCACGAAGGGTCCTGTGTCGGAGGGTTGGCTCTCGCCCACTTCACTGGTTGAGCGAAGCGGTTTCTTGGTAGGTACGGTCTGGCCCCTCGTCTGTTTACTCGCTCCATTCCTGGATCGCGGGGGTAGAGTCTCCGTGGGCTCCACGTCGTCATCGGGGAAAGATGGGGGTGAAAGACCCTGACGACGGTATGCGGCACAGAGTTGTCTCCACTGTTTTGAGAGGTCACGCTCCACTCGGAGCCGTTCAATCTCTTTTCGTAGGTCCTCGACTTCCTCGGCTAGTCCGTTATCAGTGGTCTATTTTCCGTTGAGATGGTCACGGAGGTAAGGCATGTCGTGGGGGTCAACCCGCGGGGTCCCAAGCGTTCAATGAGTGATCGCGGCTGCGGCCGTTCAAGGACGGAGGAATGAGCCACGCGATGGGTCTCATGGTGGGACGCGAGGATCATGGTATCGGGGTGACTTCTGCGATCGCTCGACCGTTGCGACATTCTTGGTTTTAGGCTATTGAAAAATGGAAAAATAAGATACTTACTTTCCCGGTAACGGAACCAAACTAATTCGTCAAGAATCGGTCTAACGCCACGTGTCTATTAACCGGCGTCGTCTGATAATCCCTCTGCCAAATACCACTGTCAATGTTGTTTGCGTGTCGTGAGAGAATAGCTATCTTGCAACGTTATGCATGCAAAATAGAAAAGTTTACGCGGAGGGTGGAAGGTCTCTGGTAAACCCTCCGATGGTAAAGTTAGTGTTTTTAACTGTAGGGTGGATAGTTTGACAAAGATTTTGTAAAGTAATCTAGCCTTACCCGCTTTACCTTTATGGAGGTGGTATTTATAGAGGTAAACCACCTTGAAAATAGGTAAGTTGGGTGATTTGTTACGCATAATCTGATAATTACTGGATTAGGTGGGGAAAATCTGAGATTCCCTCTTTTTAGTGAGACGTTAGGGAGGATCTTTGACCGGGACCCACTGAAGGGTCAGACGTTGATTTGTGAAGGAGGTTCTAGAAGCATGGTTGACCAGAGGCTTCGTGGCAAAGTGATCGCACTTGGTCTGCTCCCGAAGACGTTGCTCGCTTTGCCACTTGAGTGTGGCGAGGTAGCGGGTTAGTCACTAGTGGGGAATTGTTATTTGGGGAAGCGTGGAGCCCTATCATGCCAGGTAGACTGACACGTTAGGCTGGGGACCCATTTAAGCTCGGAGTCAGCATGAGAGTATTTTTATAACTCTCCATATATATATCTTGCTTGTAAATATTTTTTTTTGAAAAAAATTGAGGGTTTTTTTTATACTAATTAATTTACACATTTTTACTATCTTACTTATTGTTATTGAATTTCAGGAATACAATGCAAAACTATCGGATTTCGGAGTGGCTAAATTAGGTCCTGATAATGGCAACTCTCATGTCACGACAAGAGTAATCGGCACTTACGGTTATGCTGCTCCTGAATATGTGGCTACCGGTTAGTGTGTGTGTATATATATATATATATATATATATATATATATATAATATATTATATATATATATATCCCTTTATTTATAAATATATAATATAAAAAGAATTTATTAAAAAAATATTATAAAAATAAATACTCCACGTCTGTTTTTCGCTTCAATTGACTTTGTTGATAATCAAATTGAAACCCCCAACCAACCACACGGTCCACGCCTTCGAATAAAGAGTAATTATACCGTGCGAACACCTCCATAGAACTTTCCCGCCAAAAACATTTTATTTCCCTTTTTTGCCCCTGATTATCCTCTCACTTTGACTTCCCTTTTTAATTTTCTTTTTAGTCAATTGAAGTTTAATAATAATATCTGTAGGTTATTTTAACCTATTTATCAAAATTTTAGATACAAAAAAATTATATTATGTAACGGATATTTGGTGAATTTGAACAGGTCATTTGTACGTAAAAAGTGACGTGTACGGGTTCGGTGTGGTATTGTTAGAAATATTATCTGGGCTTCGAGTTGTGGATCGAAATCGGCCCGTTGAAAAAATCAATCTAGTAGATTGGGCCAAGCCTCTTTTACCAGATAAAAGAAAGCTCAGAAAGTTAATGGATCCAAGACTAGAAGGACAATACCCACCAAGAGGAGCATTCCAAATAGCTGAACTCATTCTCAAATGTCTCGAGCGTAGTGCCCTCAAAATTAAAACAAAGGACCCCAAATCAAACTACAACCAGGCGGAGCAGACACCCCACCCACCGTTATAACCGGTCGCCTCTTCAAAAATATCCAAGTTGGCCAAGCGGTGGCGGAAATGGAGAATATTTGTGCCCGTCAAGTCGTATTAGTAAAATCAAGCCCATCAAATTTCTCCTTAAAGAATATTTGTGCCTAATATTTTGCTGAGAAAGGCCCAAGTAAGGTGAGCACCAAAGTTTAGTTAGATTCTCCCACGTGCTTTTATTGAAGATGTTTTGTAACCCTAGAGATGATTATAGGTTCGATTTTTCTCTCTATTGAAGATAGTGTGTTAAAGTTATTAGTCATTATGTATTATATAAATATTTATAATTATATATATAATTCAGTTGTTTTGCCTTAAATATTTTTAATAGATTATTCAAGTATAGACGTTTTTTTAATTTTGTAGATATTTTTAACTCTCAATCAGCATGTAAGAACTTATTGTCAAGTTAAGATATCTCTTACCATAATTATAAGTATTATTAAAGTGACAGTTACAACATTTAGATATGTAAAGTGAATAAAAGACGTTTTATTTAAATTTTAGAAATTTTGGATTTGTCAAATAATTTTTTAGAAGGGACAATTCCAATAGAGATAAAAATATTATTTTTATATTATTTTTCCTTTTAATTTAAGATTTTATGTTATTATCTTTTTTTTAATTTCATAACAATATATATTTAACTAAAATATTTTATAAAATACTTTGACTGTAAATATAATTTTTAAAGTTAATTATTTGAACACTAATGTGACTTTAACTTTTTGTATTTTTGTTTATATTTTATTGAACAAGTTCAATTCTAAAAGAGATTGGTAACTTAACTAATCTACAAGAATTATATTTTTCTTGAAATAATCTGAGAGGTATAAACAATATTAAGAATTATTATATTAATTACTATAATACAAATTTTCATTTAAAATTTATGTTTTTATCTTATATTTTCTTTTTAATTTAAGATTTTATGTTATAATCTTTCTTAATTTTATAACAATTTATATATATATATATATATATATATATATATATATATATAAAACTAAAATATTTTTTAAAATACTATGATTATAAATATAATTTTTAAAGTTAATTATTTGAACACTAATGTACCCTTAACTTTTACATTTTTATATGTATTTTATTTAACAGGTCCAATTCTAAAAGAGATGAGAAATTTAGCTACACTAAGATGGTTAATTTTGTTTAACAATAATCTCATAGGTATGAATAATATTAAGAATTACTATATTATTACATATTCAACTATCAACTTTCAAAAAAATTTCCCCTTTTCAATCTTCCTAATTTGGAAATATTTAACCTTCAATACAAAGGTATTGAAGCAGTCATACCAGGTGAAGCCATCTCAAATGCTTCCCAACTTAAATCATTATCTCTTTGGGAAAACAAATTTATAGGTTCTATTCCGGATAAAATTTTTAATTTAACCAATTTGGAATTTTTATCTTTAGAAGGTAACAAATTATAAGGACCAATTCCAGAGTCAATTGAGAAAATAGTATCTTTATATTATTTAGATATGTCTAAAAATAATTTTTCAGGTCCTATTCCAAAGTCAATTGGCGATATAACATCTTTAATAGAATTATATTTATCCTACAACAATGTCTGTAATTTAATTCCCCATTCAATTACAAAACTTTCAAACTTGAGAAAATTGAATCTAACGCACAATAAGCTATATGGTCAATTTTTCAAGTTGTATCCTATGTAAGTTTGATAGATTAGAAAAACATAAACTTTTGTGTATTTCAATAATCTACGAAAATTTCTAATATATGACATTATATATTTAATTAAGTTGTATCTCTTTTTTTTCTTTTTTTTTTTGCTTTAGTTTATCTATAGAAATATGATTTTGAGAGATTTGTTTTATAATATTCACTAATTTCTTTTTAGTAAATTTATTTAATTAAGAACAAACTTTGGCCTTCAAAAAGCTGCCAAAAATCAAATATTATTATTTTGAAAAACCAAACTAATTAATTATTATCTATATTTTTTTTCATTTCTTGCATGATTTTGAAGGCTTTAGCTAAATTTGGAGATCTTCTTGTTTCTTTCTTTCTTTTTTATCTTTTATTTATAGTTTTTAAAAACTGTGTATTTTATAAAAATGAAATTTGTGAATTTTATATTATAATAAAATTCTAATAAAATTGAAAGAAAATTATAAATCTCACATGAGGTTGTACAATCGATAAGAAATTTAATTATTCAAAACATTAATTTGAGATTTGTTTTTTAAATACTATCATCTTTACTTTTTTATTCTCTTTTTTCTCGAATGATTTTTTATACCACTTTGTTCTTATTTTGAAATTTTTATCCATTATTGTATTTTCATTAGTATGATTCAGGAAAATAAAAATATTGATCTCATCAATAATTATTTTTAAAATATAATAATAGTGATTTTAATCTTCAAAACAATTTAAACAAAAGTTTTATTTTCTTTTGTATCTTTTGACAATCATACATTATAGTCAATGGTATATTAGGAAGGAAGAAATATTACTTATATACAAAATATAAAGAAAGGAAATAAAGAAATTATGGATTTAATATTACATGAAATGAAATGCATGAAGATTTATACTTTTAGTGCAAAAAAGATTATAATGCAAAAAATAATTATTGTGTTGAGATGAATTTGTAGGAAGAACAGAAGATATATATATATATCGTTCATATTTGCACATGTCTTATATTAGTGGAACAAAACTTCTGCTGAAGACTTCTTCTTAGGAATCTTTTTTAACAGTTAAATATCATATTTACAATCAACTACTTTTTAGCACTATTATTGATATATACTAGAAAAGATATCTTGAGTTTATATTTCATGACATTTCATCGTTAGATTTTAAAGGTTAGATGAAATATCACACATGTATATATATATTAGGATATTAATTCAAGTCCCACATCTAAAGATAATGGTAGAGTTATCTAATATATAATAATTTCAGCTATTCCATTATTATAAGATTTTTTGGCTAGCTATTTCAACTATATAATTTGTGTTTTGTACTTCAGGAACTTATAATTTGCTGTAAATAAATTATCTTTTGAACTTACAATTTAATCACACTTGTGTGTGGATCTAAATGCCTCAAAATAATTTTCACAAGTTTTATTTTATGTCATTTACTCTCTCCCTCTAATTTGGGAAACAAATTCTCATGAAAATGGCATCATCAAATCTTGCTGTAAAAATATCTTATCATCAAACGTTCAATATACCTTATAATAAATTGGGAGTCATAAACAATTCAACCTTATAATAGCTACCCAAAAAACTTTATTCTTATATACTAGACAAGTTTACCATTATCTTTAGATGTGAGACTTGGATTAATATCTAAACATATGTCCAACCTTTAAAATTTAATCACGAAATGTCATGAAATATAAACTCAAGATATCTTTTCTAGTAGTAGTGCTAAAAAGTAGTTGATTGTAAATATGATATTTTAGTATTAAAAAAGATTCCTAAGAAGAAGTTTTGTTCCACTAATGCAAATATTGTGAGAGACTGAATTTCAGCTAATGTATGGTGCACCTGGAGGTCCAGAATTGGGATCAAGGGTGAAGGAAGTGCTGAATAGTAGTGGTTTGAATGTACATGAAGATAAGAAACGTGGATTGGATCATGGAGCATGGGTTCCATTACTTCTAATGTATCCAGAAGCTAATATCCCTGTTTGCCAACTCTCTGTTCAGTCAAACCGGGATGGAACTTACCATTATAATGTGGGGAGAGCATTAGCACCACTTAAAAATGAAGGTGTTCTCATCATTGGATCTGGAGCTACCACTCATAACTTAAGCTCTCTTCGTCACACTGATTCAGTTGCTCCTTGGGCTAAGCAATTTGATTCTTGGCTAAAAGATTCATTTCTTCATGGAAGGTACATACATCCATACATTTACGTTTTCTTTTTTTTTTACGATTATTGATAAACCCTTTTGGTATATAATGTTGTCGGATTAAAGGTTTTCCAAATCGCTTTGTTTAGACCCTTTAAACGTATTTCTCAAAAGAGGATTATTTATAATTTAAAATATAGGTACGAGGATGTGATGCAGTATGAAAAGAAGGCACCAAATGCAAAAACTGCGCACCCATGGCCTGAACATTTTTATCCATTACTTGTAGCAATGGGAGCTTGCGGTGAGAAATCAAAAGCTGAACAAATCCATCAAAGTTGGAGCCTTTTTACTCTCTCCTATTCTTCCTACAAATTCATCTCAACACAATAATAATCTTATTTACACTCTTGCTCTCAAAATATGAATCTTCATACATTTCATTTCATGTAATATTAAATCCATAACTTCTTTATTTCCTTTCTTTATATTTTGTATATAAGTAATATTTCTTCCTTCCTAATATACCATTTATTAAAACTTTTGTTTAAATTGTTTTGAAGAATAAAATCAAAATAATTATTGATGAGATCAATAATTTTTTTCCCTTAATCGTACTAATCAAAATACAATAATGGTTGAAAATTTCAAAATAAGAACAATGTCGTATAAAAATCATTCAAGAGAAAAGATAATAAAAAATAAAGATGATAATATTAAAAAAATAAAATAAAATCTCAAATTAATGTTTTGAATAATTAAATTTTTTATAGATTGCACAAGTGAGATCTTATATAACATTTATAATTTTCTTTCAATTTTATTATAATTTTATTATAATATAAAATTCACACATTTCATTTTATAAAATACAAAGATTTTTTAAAAAATAAAATAAAGAAATAAATAAGGAAAGAAGATCTCCAAATTTAGCTAAGCCTTCAAAATCATGTAAGAAATGAATAAAAATATAGATAATAATTGATTAGTTTGGTTTTTCAAAATAATAATATTTGATTTTTGGCTGCTTTTTGAAGGCCAAAGTTTGTTCTTAATTGAATAAATTTACTAAAAAGAAATTAGTGAATATTATAAAATAAATCCCTCAAAATCATACTTTTATAGATAAATTAAAGAAAGAAAAAAAAGAGATACAACTTAATTAAATATATAATATCATATATTAGAAATCTTCGTAGATTATTGAAATATACAAAAGTTTATGTTTTTCTAACCTATCAAACTTACATAGGATATAACTTGAAAAATTGACCAGATAGCTTATTGTGTGTAACATTCAATTTTCTCAAGTTTGAAAGTTTTATAATTGAATCGGGGATTAAACCAGAGAGATTGTTGTAGGATAAATTTAATTCTTCTAAAGATATTATATCGCCAATTGACTTTGGAATAGGACCTGGAAAATAGAATGAAATAGAATGAGTTCTTGTGATATTATAGTAATTAATATAGTAATTCTTAAATTAAAAGAAAAAAATAAGATAAAAATACAAATTTTAAATGAAAAATTGTATTATAGTAATTAATATAATAATTCTTGATATTGTTTATACCTCTGAGATTATTGCCAGACAAACTTAATCTTTGTAGATTAGTTATGTTACCGATCTCTTTTAGAATTGAACTTGTTAAATAGAATATAAATAAAATTGCAAAAGTTAAGGTCACATTAGTGTTCAAATAATTAACTTTAAAAATTATATTTATAACCGTAGTATTTTAAAAAATATTTTAGTTAAATATATATATTGTTACGAAATTAAAAAAGATTATAACATAAAATCTTATATTAAAAGGAAAAAATAAGATAAAAACACAAATTTTAAATGAAAAGTTTTATTATAATAATTAATATAGTAATTCTTGATATTGTTTATACCTTTGAGATTATTGTCAGACAAACTTAACCATTGTAGATTAGTTAAGTTACCGATCTCTTTTGGAATTAAACCTGTTAAATAGAATATAAACAAAAATGCAAAAGTTAAGGTCACATTAGTGTTCAAATAATTAACTTTAAAAATTATATTTATAATCATAGTATTTTAAACCATATTTTAGTTAAATATATATTATAATTAAGAAAGATAATAACATAAAATATTAAATTAAAAGGAAAAAATAAGATAAAAACACAAATTATAAATGAAAAGTTTTATTATAGTAATTAATATAGTAATTCTTGATATTGTTTATACCTCTGAGATTATTGGCAGACAAATCTAAATTTTGTAGATGAGTTAAGTTACCGATCTCTTTTAGAATTAAACCTGTTAAATAGAATATAAACAAAAATGCAAAAGTTAAGGTCACATTAGTGTTCAAATAATTAACTTTAAAAATTATATTTATAATCATAGTATTTTAAACCATATTTTAGTTAAATATATATTGTAATTAAGAAAGATAATAACATAAAATCTTAAATTAAAAGGAAAAAATAAGATAAAAACACAAATTTTAAATGAAAAGTTTTATTATAGTAATTAATATAGTAATTCTTGATATTGTTTATACCTTTGAGATTATTGTCAGACAAACTTAACCATTGTAGATTAGTTAAGTTACCGATCTCTTTTGGAATTAAACCTGTTAAATAGAATATAAACAAAAATGCAAAAGTTAAGGTCACATTAGTGTTCAAATAATTAACTTTAAAAATTATATTTATAATCATAGTATTTTAAACCATATTTTAGTTAAATATATATTATAATTAAGAAAGATAATAACATAAAATATTAAATTAAAAGGAAAAAATAAGATAAAAACACAAATTATAAATGAAAAGTTTTATTATAGTAATTAATATAGTAATTCTTGATATTGTTTATACCTCTGAGATTATTGACAGACAAATCTAAATTTTGTAGATGAGTTAAGTTACCGATCTCTTTTAGAATTAAACCTGTTAAATAGAATATAAACAAAAATGCAAAAGTTAAGGTCACATTAGTGTTTAAATAATTAACTTTAAAAATTATATTTATAATCGTAGTATTTTAAAAAATATTTTAGTTAAATATATATATTGTTACGAAATTAAGAAAAATTATAACATAAATCTTAAATTAAAAAGAAAAAATAAGATAAAAGCACAAATTTTAAATGAAAAGTTGTATTATAGTAATTAATATAGTAATTCTTGATATTGTTAATACCTCCGAGATTATTGCCAGTAAAATATAACTCTTGTAGATTAGTTAAATTACCAATCTCTTTTGGAATTGAACCTGTTAAATAGAATATAAACAAAAATGCAAAAGTTAAGGTCACATTAGTGTTTAAATAATTAACTTTAAAAATTATATTTATAATCGTAGTATTTTAAAAAATATTTTAGTTAAATATATATATTGTTACGAAATTAAGAAAAATTATAACATAAAATCTTAAATTAAAAGGAAAAAATAAGATAAAAACACAAATTTTAAATGAAAAGTTTTATTATAGTAATTCTTGATATTGTTTATACCTCTGAGATTATTGGCAAACAAATCTAAATATTGTAGATGAGTTAAGTTACCGATCTCTTTTGGAATTAAACCTGTTAAATAGAATATAAACAAAAATGCAAAAGTTAAGGTCACATTAGTGTTTAAATAATTAACTTTAAAAATTATATTTATAATCGTAATATTTTAAAAAATATTTTAGTTAAATATATATATTGTTACGAAATTAAGAAAAATTATAACATAAAATCTTAAATTAAAAGGAAAAAATAAGATAAAAACACAAATTTTAAATGAAAAGTTTTATTATAGTAATTAATATAGTAATTCTTGATATTGTTTATACCTTTGAGATTATTGTCAGACAAACTTAACAATTGTAGATTAGTTAAGTTACCGATCTCTTTTGGAATTAAACCTGTTAAATAGAATATAAGCAAAAATGCAAAAGTTAAGGTCACATTAGTGTTCAAATAATTAACTTTAAAAATTATATTTATAATCATAGTATTTTAAACCATATTTTAGTTAAATATATATTATAATTAAGAAAGATAATAACATAAAATCTTAAATTAAAAGGAAAAAATAAGATAAAAACACAAATTTTACATGAAAAATTGTATTATAATAATTAATATAGTAATTTTTAATATTATTTATACCTCTGAGATTATTGTTAGACAAATCTAATCCTTGTAGATTAGTTAAGTTACCGATCTCTTTTGGAATTGAACCTGTTAAATAAAATATAAACAAAAATGCAAAAGTTAAGGTCACATTAGTGTTTAAATAATTAACTTTAAAAATTTTATTTATAATCGTAGTATTTTAAAAAATATTTTAGTTAAATATATATATTGTTACGAAATTAAGAAAATTATAACATAAAATCATAAATTAAAAGGAAAACATAAGATAAAAACACAAATTTTAAATGAAAAGTTGTATTATAGTAATTAATATAGTAATTCTTGATATTGTTTATACCTCTGAGATTATTGGCAGACAAATATAAATATTGTAGATGAGTTAAGTTACCGATCTCTTTTGGAATTAAACCTGTTAAATAGAATATAAACAAAAATGCAAAAGTTAAGGTCACATTAGTGTTTAAATAATTAACTTTAAAAATTATATTTATAACCGTAGTATTTTAAAAACTATTTTAGTTAAATATATATATATATATATATATATATATATATATATATATATATATTGTTACGAAATTAATAAAGATTATAGCATAAAATCTTAAATTAAAAGGAAAAAATAAGATAAAAACACAAATTTTAAATGAAAAATTGTATTATAATAATTAATATAGTAATTTTTGATATTATTTATACCTCTGAGATTATTGTTAGACAAATCTAATCCTTGTAGATTAGTTAAGTTACCGATCTCTTTTGGAATTGAACCTGTTAAATAAAATATAAACAAAAATGCAAAAGTTAAGGTCACATTAGTGTTCAAATAATTAACTTTAAAAATTATATTTACAATCAAAGTACTTTCTAAAATATTTAATTTAAATATATATTGTTATGAAATTACAAAAGAAATAAGATGAAAGCACAAATTTTATATAAAAATTATAAATGAAAAAAAAATTAACAAATAATAAAAATATTTTAATAAAATAAAAATTTTATAAAAGGATTTCAAAATTTTATAGGAGAGTTAAAAGAGATATAAAGGATGCAAATTTAAAATTTTGAACTTGAAAGGAACAAGTAATATTATAATTTATTAAAAGTGTAAAATTCATTTATTATAATAACTTAAATCATTACAACAACTATTGTCCCTTTTCCAAACTACCATTACTTAATCAATGTCTAAGACATTACCAATAAATTATATTTATTTTTATATTTATTTTTAAGCATATATAAATAAAACTATGTTTAAAAATTAATTCGTATAGTTGAATATAATACTTAATTATTACAAAGATTGCATATATATTATATATATATATATATATATATATATATATATATATATATATATTAGCAAAATTATGTAAACAACAATGTTTGCTATAACGTATGATTAAAAAATATTATTCCAACATAACATATAAATTTTAAAAAATAAAAAATAAAAAATAAAAAATTTATTAGAGAATTATTACTGTTGAAATTCAAATTTAAGACACTTAAAACAGTTAAAATATAAATTTAGTTTAAGAATGAATTTTATTAAATAAAAAAATATTTTTAAGAATATGAAGCTTGAAGACCTATCAAAATAGTACAAGTACAAATGTTTCTGAGAAGATTAAGAATTCATAAACCATAATTCAATAGCTAAAAAGTTTTATATATATATATATTATAAAAAAATATGGGTTTTTGATAATCATATTTTCAAACCAAAAGTATTTACTCTTAATAATAACATAAAGTTTAATTATTTGATATTTTTAATATATGTTTATATTAAATAATTATATAAATAAAAAATAAATTATACAAATAATGAATAAATAATAAAATACGAATTTAATATTTCAATTTGTTGTAAACTTGAAAACAGAAATTTTTTTTTTTTTTGAAAGGAAACCTAAACTTTCATGAAAAGGGAATATATGTATTCTTTTTCAGGAATATATATATATATATATATATATATATATATATAATATCTTTCTAATTAAATTTTACATATGGATTGTAACATCCTTAAATATTTAAATTTATATTTTTATGAAGTCATTAATTTATTACATATTTAGAACTCAATCTACATCAAATACTAATTTTATCTTCATAGATTATTATTGTACAAATTTATTCTTAATGATATTATTATAGTTAAATTCATGAATTAGGAGAATATAAATACAAATAATTAAAATAGTGAATAGTGTAAAATATAATGTAAACTGTCCACTATAATAATAATATTTTTTATTATTATTAAACTACTCACTAAAATCAAAATTACGGTTAAAATTTTGAAATATATATATTTACCTGTCAATTTATTTGACCACAAAGATAGGAGTGTAAGCATCTCCGCCTTCCCAATTTCCTTGGGTATTATTCCTTCAAATTGGTTACCACCCAAGTCGAGTATCTTGAGCTTTGAACATTGTGATACATTTCTTGGTATTTCACCATTTAGATTATTACCATCTAAATGAAGAATTTCAAGTGTTTTAAACCTATGACAAATATGATTTGGAAGAGAACTCGAGAAGTTATTATGTGAAAGTATTAGAGTTTTTAAAGTTGAAATATTGGTAAACACATTTGATGGTAAAAAACCTGAAAGATGATTAAAACTCAAATCTAAAGATTTTAAGGAATTAACTTTTCCAATTTCTACTGGAATTGTCCCTTCTAAAAAATTATTTGACAAATCCAAAATTTCTAATTTTGGCATATCAAATATTGCACTTGGAATACGACCTGAGAAATTATTATTTCTCATGTCAAGAGAAACAAGAAACGAAAGGTTTGAGATATGAGGAGGTATAACTCCGTTAAGTTTCATATCAGAAATATCCAAAGCAATTACTCTTTGATGTTGAGAATTACAAGTGACTCCAATCCAATCACAAACAGAATATTTAGTTGACCAATTATGTAACAAGACATTATAAGGATCGAAAACAATATGAGTTTTCAAGATGAGCAAAGCAGATTGATCAACCGAGATATTAGCTTCTATTTTAATGGATAAACAAGCAATGAAGAAGAATAACAATACAAAATAAAGATGAAAGCACTTAAGAATTTTCCCCATATTTCCCTCTTATGTAAGTAGTTTACCACTAAAACCCTTTATATAGAAGTGGGCTTTATTGTATATTTGAAGTCTTTTAAAGAAAAAAAAATTTAATAATTTATATAAAGACTTTTGAATTAAAGTCAAGATAATGTGGGGGTCTTTGGTCCCTAGCAATTGACGTTGACTTGGAAGACTTGGGAGTCCATTTCTTTCTTTCATTCTTAGTTTTTATTATTATTATTATTTGTTTACAAAAGTGATACATTTTTTTAGCGAAAAAGAAATTTTATTAACAAAAAAAATAAATGAATTTTTTTTTTAAAATTATTTATTAAAAAATAATTAAACTAGTTTTTTTCTTTAAAAAATGAAATTATTTGTCAATTTTACTGTTATTATTATTTAAAATTAAAATCTTAATGTTTATTTTAATGTAAATTAAAACATGATAAATACGTTACACAATTATTGTGAAAAATAGTAAGTTGTATTATTGTGTCTTGAAATTACATGTGTTTTACACTTTATTCTTTGTTAACTTTTTTCAAATTTTCCATCTTTGACTTATTCCTCTTCACCTTTGCTTTAATTGCAAAAGCTATCCAAGAACAAATTTTCTTCTTTATATATATATATTATAGTCAAGTAAAATGAAGAATAAAGAATTATTTCAATATTTCTGAAATGGCACTAACGGAGTTATACCTCCTCATATCTACAATTAAAGCAAAAGTGGAGAGGAATAAGTTAAGATGGAAAATTTAGAAAAAGTTAAACAAAGAAAATTATTTTAAGACTCAATAATAACAAAGAATGGAAGAAAGAAAATGATTCTCAAGTCTTCCCAGTCAACGCCAAAGCCCCCACATTTTTTGAGGAGAGTTATTGTTTTTGGTGTATTTATAGGTCAATCTTGATTGGCAGAACCATACCTACATACATTACAGCTAACATAAATGCTCAAATCCGAACCGCACAAAAAAATATCCAATAAGTCAGTAATTAGTGACTCCAATTTGCAGACGTTGTCATCATATCTTTCACCATCCCATTTTGGACCTTTCTTTTGGTTAAATATACGTATATATTTACTCTTACAATGGTAGGCAAATCAGTGAGAAAATAATCATGAAAACTATAGATGATAATCCTAACATTACTTTTTCCAGTTTTATTTAACGTACCGAATTTATATTTCTTTGTCTAAATATTCTATTGATTTTGGTTTGGAATTTATTACCAACAGAATTTAAAATATTTTTATGACAACTTTCTAGTTTAATCAAGGAATTAGGTACTTGTAAGGCAAGAGATAATGACATTTTAAATCATGGCAAAGACTGATTAATGTTAATAATTCTTTGTTTATTCATAATCATCTTAAGATAGCAAAAGCAGGGAAAGACAATTAGACATGGACAAATGCCTAAAAGTGTTCCAAGTGCAATATTTGATATGCCAAAATTAAAAATATTGGATTTGTCAATTAAATGTTTTAGAAGGGACAATTCCAATAGAGACAAAAATATTATTTTTATATTATTTTTCCTTTTAATTTAAGAATTTATGTTATTATCTTTTTTAATTTCATAACAATATATATTTAACTAAAATATTTTATAAAACACTTTGATTGTAAATATAATTTTTAAAATTAATTATTTGAACACTAATGTGACCTTAACTTTTACATTTTTGTTTATATTCTATTTAACAGGTTCAATTCTAAAAGACATCGGTAACTTAACTAATCTACAATAATTATATTTGTCTCGCAATAACCTCAGAGGTATAAACAATATAAAAAATTACTATATTAATTACTATAATACAATTTTTCATTTAAAATTTGTGTTTTTATCTTATTTTTTTTCTTTTAATTTAAAATTTCATGTTATAATCTTTCTTAATTTCGTAACAATATATATATTTAACTAAAATATTTTTTAAAATACTATGATTCTAAATATAATTTTTAAAGTTAATTATTTGAACACTAATGTATCCTTAACTTTTATATTTTTGTATGTATTGTTTTTAACAACTCCAATTCCGAAAGAGATAGGTAATTTAGCTACACTAAAATGGTTAATTTTGTTTAACAATAATCTTAGAGGTATGAATAATATTAAGAAGTACTATATTATTACATATTTAACTATATTATTACATTTTATTTCATTCTATTTATTATCAGGTAAAATACCACAAAAACATAGCAACTTGTATAACTTAGAGTTTATTGTGTTGCAAAACTTGGCGCTCAACTCACCATCAGCATTCTATAACTTATCTACTTTGCGACTAATAAGAATTGATTCATATCAACTCCAGAAATTCTTCCTCTTTTCAATCTTCCTAATTTGGAAGTATTTTACCTTTAATTAATAGATACTATTAAATTGTTATCAACGTTCTTGAGGTTAAAAGATATATTTACAAATGTAAAATTATTGACAAAATTACTATTTACACGATAGATACTCTACCTTAGATTGTATTTTATTAAATGACAACTCTCTACTATATATTATAAACATAGTCCTTGATTATTCATAATACTAATACTAAGCACTAAATGTAAACACTATCTACAATAATTTCATATCAAAACCGCACATCAGGAAACGCTATTTTTTTTTTTTACTATGAATCGTTTAAATTACAATTATACCTTCAAAAGATTAACAAAACTACTCCATCTGCCATCAAAATATTTTTCATAAATAATTTTGTTTTTAAATTACCATTTTATCATTTAAAAGATAACAAAATTACTTTATATGCAATTTATAATCTTATACATATAAGACAAGTATTTGTTTTCTTCTTCTCAAGCATTTTTTTTCTTTTATTGTCATGATTTTGTTGAATCCTAAAAAAAGAGATTCATGTCTTCTATTTAATTTAAATTAAGAATTTTATTTTTTTTCTTTCAATCTTTGTCTTTCTTTTCTATATAAAGTTAAGGCTTTTTTTTATTACTTTATTTTTAAAAAATAAAAAATCAAATTATATTTATTTTCCTTTGATTTTGATTTTACTATAAATATTGAAATAATTCTTTATTTCTTCATTTTTACTTTACTATATATATATATATATATATATATATATATATATATATATATATGAAGGAGCAAATTTGTTTTTGGATAGCTTCTACAATTAAAGCAAAGGTGAAGAGGAATAAGTCAAGATGGAAAATTTGGAAAAAGTTAAACAAAGAAAATTATTTTAAGACTCAATAATGCAATTTATTATTATTGACAATTATTATGTCACGTATTTATCAAGTTTTAATTTACACTAAAATAAACATTATGATTATAATTTCAAATAATAATAACAGTAAAATTGATAAATAATTTCATTTTTTTAAAACAAAAAAGTAATTAGTTCAATTTTTTAAATAAAATAAAGTTTTTTTTATTTATTATTTTCGTTAATAAAATTTCTTTTCACTAATTTTTTTTCTCTCTCAATAAGATACCTTTGAAATTAATCATTAGCCAATAAATTTCTTTGAATACAAAAAGAATTATTTAAAAAAAAATATTAGTGCAAAGAGACCTTACTAATGAAATATTAGTGTTAAAATTTTTATTACTGAATTTTTTATTTTTTAAAAAACCTGTTTATTATTGAATCAATGTTAAAAAAAATTAAATTAGTTTTTTTCTTTATTTCAAAACAAACATTATTGAAAAGAAAAGAAAAGAAAAGAAATAGTTATACCTAAAACATCTCTTGCTATATGTAATAAAATAGCTTAAATTCTAAAAACATTATTTATAAAAATCTGTATCCCTTTTTTAAACAAATAATAATAATAATAATAACAAAGAATGGAAGAAAGAAAAGGACTCCCAAGTCTTCCCAGTCAACGCCAATTGCTAGGGACCAAAGCTCCCCCCCGTTAACCAAGAATGGAAGAAAAAAAAGGACTCCCAAGTCTTCTCAGTCAACGCCAATTGCTAGGGACCAAAGCTCCCCCCGCCCCCAAAGTAAATAATTTTCTTTGTTTAACTTTTTCCAAATTTTCAATCTTGACTTATTCGTCTCCACTTTTTCTTTAATTGTAGATATGAGGAGGTCTAACTCCGTTAAGTGCCATTTCAGAAATATCCAAAGCAACTACATTTTTTATGTTTAGAATTACAAGTGACTCGGTCCCGATAACAAACAAATATTTAGTTGACCAATTACATAACAAGACATTATAAGGATAAAAAATAATATGAGCTTTCATGACGAGTAAAGCAGATTGATCAACCGTGATATTATATTTTATTTCAATGGATAAACAAGTAATAAAGAAGAGTAATAATACAAAAGAAAGATGAAAATTGTTAAGAATTTTTCTAATATTTACATCTTATTTAAGTAATTTACCATTAAAATCCTTTATATAGAAGTAGGACTTATTGTAGGGTGTATTTTATATATATATATATATATATATATATATATATATATTTCATATGAAAGAGAAATTAATTGATTTTCCATTAAACTCATATAATGACCATAAAATATGTTAATATTGGTTGTAAAGTAAGTGTATGTTCTTTGGTCCCTAGCAATTGACGTTGACTGAGGAGACTTAGGAGTCCATTTCTTTCTTTCATTCTTTGTTTTTATTATTATTATTATTTGTTTACAAAAGTGATACATTTTTTTAGCGAAAAAGAAACTTTATTAACGAAAAAAATAAATGAAAAAAAAAATATTTTAAAATCATTTATTAAAAAATAATTAAACTAGTTTTTTTCTTTAAAAAAATGAAATTATTTGTCAATTTTACTGTTATTATTATTTAAAATTAAAATCTTAATGTTTATTTTAATGTAAATTAAACATGATAAATACGTTACACAATTATTGTGAAAAATAGTAAGTTGTATTATTGTGTCTTGAAATTACATGTGTTTTACACTTTATTCTTTGTTAACTTTTTTCAAATTTTCGATCTTGACTTATTCCTCTTCACCTTTGCTTTAATTGCAAAAGTTATCCAAGAACAAATTTTCTTCTTTATATATATATTATAGTAAAGTAAAATGAAGAATAAAGAATTATTTCAATATTTTTTAAATGGCACTAACAGAGTTATACCTCCTCATATCTACAATTAAAGCAAAAGTGGAGAGGAATAAGTCTGGAAAATTTGGAAAAAGTTAAACAAAGAATATACCATAAAACACAAGTAATTTTAAGACTTAATAATACAATTTATTGTTATTGACAATGATTATATAACGTATTTATCAAGTTTTAATTTACATTAAAATAAATATTATGATTTTAATTTTAAATAATAATAACAGTAAAATTGATAAATAAATTTATTTTTTTTAAAACAAAAAAAATAATTAGTTTAATTTTTTTTAATAAAATAAAGTTTTTTTTTCATTTATTATTTTCTTTAATAAAATGTCTTTTCACTAATTTTTTTCTCCCAATAAGATACCTTTGAAATTAATCATTAACCAATAAACTTCTTTGAATACAAAAGAAATTATTAAAAAAAAACTAGTGAAATAGAGACCTTACTAATGAAATATTAGTGTTAAAAATTTTATTAGGGATTTTTTTTAAAAGAAAAATCGGTTTATTATTGAATCAATGTTAAAAAAAATTAAATTAGTTTTTTTCCTTTATTTCAACACAAACATTATTGAAAAAAAAAAAAAGAAATAGTTATACCTAAAACCTGTTGCTATATGTAATTAAATAGTTTAAATTCTAAGAAATTTGCTTATAGAAATCTGTATCTCTTTTTAAAACAAATAATAATAATAATAATAATAAAGAATGGAAGAAAGAAAAGGACTCCCAAGTCTTATGAGTCAACGCCTTATTCTCTGCAGGAGTCCACTTCGAACAATAACAAGTTGGCGTCGACATTTCCATCTCCCGCTTAATCCTCTAATCTTTGAAAGAAATGCAGAGAGGAATACTTTTTTTTTTTCCCCCCTCTATATAGAGACCCCGCCCGAGGAATCTTAAAAAGCAAACCATTTTTTTTCAAAATCAAAGGTAATGCAGAAACTTTTACAAAAACCTTCAAACCACATAAAAAAGTTAAAACTATTTTCTTCAAGATTCAGACTTTGAAAGATCTGAAACCGAAGAGAATGAAAATAAGTAATCCCAGTAGCCTACTGCTTTCAATTATTTTATTTAACAACTCCAATTCCGAAAGAGATGGGTAATTTATCTACACTAAAATGGTTAATTTTGTTTAACAATAATCTTAGAGGTATGAATAATATTAAGAAGTACTATATTATTACATATTTAACTATATTATTACATTTTATTTCATTCTATTTATTATGAGATAAAATACCACAAAAACTTAGCAACTTGTATAACTTAGAGTTGATTATGTTGCAAAACTTGGCGCTCAACTCACCTTCAGCATTCTATAACTTATCTACTTTGCGACTAATAAGAATTGATTCATATCAACTCCAGAAATTCTTCCTCTTTTCAATCTTCCTAATTTGGAAGTATTTTACCTTCAATACAAAGGTATTGAAACAGTCATACCAGGTGAAGCCATCTCAAATGCTTCCCAACTTAAATCATTATTTCTTTGGGGAAACAAATTTATAGGTTCTATTCCAGATAAAATTTTTAATTTAATCAATTTGACATTTTTATCTTTAAAAGGTAACAAATTACAAGGACCAATTCCAGAATCGATTGATAAAATGGTATCTTTACATTATTTAGATATGTTTGAAAATAATTTTTCAAGTCCTATTCCAAAGTCAATTAGCGATATAATATCTTTAGAACAATTACATTTATCCTACAACAATCTCTCTGGTTTAATTTCCGATTCAATTACAAAACTTTCAAACTTGAGAAAATTGAATCTAACACACAATAAGCTATATGGTCAATTTTTCAAGTTGTAGCCTATGTAAATTTGATAGATTAGAAAAACATAAACTTTTGTGTATTTCAATGATATATGACATTATATATTTAATTAAGTTGTATCTCTTTTTTTTTTCTTTAATTTATCTATAGAAGTATGATTTTGAGGGATTTATTTTATAATATTCACTAATTTCTTTTTAGTAAATTTATTTAATTAAGAACAAACTTTGGCCTTAAAATAGCAGCCAAAAATCAAATATTATTATTTTGAAAAACCAAACTAATCAATTATTATCTATATTTTTATTCATTTCTTGCATGATTTTGAAGGCTTTAGCTAAATTTGGAGATCTTCTTATTTCTTTCTTTCTTTTTTATATTTTATTTATAATTTTTAAAAACTGTATATTTTATAAAAATGAAATTTGTGAATTTTATATTATAATAAAATTCTAATAAAATTGAAAGAAAATTATAAATCTTACATGAGGTTGTACAATCGATAAGAAATTTAATTATTCAAAACATTAATTTGAGAATTTTTTTTTTAAAAAAATACTATCATCTTTACTTTTTTATTATCTTTTTTTCTCGAATGATTTTTTTATACCACTTTGTTCTTATTTTGAAATTTTTATCCATTATTGTATTTTGATTAGTACGATTCAAGGAAATAAAAATATTAATCTCATCAATAATTATTTTTAAAATATAACAATAGTGATTTTAATCTTCAAAACAATTTAAACAAAAGTTTTATTTTCTTTTGTATCTTTTGACAATCATACATTATAGTCAATGGTATATTAGGAAGGAAGAAATATTACTTATATACAAATTAAAAAGAAAGGAAATAAAGAAATTATGGATTTAATATTACATGAAATGAAATGCATGAAGATTTATACTTTGAGTGCAACCGTGTAAAAAGATTATAATGCAAAAAATAATTATTGTGTTGAGATGAATTTGTAGGAAGAATAGGAGAGAGTAAAAAGGCTCCAACTTTCGTGGATTTGTTCAGCTTTTTATTTCAGCACTTCCAATTCTGGAGCTCCAGCTTTTTTATTTCACCACTTCCATTTTCGTGCACCATATTTCAGCTTTTTATTTCAGCTTTTTTCATCCCTAAGTGGTTATTGATATTTTTACACTTAACTCTTTATTTCAAAACCTACAATTAAATAACCCAATGACAATATAAATATGACTATATCTATTATCTCGATTATGGACAAAAATATTTTAATAAATTGACAAGAAATCATAAATTTCACTAAAATTCACTTTTGAGAATTATAATATAATTTATCGATCGTATTTCAATATTCTCATAAAAGAATAAAGTTAAAGCTTTCAAACATAATATTTTTCCATAAGATTGATTCACTTGAAATATATACGTCATATCCAAAAATTCTAAAATAATAAATATTTGGCTAAAAACCAACTGTAATGAAGAAAATTTACGATAACTTTATGACCTTAATGCACAAGTGTTTCAACATGTAAAATAAATGTTTCAACAAATAATTATGTGTGTGAATATGAACTCATGAATGTTCAACAATTATTTTACAATAAGAATCAAATATATCTCAAGAAAATTCACCAGTATTATCTAAACGAATTCGTTTAATAGGATTATTAAAAAATTTAGTTCTCAAACAAATTATTTGGACAAGTAATCTTGCAGACTTTATGTTGCGAATTGATAATAAACAAAAATATGACCATCAAGTCACTGCATACAAAATATTTAAATTGTCCACACGGTGAATTAATTGATTCACATATATCTTCTCGAATCCACATTCAACTTCTTTTTTTTAATGATAATGGTCTAACAATTAATTTTCTTTTTAAAACATGCAACACATAACAATCAAAATCAAAGATTAACCATGAGTAAAATTTGAAACTTTATCAAAATGTTATTTCAATTATTTTAATTTATAAACAAATATTGATTTCAATGTAACTTATACTTATATTATTTATTATATGACTTTTATTTACAGGTATAATTCGAAAAGAGATTGGTAGTTTAATTTCTCTAAGATATTTAGTTTTAGACGACAACAAAATAAGCAGGTATTGAAAAATTTTACACTTTTAATAAATTATAATATTAGTTTAAAAATCAAAATTATATAACTCTTTAAATTTGTAATATTTATAACTCTTTAACTCTTTAAATTATACACCTCTTTCAAAATTATATTAGGTTTTTAATATACATTTATGATTCCAAAAAAAAAATTGAGAATTTAAATGGTCTAAATATATTAAATTTATCTCAAAATAACATAACATTTATAATTCTACTACAAGTTAATCTATTAAACTTTTTTATTTTAAAGAATTTCTACACTTTTAATTGTTTATACATGTTGAGATGATTGATTAGCTTGCTAATATATTCAAAGAAATTAAACACCATCATTAACCTCAACAACTACTTCCATAACTATATATGTATATATATAATTTGTTCTTATTTTGTAACTCAAAGACAACACTCAAGTTTTAATTTTGTAACTCAAGATAGATTTTCCTTCTTGAATTAAGTTATTATTTCCCCCCCTTTATTATTATTTGGTTTCTTTAGTAGAGTGATATAAATGATTTTTTTTTTTGGTACCTACTTAGGGTGGATGTTCCCACATTTTCGGTGAAACTAATCAAGATTTAGTTTATGCACTGTTTGCAAAGTTCGACTCTTACTTAAGATTTAGAGTTATCCGTTTCAAGATAATGTCAATCGTCCACACTGAAGGAAGTATTTAAAAGTCTACTTATCAACTCCCCAAGCTATCGGATTATATAAATGAAAACTTATATAAAAGTGAAAGGAGACTAGGAATTGGAAAGTAATATATGATTCAAAGATAGAATTATTACCTTTTTGCATATATATATATATATATATATATATATATATATATATATATATATGTATGATGTATATAAAGAATATTTATTTCTACCAAAATAATAATTTGAATTATTCCAAATATATAAATTTTCTTTTTCTTTTTAATACCAATAAACTTGACATATATAAATATACTTTAGAGATTTAAATTTATTTATTTATATTTTTTTTTATCTTGTTGAAGAATTTAAAATTCTCTTTTAAAATTTTGACTCTAGTAAAATATTTTTATTGTCTGTTTTTTCTTTTCTTTATTTTTTATAATTTTCATATAAAATTTGTGTGTTCATCTTATTTCTTTCTTTGTTTTGATTTAAGCTTTTATATCATTATCTTTTAAAATTTTGTAACAATATATATTAAACTAAAATATGTTATAAAGTATTTTCATTATAAATATAAATTTTAAAGTTAATTATTTGAACACTAATATAACTTTAACTTTTACATTTTTGTATGTATTTTATTTAGCAGGTCTAATTTAAAAAGAGATTAATAACTTAATTATTCTACAATCATTATATTTGTTGGATATTAATCTCAAAGTTATAAATAACATCAAGAATTATCTATTAATAATATAATACAACTTTTGATTAAAAATTTGTGTTTTATCTTATTTTTTCCTTTTTAATATATATTTCTTAATTTCGTATTAATATATATATAGATATATATATATTATATATAATATATATAATTAAAATATTTGTAAAAGACTTTGATTATAATATTTTCAAAGTTAATTATTTAACCCTACTTTAACCTTAACTTTAATATTTTTATATATATTTCATTTCACAAGTTTAATTCCAAAAGATATCGGTAACTTATTTAAACTAC
The DNA here is from genome assembly GCA_027405835.1 of Asclepias syriaca. NCBI lineage: Eukaryota > Viridiplantae > Streptophyta > Magnoliopsida > Gentianales > Apocynaceae > Asclepias > Asclepias syriaca. The sequence goes on along the minus strand of CM049934.1, from coordinate 2,095,821 downwards.
AAGATTTATATTTGTCTGATAATAATTTTAAAAGTATAAACAACGTCAAAAATTACTATATTATTGCATATTATTACATAATCAATAACTCAACAACTTGCATAAGTTAGAGTTCTTGAAGCCATCTCAAATGCTTCCCAACTCGAATCATTATCTCTTTGGTGAAACAAATTTATAGATTTCAGATAAAATTTTCGATTTAACCAATTTTAATTTTTTTATCTTTAGAAGGTAACAAATTACAAAGATTAATTCCAAAGTTCCATCGGTAAAATGGTATCTTTATATCATTTAGATATATCTAAAAGTAATTTTTCAAATTGTATTCCAATGTAAATTGATAAAATGGTATCTTTATTTGAGTTCGATATATTTGAAAATAAATTTTCATAACCTTATTCCAAAGTCAATTGTCTTACAATAATCTCTGATTTAATTCCCCATTCAATTACATAACTTTCAAACTTAGAGAAAATTGAATCTATCACATAATAAGTTATCTCGTGAAATATTCAAGTTGTATCCTTCGTAATATTAAAAAAATATAAACTTTTGTGTATTTTAATGATTTACGAAAATTTTTAATATATGACATTATTATATTTAACTAAGTTGATCTCCTTTCTTTTCTTTTTTCTTTTAAAATCTATACAAGGATGATTTAGTGGATTTTTTTTAATATTCATTAATTTTTTAGTAAATTTATTTATTAAGAAATATTTAGCCTTTCAAAAAGTATATATTATATATTATATATATATATATTATTATTTTACTATAATTCTTTCATTCATGCAATAAAATATATGTTAGTCTTTTAAATAATAAAATTATGAGCTTTTTTTTTCCTTTTTAATAATTTGGACGTATCATATATATATATAATATATATATATATTATATATATGTGTGTGTGTGTGTGTGGGTGAGTGATAGAATTTAATTTTTTTACGACTCTTATAATATTTTATTATTATTCTTCTCTTTTTGAAGAGTTATTGACAATAAAGTGGACATGTGAAATGTGGAAAGTGCAAAACTCCATTCTTTTTATGTCATCATTTAAAATCAATTTACCTATTATTTTATTCATAATAAATTTGGAGATGTTCCTTTTTTTTCCTTAAATAAAATTTGTAAATTACATATTATAATAAAATTGTGATGTTAAAAGTCTTTTTAAATTATTTAAGAAGTAATTTAATTGTCTTATTTTTAGATGATTTTTTGTACCACTATGTTTTTCACCCACTATTGTTTGTTGATTAGTAAGAATTAGTTGGTCAAAAAAACAAAAAACAAAATAAACTCCTTTTTACCAACATGCATTATTCATGCTCTGAAGATGATGAGTAATACTTAGTTTTCAGTATTTTTTTTCTGAATTAGCTTTGATCCTAGAATATAAATAGTAATACATGCACAACACAATCACTAGATATTCATTATTCTTATAGTATTATGCATTTTCATAAAACAATTTAAAAATATTCTTTTTTATTTTTGATTTTACAAGAAAATTCTTAAAATTCGCTACTAACTTGTCTTAGTATTATATACTTTTAAAAAATAATCAATAACATTCTCTTTAATTTTCAATTTTACAAAAAAAAATTAGAATTTATTAATAACGTGTCATAATATTTTACATTTCTTCCTTTTGATTTAAAAAAATCACGTGAAAACTCTAAAATTAGTTACTAACTTGACATTTTACAGCACGCATAATAATACCTTCCCCATCAAATACAATTATAAATGCACTTTATTTAGCTAATTTACTTCCCCGTATTATACTTTTATTCAACTCGCTAATATCTCTTTTTTTGTCCATCATTTACATTGAGTAATTTAAAATTCAACAACATACTTTTTTATATTTAACAAAATTAACAATAGGATTATTTATTTAATAATTCCACTTTGAGATATGTAGTAAAATTTTGATATAAATTGGAAAATGTATAATCTTTGATTAAAAAAAAAAGAAAAAAATAAATAAAATTACCACTAAATTTCATAAACATCCTTTTCTATAAGTAATATTTCATCAAGATGTTGCTTTTTGTAATTTTATATACTTCATAGGAAATCTCCTTAAACCAAATATTTTATTTAAAAAATAAAAATAAAAACTCAAAAATAAATTGTACTTAGACAACCACTATTTTTGAGTACATGATTTGGAAAAAAAATTAAAAATCTATGGAAACTTATTTTTTAAAATATAAATTTTATTTAGGTTATTGGAGATGTATGTGGAAAAACAAAAATTAGTGTATTATATCCTAAAATAAATTATTTATGTATACTAAAAATAAATACAAACATATGTTATGTTCGTTTTTAAATTACCCACTAAATTTTGTCGGGAAATACATTTAATAATACCGAGATTTTGGTGGGGTTTATTGGATGGCAAAAAATGCATATGACTTGGGTAAAATTACGAAAAATTATAAATTTAGAGACTTAATTGTAAAATCTGAAAATTTTTGACATGTCGCGTCTTGACACTCGTCAAGGCCTTGTTCTTGATGGCCATCAAGCGAGATCTGTTGACGGCCGTCAAGCACAGTTTATCAGATTTTTTTTTATTGTGAAATTCTAATTTTACCCACACAAAATTTATCTATAAATAGTAAAAATTTTCACGAATATAATATCATACATGTAGAATATTTTTGAGAAGAATTGTTAAGGCATTTTGTGTATTTTTACATATTTTCTTCAATACAACTATTTGTTCTTTTAATATTTATTTTCATTTCTCTTCATCTCTCTTTGATTTCTTGTCTAAACCAAGAAGGAGGTATTTGAGAGATTGTTGTGTGAGAGTGTCAATCAATTCATTTTGAATAAATGTGAGTGTGATTGCTAATTGTGCAGTCGGGCCTCACTCCCCAATCCCTAGGTTTTTAATAGGTATAAGATTTCAAAATTATATATATAACTTCACATTTTTTATGGTATTTTTGTAATTATACTTAATTTTTAAGATTTTTTTTTTCTTTCTTCTTATTATTTAATGTTCTCAATCAAAATATTCAACTATAAATGTTTGGTCCACTAATTAAACAAAAGGCCTAGGGTTATTGAAATTGTGCAGTCGGGCCTCAGTTTGGAGGTTGCTAATTGTGCAGTCGGGCCTCAGTCCCCAATCCCTAGGTTTTTAATAGGTATAAGATTGGGGACTAATTGCTAATTGCTATAGTCTTTAAAGATGTTAGGTTTCGTCGTTCAAAATCTAATATCTGCTCTTAAAATTATTTATCTTTTTTTCTCCGTAAATTCTTATAAAAAAAACGTCTTTTATTAATAAATTGAGAAAAATATTTTTCCACCAGACTTTTGATTTTGAAATTTTTTATTTTTATAAGCGTTTCATCGTATTGTTTTATATTTTTATATTTTTATATTTTTTATTTTATTATATTTCTATAAATAATTTGAGTAAATAATCTTTTTTGTCGACCTTTTAATTATATAATTTTTATAAGTACTTTGTCGGATTGTTTTATATTATATTATTTAAGTTTATTTCTATTAATAAATTGAGTATTTAAATTTATTTCTATTAATAAATTGAGTAAATAGTTTTTCTGCTCACCTTTTGATTTTGTAATTTTAATAACGTTCCATCATGTTGCTTTATATTATATTTTTTAAAATTTATTATTTTAATTTCTTTCTAATAATAAATTAAGTAAATAATTTAATTTTGTAATTTTATAAGCGTTTATATTAATTTTTATTTATTATTTTCGTTATTTCTATTAATTAGTTAAGTAAATAATCTTTTCACCAACCTTTTGATTTTATAATTTTATAAGGGTTCTATAGTGTTGGTTTATATTATATTAATTTCTATTTATCATTTTAGTATTTTAACATTTTTATATGGTTGTACACGTTTTTCCTTTATATTCAGACACTTGCCAGTCGGAAGAGATCATTGCAAATCCATATTGATTTTTGCAATGAAAAAGGATTGAGATCTACATATCCTTTTATGGTGTTTCTTAGTTGAACTATTTACCTGAAGTATGTTCCTTTTATGGTATCTATCGACCATACTTATGTCATTCATTATAAATTTTTTTTTTTTTTTTTTGAGAATTTGCACATTTCATGATGTATTTCTGGTAGCATATGCAATTTGCATGTGTTATTTCATGATTCGTTTTGAGTTCAAATCATTATAACTATCTTGAATGGAAGAGTTTATTAAGCAATAATGTCTTTTGGTTTCTTGGTAGGTGCGGTCTGGCCGTTGTCTGCTTACTCGCTCCATTCCTGGACTGCGGGGGTAGAGTCTTCGTGGGCTCCCTGTCGTCATCGGGGAAAGATGGGGTTGAAAGACTCCGACAACGGTATACGAAACAGAGTTGCCTCCACTATTTTGAGAGGTCACGCTCCGCTCAGAGCCGTTCAATCTCTTTTCGCAGGTCCTCGACTTCTTCGACTCGTCCATTGTCAGTGGTCAGTTTTCTGTTGAGATGGTTACGGAGGTCAGGCATGTCGTGGGGCGACCCGCAGGGTCCCAAGCGTTCAATGACTGATCGTGGTTACGGCCGTCCAGGGACGAATGAATGAACCACGCGATGAGTCTCATGGTGGGACGCGGGGATCGTGATTTTTTTATACAAATTAATTTACACATTTTTACTATCTTATTGTTATTGAATTTCAGGAATACAATGCAAAACTATCGGATTTCGAATTGGCTAAATTAGGTCCTGATAACTTAACTAATATAAAAGGATTAGATTTGTCTAGCAATAATCTCAGATGTATAAAGAATATCAAGAATTACTATATTAATTATTAGAATACAATTTTTTATTTAAAATTTGTGTTTTTATCTTATTTTTTCCTTTTAATTTAAGATTTTATGTTATAATCTTTCTTAATTACAATATATATTTAACTAAAATATGGTTTAGAATACTATGATTATAAATATAATTTTTAAAGTTAATTATTTGAACACTAATGTGACCTTAACTTTTGTATTTTTGTTTATATTCTATTTAACAGGTTCAATTCCAAAAGAGATCGGTAACTTAACTAATCTACAATGATTAGTTTTGGCTTTCAATAATCTCGGAGGTATTAGCAATATCAAGAATTACTATATTAATTACTATAATACAATTTTTCATTTAAAATTTGTGTTTTTATCTTATTTGTTCCTTTTAATTTAAGATTTTATGTTATAATCTTTCTTAATTTCATAACAATATATATATATTTAACTAAAATATTTTTTAAAATACTATGATTATAAATATAATTTTTAAAGTTAATTATTTGAGCACTAATGTACCCTTAACTTTTACATTTTTTATGTATTTTATTTAACACGTCCAATTCCAAAAGAGATGGGTAATTTAGCTACACTAAAATGGTTAATTTTGTTTAACATTAATCTTAGAGGAATGAATAATATTATGAAGTACTATATTATTACATATTCAACTATATTATTACATTTTATTTCATTCTATTTATTATCAGGTAAAATACCACAAGAACTCAGCAACTTGCATAACTTAGAGTTTATTTTGTTGCAAAACGTGGCGCTCAACTCACCATCAGCATTCTATAACTTATCAACTTTGCAAGAAATAGCACTTAATTCATATCAACTTACAGAAATTCTTCCTCTTTTCAATCTTCCTAATTTGGAAATATTTTACCTTCGATACAAAGGTATTGAAACAGTCATACCAGGTGAAGCCATCTCAAATGCTTCCCAACTTAAATCATTATATCTTTTGGGAAATAAATTTATAGGTCCTATTCCGGATAAAATTTTCAATTTAATCAATTTAACATTTTTATCTTTAAAAGGTAACAAATTACAAGGATCATTTCCAGAATCGATTGGTAAAATTGTATCTTTACATTATTTAGATATGTCTGAAAATAATTTTTCAGGTCCTATTCCAAAGTCAATTGGTGATATAATATCTTTAGAAGATTTATATTTATCGTACAATAAGCTCTCTGGTTTAATTCCCGATTCAATTACAAAACTTTCAAAGCAATTACTCTTTGATGTTGAGAATTACAAATGACTCTAATCAAATCACAAATAGAATATTTAGATGACCAATTATGTAACAAGAAATTATAAGGATCGAAAACAATATGAGTTTTCAAGACGAGCAAAACACATTGACCAACAGAGATATTAGCTTCTATTTTAATGGATAAACAAGAAATGAAGAAGAATAACAATACAAAAGAAAGATGAAAGCACTTAAGAATTTTCCCCATATTTCCCTCTTATGTAAGTAGTTTACCACTAAAACCCTTTATATAGAAGTAGGACTTATTGTATATTTTTAGTCTTTTAAAGAAACAAAAAATCATTTAATAATTTATATAAAGACTTTTGAAAGTTAAGATAATGTGGGGGGCCTTTGGTCCCTAGCAATTGGCGTTGACTGGGAAACTTGGGAGTCCTTTTCTTTCTTCCATTCTTTGTTTTTATTATTATTTTTATTTGTTTTAAAAAGGGATACAGATTTCTATAAACAAAATTTCTTAGAATTTAAGCTATTTTATTAGATGTTTTAGGTATGACTGTTTCTTTTCTTTTCTTTTCAATAATGTTTGTGTTGAAATAAAGAAATAAAACTAATTTAATTGTTTTTTAACATTGATTCATTAATAAACCGGTTTTTTTTAAAAAATAAAAAATTCCCTAATAAAATTTTTAACACTAATATTTCATTAGTAAGGTCTCTCTTTCACTAATTTTTTTAATAATTCTTTTTGTATTCAAAGAAGTTTATTGGCTAATGATTAATTTCAAATGTGTCTTATTGAGAGAAAATAATTAGGGAAAAGAAATTTTATTAAGGAAACTAATAAATGAAAAAAAAAACTTTTTTTTATAAAAAAAATTAAACTAATTATTTTATTTAAAAATTAAACTAATTATTTTATTTAAAAATTAAACTAATTATTTTATTTAAAAAATTAAAATAATTATTTTATTTAAAAAATTAAACTAATTATTTTTTTAAAAAATTAAATTATTTATTACTTTTACTGTATTATTATTTAAAATTAAAATCATAATGTTTATTTTAGTGTAAATTAAAACTTAATAAATATGTTACATAATCATTGTCAATAACAATAAATTGTATTATTAAGTCTTAAAATTACGTGTGTCTACGCTATATTCTTTGTTTAACTTTTTTCAAAATTTCCATCTTGACTTATTCCTCTTACTTTGCTTTAATTGTAGAAACTTTCCAAAAACAAATTTTCTTATTCCTATATATATATATATATATATATATATATATATATATATATATATATATATATATATATATTATATAAGTAAATGAAGAAATAAAGAATTATTTTAATTTTTATAGTAAAATCAAAATTAAAGGAAATAAATATTATTTTATTTTATTTTATTTTTATAAAAAAAATAAAAAAAAGCCTTAACTTTATATGGAGAAGAAAGACAAAGATCGAAAGAAAAAAAAATCTTAATTTTAAATTAAATAGAAGCCATGAATCTCTTTTTTAGGATTCAACAAAATCATGAAAATAAAAGGAAAAAAAATGCTTGAGTAGAAGAAAATAAATACATGTCTTATACAGATTACAAAATTTTAATTGCATTATAGAGTAATTTTGTTATTTTTAAAAATAAAATGGTAATTTAAAAATAAAATTATTTATTAAAAATATTTTAATGGCATATTGAGTAGTTTAGTTAATCTTTAGAGGGTATAATTGTAATTTATCAATCCATAGTAAAAAAAAAGAAAAAAATTCTTTATTAAAAATATTTTGATGGTACATGAGTAGCTTTGTTATTTTTTAGAGGGTATAATTGTAATTTAATCGATCTATAAAAATTAGAGGGGGTTTAGGGTAAAAGAAAAGGAAACCCTCATTTAAAACTTCTTTAAGGTAAGTTTAGTCTTGATACTAATCTTAGGGGAAGTTAATGAATTAACGACTCAGTAACAACCCTAAAAAGGTTTAGGATTACTTGCAACAAACCGTATTGAGGTAATCACTTTAAATAATTCATATTTAATAACAAGATAAATATGATAAAGTAATTGTCTTAGATCTACTTATAAGTTATATCTTTGAACATAGTTCAACCTAATTATTTGAATTGTGTCTAACCAATATTCATTATGAGTTTCTTTTCTCCTATTTTTTGAGTATTTTGTCCTCAAATTAATTCGAGCGTTCATTATGAGATCAATTCAACCACTAAGTTGGAACCATGACTAAGTTCTCGCTAGGCTGATTATGAGATTAATTAATAGATACTATTAAATTGTTATCAACGTTCTTGAGGTTAAACGATAAATTTACAAATGTAGAATTATTGACAAAATTACTATTTATACGATAGATACTCTACCTTAGATTTTTTTTTATTAAATGACAACTCTCTACTATATATTATAAACATAGTCCTCGATTATTCATAATACTAATACTAAGCACTAAATGTAAACACTATCTACAATAATTTCAATTATACTATGAATCGTTTACTAAATTGCTATATGTAAGCACTAAATGTAAGCACTAAATTGCTATATTTTTTTTTTACTATGAATCGTTTAAATTACAATTATACCTTCAAAAGATTAACAAAACTACTCCATGTGCCATCAAAATATTTTTCATAAATAATTTTGTTTTTAAATTACCATTTTATCATTTAAAAGATAACAAAATTACTTTATATGCAATTTATAATCTTATACATATAAGACAAGTATTTGTTTTCTTCTTCTCAAGCATTTTTTTCTTTTATTGTCACGATTTTGTTGAATCCTAAAAAAAGAGATTCATGTCTTCTATTTAATTTAAATTAAGAATTTTATTTTTTTTCTTTCAATCTTTGTCTTTCTTTTCTATATAAAGTTAAGGCTTTTTTTTATTACTTTATTTTTAAAAAATAAAAAATCAAATTATATTTATTTTCCTTTGATTTTGATTTTACTATAAATATTGAAATAATTCTTTATTTCTTCATTTTACTTTACTATAATATATATATATATATATATATGAAGGAGCAAATTTGTTTTTGGATAGCTTCTACAATTAAAGCAAAGGTGAAGAGGAATAAGTCAAGATGGAAAATTTGGAAAAAGTTAAACAAAGAAAATTATTTTAAGACTCAATAATGCAATTTATTGTTGTTGACAATTATTATGTCACGTATTTATCAAGTTTTAATTTATACTAAAATAAACATTATGATTATAATTTCAAATAATAATAACAGTAAAATTGATAAATAATTTCATTTTTTTAAAAACAAAAAAGTAATTAGTTCAATTTTTTAAATAAAATAAAGTTTTTTTTTTCATTTATTATTTTCGTTAATAAAATTTCTTTTCACTAATTTTTTTTTCTCTCAATAAGATACCTTTGAAATTAATCATTAGCCAATAAACTTCTTTGAATACAAAAAGAATTATTTAAAAAAATTAGTGCAAAGAGACCTTACTAATGAAATATTAGTGTTAAAATTTTATTACGGAATTTTTTATTTTTTTAAAAACCGGTTTATTATTGAATCAATGTTAAAAAAAAATAAATTAGTTTTTTTCTTTATTTCAAAACAAACATTATTGAAAAGAAAAGAAAAGAAATGAAATAGTTATACCTAAAACATCTCTTGCTATATGTAATAAAATAGCTTAAATTCTAAGAAAATTATTTATAGAAATCTGTATCCCTTTTTAAAACAAATAATAATAATAATAAAAACAGAGAATAGTCTTCCCAGTCAATGCCAATTTTTACATTTTTGTTTATATTCTATTGAACAAGTTCAATTCCAAAAGAGATTGGTAACTTAACTAATCTACAAGAATTATATTTTTCTTGAAATAATCTGAGAGGTATAAACAATATTAAGAATTATTATATTAATTACTATAATACAAATTTTCATTTAAAATTTATGTTTTTATCTTATATTTTCTTTTTAATTTAAGATTTTATGTTATAATCTTTCTTAATTTCATAACAATTTATATATATTGATTCTGCACGAATCTGTCGAAGGGTAAAAAAGTAATTTAGAGTGCCGGGAACTCGGAAAGCTTTGTGAAGGTTTTTCTGAGAGGGCGAAGTACGAATGTTAGGATGTTATACTTCGCTGAGCGTGTGTGGTACTTCGGGGTCGCACACTTAGCTTCTGATCAGCCTGCAAAACAAACAAGTAGGTTTGATGGGGAGTTTGTACCCCGTGAACTCTCCGATGCTTAAGTTAGTAGAGTCTATTTAGGATATTTGGAAATTAGGAAAAAGATCCTTACCTTATCTTCAGATCTTCCTTTTATAGGAGCCTGATATTGATTATACCGTTATGATTCTGGACGGTTTCAACCGTTATGGATAACGGGTATCCGTTTTAACCGTTTTGGGGTAACGGAGTATAAATGTGGGAGTAAATGTGTAACGTCCCCACTTTATGAGGCCCATAAAGTGGTATTTATGTCACCATGGGGGTTTTCTTGGCCCACGGATCAGTTACATTCCTTGGAGGAATTTATGTCGGTTCAGTGGCCCCTCGTCGAAGTATCGAGGTGCAAAGCGGAAGATGCTTCGGCGTAATGTCGACACTTAGCAATTTTTCAGATGCTGGAACGGTTAGGGCTTCTGACGTGGACTGGCTGTCTTTTCGATTAGCTGCCCTTTCGTTTGCCGTCAGTCATAAATGTCAGAATGTCAGCCGACAGAAAGCTTTTTATCTTCCCAATGTCTTGATCCTGGTAAGTAATCATTGCAGAGACTTCTCCAAAGCATATTAGTTTCTTCTTTCTCCTATATTTTTCATTTTACACTTACTTGCATAACCTTTTCTGCCATTAACGCTCTGAAGATTCCTCTATTTTCTGATATCTTCATCTTTTCCTTCGGCTTTCTTCTCGGATTCAGACATCTAAAAAGGTAAGCTTTGTCTGTTTATGGTTTTGGGCTCAATATTGTATGGATTTTAACTGTTCGTTTATGTTTCTTGGGATGGTATTGGTTTTGCATTTTCGTAGGATTTGAGGGGTTTAGGATGTTAGTTTCGGGTAGCTTTGTACTTGCATGGAGTTCTAAATATTGGGCTTCCATTCGCAGGTAGGATATGGCTGCTCGAAAGGGAAATGATAGGGAGGTTGAGGACTTAATGGAGGAAGGTTTTGGGAGTCCTCGACCTGTTCGACCAAAGGTGACAGTGGCCAAGAGGGCAGCCCAGGGTGGAATTCCGGAAGGAGTTCCTTTTCAACCACCCATGCCCGGTCCTCCTTCATCTAACTTTCCCTTAAGTAGAAATAGGATTACTAGGGAACAAGCTGTATCTTTTGCCCGCAAGTATAGTCTTGACCCTAGAATTTACAGAGTTTTTGTTGAGCCTCTAGCCGGGAAGATGTCTCTTTATCACATTCCTGTTCCCCTGGCCCATTTTGAAGTGGGGTTCCATCTTCCTATGGACCCTGCTTTTGCAAATTTCTTAATTTTTTCTCGTGTTCAGCCTGGGCAGGTTCACCCGAACACCGTCCGGACAATGTTTTGTTTAATTTGTCTTTGTCGTCGTCTAGGTTTCGAATTAACTGACAACATCCTTAGTATGTTTTTCACCTCACTTCGGATGTCTGGTAATACCCTTTCTATTCGCCCCCGTAGGAATAGGGTCTTGCTCTTTGATTCTCCTCCCAATAAAGTAGATTTTAAGGAGAGATGGATGATGGTAGAGTCTCGTATCGGTTTCCCCTTCCGCCCATTCGTAAATGAAAACTTCCAGTGGCCTCAGATCTAATATCCTTCTACCCTTAGTCATTCTGAGAAGTCTTTTTTGGAGATCATTACTCGAGACTTAGGGGATGACCGTCAGAAACAGACCCGGGTGTATTCTTCCGCAGACTTACTTAGTGAGTCGAGTTTGAAATAGTGTGGAATAGGGCCTGGTCTGTCGGAGAGGAAAAAGGAATTAGGCTTTGCGGAGGAGGAGCCGAATGAGGACTGGACTATACACCCTGGGGGTGTCTTTTCTTTTCAGTATGATGCATGTTCCCTTGCTCGGGGTTATCGGACTGGCAATGGTATAATTTATATGCTTCTCCCTTTCTTGCTTTTGTCTTACTTCGATATTGACTCCTTGTTCTGCTTGCAGGTCCAACAATGTTTAAGACTGTGTGGGGAGATCGGGAGGAAGAAAGAGACGTTCGCCAGTCTCATCTGAATTCATTACCCTGGTTTCCTCCACGTCTCATAGATAGGGGTGCCTCTGGTGACACTCCACTTACCTACCCTTCTTCCGCTGAACCTGCCAAGCGGGGTAGAAGAGTGCGTAGACCCAGGGAAGAGGTAAGGGACGAGACTCCACGTTCGGCCCCTGAACCTCGTAGGAAGGCTACTCCGGAAGTGGGAGAGGATGAAGAACAGCTTCGTCCTCGTCAATGACGGAGGGTCTCACCTTGGCCACCTACTGAAGACTTGCCTGCTTCTCCTCCTGTTTCGCCCACTTCGCCTGCTTCCGAAGATGTCCTGGATGCAGTTCCTTTGGCAGCTCGCCAGGCTTCTGGGTCTACTCCGGCTGAGCCTTCTCCAGCTGATGACTTGGGGAATGCTCCTGCGGCTGAGCCTGAGGTAAGTTCCAAGTCTCCCGACCCCTCTTGGCTTCAACCGGGATTTGAGTTGCCCACCGAAGAGGAGGGTTTCAAGTCCTTGGCCTTAGAGATAGCTGAGAGGACTCAGCCTCTTAATAATCTTCGGTTCAATAATCCTTATGTCGCGGCTTTGCTTGGCGGAGCTATCCTGGAGCGGGCTCATGATGCGGAAAGCCTGGCAGGCATGAGCGAGATGGGGGTGGAAGAAGCAATCAATAGAATTGGGGATTTATTTGCTCGGGTAAGCTCCTGGGTTTATCCTTTCTTTTGCCTCTACTTGGGATGGTTTCTGACTTGTTTCCTTTTGTAGGCTTCTTCTTTAGTTCTTCATGTGTCCAAGTCCCGAGCAACAAAGCAGACTGAGCAAGCGGCTGCAGATGCGGAGTGGAGGAATGTCAACGAGCCTCGACTGCTTTCGTTGGAGCAGGAAGTAACTAAGCAAACTGCTCTTATAGAATCACTGACGGCTGAGAAGCAGTATTATTCCAAAGAAGCAGAGGAGGTGAGGGGGTTGTTGGCTGGTCTGAAGAAGTAGACTTATGACTTGAAGGTTGCCAATGACAGGCTGAAAGCTGAAAATGCTAAACTAAACTCGGCTAGAGATGAAGCTGTTGCTAGTCGGCTTTCTCTGCAGGAGGAACTTGATCGTTGCCGCTCAGAGGAGTTTAAAAGGAAAATCATTGACGATTTCAAGAATTCTCCAGAATATCAAACAGAGGTTAGCCGTGAAGCCAGCTCTTTTCTGGACAAGGGGTGTGTCCATGTCATTAGGCAGCTGCATCCGTATTTCGAAGATAAGTCTGTTCTCCTTCAAGCCTTCAAATCCAATTTTGACAACGACTTCTGCCGCCAAGGAGCAGACTTCGTCCCGTTTACTTCTAAGGAGTTAGAGGCGCTTCGGGAAAGGGATGAAAAGAAAGGCAAACCTATTTGGACCCCACCACAGCCTTCTACTCCTACTTTTTGGGATTTGTTGGGTGAAGGACCCAGTTCTGCTGCCCCGGGCTCCAGCTCTGCCGCCCCTTAAACTTGTAATCATTTTTTGTAACTTGATTTGTCTCAATACCATGAATTTTACCAAGTGCTATTTTATTTTGACTCTTCGATCTAGATAATTTTGTAGTAATAAAATTTACCAAGTAAAAAATCTGAATCTGATACTTCGAACCGCGATACTTCCACCACGATAAAATTTACCAAGTATAAACTTGGACTCGATACTTCGTAATAGACAATGCCCTCGAGCTCTACTGCCTAACTTTATACTTCGTACTAGTTAGTATTTATCTCAAGTACTTACCATAATTCCTGGTAGGCCGAAGATTACTTCGTACTTCAGAACTCCGGGAATGCTTTTAACTCGGTGTTTATGTTCAACTTTCCAAGCCTTGACTTGGTACCCTACTCGTGGGTTTTAGTGTCTTTTCGAGATCGTGCCCCAGTTTAGACTTGAGTAATAACAGAGACCATGCTCGAAGTTAAATCTGAATAATAAAGTTCACTTTTGGAAATTCAAGGACTTGCCTTAATGGACGATTTGACATTCAGGACAAAGTTTGCCCAAATGTATTTCATACAAAGTACCTTTTTAAATGATTTACATGCCAGGGATTTGGGAGAAGAGTGCCATCCTTGTTCATGAGTTTGTAGGTGCCGGGTCTTACTTCATGCTTTACGAGGTATGGGCCTTCCCAATTTGGGGTCAGCTTGTTTGCTTGTATGTGCCGTGTCGTGCCTTCAATTTTCCAAAGTACCCAATCCCCGACCTTTATGGGTCGTTTGAACAACCTCTTGTCATGAACTTTTTTGGTCTTTTCCTTGAAGGATTGTGACCTTAGGCGGCTTGCTATTCTTCTTTCCTCTAGTAGGTCTAGCTCCAGACTTCTTCTTTCTTTATTGGCATCCTCGCTGTACATGGCTACTCTAGTTGTGGGTAGTGCTACTTCGGCTGGTGTTACTGCTTCTGATCCGTACACCAAGGCGTAGGCCGTTTCTCCGGTGGGGCCCCTAGTTGAAGTGCGTACTGCCCATAGAGCAGAGTTCAATTCGTCAACCCACTTGTTAGACTTTCCTTCTAAATTCTTTCTTAGTGCTGCTAACACTAATTTGTTGGCAGCTTCTGCCTGCTCATTCCCTTGAGGATGTGCTACAGATGACTTCCAGTGTTTGATGTGCAACCGTTGACATTCTGCTGTGAACTTTGCCGAAAACTGCACCCCGTGATCCGTGATGACTGCCCTGGGTATCCCAAAGCGACATAAGACTTGTTCTCGAAAGAACTTAGAGACGTTTTCCTCCGTGGGATGTGTGAGGGCTTTCGCTTCAATCCATTTTGAAAAATAGTCCACCGCTACTACCAAATACTCACATCCGTTTCTTGTTCTTGGGAACCTTCCCATTAAATCCATGCCCCACATGTCGAATGGTCAGGCTGCCACTACCGGGGTTTGTTCAATCGAGGGTAGTTGAGGAATATTCCCAAAAATTTGACAAGTTTCACATTTTTTAACATACTTCTTGGCATCTTCCCTGAGCGTCGGCCAGTAATAGCCCTGGTTGATTACTCTTTCCGCTAGAGCTCGGGCCCCCGGGTGTCCTCCACATACTCCCTCGTGTACTTCGGCTAACAGGTCTTCTACTTGAGATGGAGGAACGCAACGAAGTAGAGGCCTTGTGAAGGACCGTCTGTATAATACTCCTTCGTGGATTGTGTACCTTGCAGACTATCTTTTGACTTGTCGTGCCCGGGTAGCGTCGTTTGGAAGAGCCCCTTGTTGGATGAAGTCTTTGATTTCTTCATCCCAGCTTGCCGAAGTAGGGTGTAGGCACTGGATAGCTTCTGGCTCAACATCCGCGGGTGCTACTTCGATAGGAATGTCCTCCTCGTTTGGCGTTTGTCCTGATGCAATCTTTGCCAGTTTATCTGCTTGCTGGTTGTCTTTCCTGTTGATCAGGGACAACGAGAAAAAAGGAAATTTATCTCTCCAATTCCTGGCCTTGTCGACATAAGGCTGTAATCCTTCTGATTGTACTGCGTACGTCCCTTGGACTTGATTCACCACCAGTTGTGAATCACTGTATACTTTTAGGGATCTGATGTTTGCCTCATGGGCCCATTTTAATCCTTTCAGCAGTGCTTCGTACTCTGCTTGATTGTTTGAAAGATCGGGCTTTAATTTGATAGCCCGCATTTCTGAGTACTCTTTGTTTGGTGATGTCAATACAAGTCCAACACTGACTCCGCTGGAGTTTACTGCTCCGTCGACTTTCAGCTCCCATGGCTCCTTTGCAGGTTCGGTCACCTCCAAGCCGTCTTCTGTGAATGAGCCTTCCGCAAGGAAATCTGCCAGAGCTTGTGCTTTGATGGCTGTGCGAGGTTTGAATGTAATATCTTGCCCGCACACCTCGATAGACCAACGCAGCATCCTTCTAGATTGGTCCAGCTTATGAAAAACTTGTTTTAACGGAGCATTAGTGTAGACCACAATATGATGAGACTCAAAGTATGGTCTCAGTTTCCGTGCGGAAATAACTAAGGCATACGCTAACTTCTCAATGTTAGAGTATCTGGACTCCGCGTCATTTAAAACTTTGCTGACGAAGTATACAGGGTGTTGTTTCGTCCCCTCTTCCTTTATCAAAACTGAAGCCACAATCACATCTGAAAATGATAAGTATAAGAAGAGCGTTTCTCCGCAGCTCGGAGGTTGTAGCAAAGGAAGGTTTAGCAGATAATCTTTCAGATTTTTCCAGGCTTGGCTGCACTCCGGAGTCCATACGAAGCCATTCTTTGAATTCTTCAAAGCTTTGAAGAAGGGGAGGCATCTCTCTGCAGATTTTGAAACAAATCTCCCTAATGCCGCGATGCATCCATTCAGTCTTTGGATGTCCTTGACACATTTGGGCTCTGTGAGCCGGGCTATGGCCTCCAATTTTTTCGAGTTAGCCTCGATCCCTCCTTCGGATGTCATGAAGCCTAGAAACTTACCGGACTTTACCCCAAACGTACACTTCATAGGATTGAGCTTGAGGTTGTACCTCGCCAGGTTGGAGAAGGTTTCTTCCAAGTCCTCCAAGTGTGACGTGCCGTGCTTGGTTTTCACCACCATGTCATCAACATATGCTTCTATATTCCTTCCAATTTGGCTTCGGATGATATAATTCATCATTCGCTGATACGTTGCCCCTGCATTCTTTAATCCGAAGGGCATGACATTATAACAGTAAATGGCCCCTGCAGCTCGGAACGAAGTATGTAGCTGATCACTGGGCTTCATTTTAATTTGATGATACCTAGAGAAAGCATCCATGAAGCTCAGGTACTCGTATCCTGCTGTTGAGTCCACCAGCGCGTCGATTCGAGGCAGGGGATAGCAATCTTTGGGGCAAGCCTTGTTGAGGTCCGTGTAGTCTACGCACATTCTCCATTTGCCGGTAGACTTTTTAACCATCACCACGTTGGCAAGCCAAGTGGGGTACTTTATCTCGCGAATGAACCCCGCCTGCAAAAGTTTATTTACCTCTTCCTTCATACCTTGTATTTTGTCTTCGCCAAATTGTCTGGACTTTTGTTTGATTGGGCGATATGTCGGGTCAATATTCAAGGCATGCTCAGCTACTGAGGTATCAATTCCGGGCATATCCTCTGTGCACCAAGCGAAGCTCTGTTGGTGTTCTTTGAGAAATTTGATGAGGTCTTGCCTGAGTCGATCTGGCATGTCTCTCCCGATTTTGACGAGTTGTTTAGGATAGGCAGGATTTATTTCTATCTCATCATACTCCTTATCCCTTGGTATTTCGGCGACTGGATTGCGATTTTGTTTCTCTGCGTCTTCTTGCACTTCTGGGACGCGACCCTCTCTCTCTACATTGTCACGCTCTTCAGTCACTACATTGACCCTTTCGACTTTGTCAGGAGAGTCTCTCTTTCTTTTTATCTTCATTATCTGACCTAGCAAACTTCGAGGGCTGCTTCTTACAAATCCGACACCTCGCAAGGTGTGGAACTTCACTTGCTGATGTGAAGTAGAGATTACCAGATCAAAGGCCGCGTGGAATGGCGTTCCCACTATGGCGTTGTAAGGGGACTCCAAATCTACTACATAGAATTTGACCTCCTCTGTCCGTGCTTTGTCCCCTTCACCAAGGGTGACATGCAGTCTTACTATTCCTTTCACCGGTACTTTCTGAGGTGTGAAGCCTTCTAGTACCATTCTGCTTGTCTTGAGATGCTCCTCTCTCAAGCCCATTTCTTCGAAACATCGCCAGTATATGATGTTTCTCGTGGCTCCAGTGTCAACCAGAACCCTCTTTACTGTACACTTGTCAATCCCTTCCCTGGTCATCCGCACTTCGATGACTATGGGACTGACTTTAGCTTCCTCATTACTTTCTAGCTCTTCGTTGGTGAGAGTAATGACTTCCTGATGCTCAGACTCATACTTCGGGACGAGGTATGATTTGGTGAGATTGTAGATTCTTTTCTTTATTTTCCTCACCAAGCCCAGCTCCGGGTTAATCATGTTGATTACCCTTTCTCCTTTATCTTTTTGCTGTTGTACACCCGCGATGTACTCCTTCAAACACCCCTCCTGAATGAGCTTTTCAATAGCTCGCTTCAGTTGGAAGCACTCTTCTGTCATGTGACCATAGTCTCTGTGGAATCCACAGAACTTGGTTTTATCCCGCGAAGCGTATGTTTGTGCTTTCATCGGTGTGGGGTCCCTGACTCCATGCTTTTCTTTCAGGACTGCAATCAAACTTTCTTTTGGTACATTCAAGGGTGTAAACTCTTCAGATTTCTTACCTCGATTTTTGTCATTCCGTTCTGGGAAATTCGAGGCCGCCTGTTTTTGTTGTTCAGGCTATTTATCCTTCCTTCTCCAAGTCGGCTCAGTCGCACTGCCTTCAGCCAGGGCTACTTTCCTGGCTACGTTGAACATTTCTCCAACTGTCTCCGGCTTGCGGAGTTGGAGTTCGGTATATAACATTCGCGATCTGAACTCTCCTTCGAAACACGTGATCACTTTGTCTTGGCTGATCCCTTCAATCTCCTCGTAGGTTTTTTTGAACCTATCCAAAAATGAAAGCAACGATTCGCCTTCCCGTTGCTTGATGTTGGCAAGATCTCCCCTGGTTTTTTGAATCGTTCCTGCAGTGCTGAATTTGTCCAGGAACAACTTCTCCATTGTATTCCATGAATCAATGGAATCCTGTTTAAGAAATGTGAACCAAGTTACCGCTTTATCGGATAAGGTAGTCGGGAAAGCTCGGCATAGGATAGCCTCGTCGTTTGTGACTAGTCACATGGCCGACTTGTACCGGCATATGTGCTCGATGGGCTTTGATGAGCCCGAGTATAGAACAAACTGCGAAAGCTTAAGATTTGAATCCGGGGTAACGTCTTGGATCCATTTGACGAAAGGCCCCAACTCAATTGATCTGGACTTGTGAACCTTGGTAGGATTCTTTCCGGTCTCTGGGCTACCTTCTGGGGACCGCCTTTTGGCAGACTTTTTATGAACTAGCTTAGAGGAATGATGACTTTCCCCTACTTCGCTAACGGCAGGCTTTCTGCTCGTGCGTGCTCCACGCCTATCATCTTTCCTGGTTGCCGCGTGGGTCCGTTGTGGAAGCTCTGAGGCCCCGGACAATCTCGGCGGGGGAAGATCTGCTCCAGCCTTTCTGAATTCGGCTCTCAGCTTTAGCCATTTTTGTGAGAGCTCGAGATCCCGCTTTGCTTCTTGATCTTGCTTAAGTTGTTCGTTCTCTTTCTGCAACCTTCTCAATTCCTTTTCTGTATCTTCTATTCGCTTGGAATTGAGTTACTCTCGCAAATCTGAGGAACGCCTGGAAGTTCCTGGTTGTGGCCCCAACCTTTCCGATATCGGACGGTGACCGGAACTTGGAGAACCAGAGGAGACGAACAACCTCGTCCTCTCCTATCGAAGAGAAGACTGGCGAACAGTGTGTCCTTCAGATCGAGACATGATGATTGAAGATCGGTGAATGAGGATAAGTAAAAATAAGTTGTTCCCAGTAACGGAACCAAACTGATTCTGCACGAATCTGTCGAAGAGTAAAAAAGTAATTTAGAGCGCCGGGAACTCGGAGAGCTTTGTAATTAAGATTGCTAAGAAGGCTTTTCTGGGTGGGCGAAGTATGGATGCTATACTTCGCTGAGCGTGTGTGATCCTTCGAGGTAGCACACTTAGCTTCTGATCAGCCTGCAAAACAAACAAATAGGTTCGATGGGGAGTTTGTACCCGGTGAACTCTCTGATGCTTAAGTCAGTAGAGTATTTAGGATATCTGGAAATTAGGAAAAAGATCCTTACCTTATCTTCAAATCTTCCTTTTATAGGAGCCTAATATTGATTATACCGTTATGATTCTAGACGGTTTCAACCGTTATGGATAACGGGTATCCGTTTTAACCGTTTTGGGGTAACAGAGTATAAATGGGGGAGTAAATGTGTAACGTCCCCACTTTATGAGGCCCATAAAGTGGTATTTATGTCACCATGGGGGTTTTCTTGGCCCACGGATCAGTTACATTCCTTGGAGGAATTTATGTCGGTTCAATATATATATATATATATATAACTAAAATATTTTTTAAAATACTATGATTATAAATATAATTTTTAAAGTTAATTATTTGAACACTAATGTACCCTTAACTTTTACATTTTTGTATGTATTTTATTTAACAGGTCCAATTCCATCCAATTCCAAAAGAGATGAGAAATTTAGCTATACTAAGATGGTTAATTTTGTTTAACAATAATCTCATAGGTATGAATAATATTAAGAATTACTATATTATTACATATTCAACTATCAACTTTCAAAAAAAATTCTCCTTTTCAATCTTCCTAATTTGGAAATATTTAACCTTCAATACAAAGGTATTGAAGGAGTCATACTAGGTGAAGCCATCTCAAATGCTTCCCAACTTAAATCATTATCTCTTTGGGGAAACAAATTTATAGGTTCTATTCCGGATAAAATTTTTAATTTAACCAATTTGGAATTTTTATCTTTAGAAGGTAACAAATTATAAGGACCAATTCCAGAGTCAATTGGGAAAATAGTATCTTTACATTATTTAGATATGTCTAAAAATAATTTTTCAGGTCCTATTCCAAAGTCAATTGGCGATATAACATCTTTAATAGAATTATATTTATCCTACAACAATGTCTGTAGTTTAATTCCCAATTCAATTACAAAACTTTCAAACTTTGAGAAAATTGAATTTAACGCATAATAAGCTATATGGTTAATTTTTCAAGTTGTATCCTATGTAAGTTTGATAGATTAGAAAAACATAAACTTTTGTGTATTTCAATAATCTACAAAAATTTCTAATATATGACATTATATATTTAATTAAGTTGTATCACTTTTTTTTTTTTTTTTGCTTTAATTTATCTATAGAAATATGATTTTGAGAGATTTGTTTTATAATATTCACTAATTTCTCTTTAGTAAATTTATTTAATTAAGAACAAACTTTGGCCTTCAAAAAGCAGCCAAAAATCAAATATTATTATTTTGAAAAACCAAACTAATTAATTATTATCTATATTTTTATTCATTTCTTGCATGATTTTGAAGACTTTAGCTAAATTTGGGGATCTTCTTGTTTCTTTCTTTCTTTTTTATCTTTTATTTATATTTTTTAAAAACTGTGTATTTTATAAAAATGAAATTTGTGAATTTTATATTATAATAAAATTCTAATAAATTGAAAGAAAATTATAAATCTCACATGAGGTTGTACAATCGATAAGAAATTTAATTATTCAAAACATTAATTTGAGATTTTTTTTTAAATACTATCATCTTTACTTTTTTATTCTCTTTTTTCTCGAATGATTTTTTATACCACTTTGTTCTTATTTTGAAATTTTTATCCATTATTGTATTTTCATTAGTATGATTCAGGAAAATAAAAATATTGATCTCATCAATAATTATTTTTAAAATATAATAATAGTGATTTTAATCTTCAAAACAATTTAAACAAAAGTTTTATTTTCTTTTGTATCTTTTGACAATCATACATTATAGTCAATGGTATATTAGGAAGGAAGAAATATTACTTATATACAAATTAAAAAGAAAGGAAATAAAGAAATTATGGATTTAATATTACATGAAATGAAATGCATGAAGATTTATACTTTTAATGCAACAGTGTAAAAAGTTTATAATGCAAAAAATAATTATTGTGTTGAGATGAATTTGTAGGAAGAACAGAAGATATATATATATATATATATATATTATATATATATATATATATATATATATCGTTCCTATTTGCACATGTCTTATATTAGTGGAACAAAACTTCTGCTGAAGACTTCTTCTTAGGAATCTTTTTTAACAGTTAAATATCATATTTACAATCAACTACTTTTTAGCACTATTATTGATATATACTAGAAAAGATATCTTGAGTTTATATTTCATGACATTTCATCGTTAGATTTTAAAGGTTAGATGAAATATCACACATGTATATATATATTAGGATATTAATCCAAGTCTCACATCTAAAGATAATGGTAGAGTTATCTAATATATAATAATTTCAGCTATTCCATTATTATAAGATTTTTTGGCTAGCTATTTCAACTATATAATTTGTGTTTTGTACTTCAGGAACTTATAATTTGCTGTAAATAAATTATCTTTTGAACTTACAATTTAATCACACTTGTGTGTGGATCTAAATGCCTCAAAATAACTTTCACAAGTTTTATTTTATGTCATTTACTCTCTCCCTCTAATTTGGGAAACAAATTCTCATGAAAATGGCATCATCAAATCTTGCTATAAAAATATCTTATCATCAAACGTTCAATATACCTTATAATAAATTGGGAGTCATAAACAATTCAACCTTATAATAGCTACCCAAAAAACTTTATTCTTATATACTAGACAAGTTTACCATTATCTTTAGATGTGAGACTTGGATTAATATCTAAACATATGTCCAACCTTTAAAATTTAATCACGAAATGTCATGAAATATAAACTCAAGATATCTTTTCTAGTAGTAGTGCTAAAAAGTAGTTGATTGTAAATATGATATTTGAGTATTAAAAAAAATTTCTAAGAAGAAGTTTTGTTCCACTAATGCAAATATTGTGAGAGACTGAATTTCAGCTAATGTATGGTGCACCTGGAGGTCCAGAATTGCGATCAAGGGTGAAGGAAGTGCCGAATAGCAGTGGTTTGAATGTACATGAAGATAAGAAACGTGGATTGGATCATGGAGCATGGGTTCCATTACTTCTAATGTATCCAGAAGCTAATATCCCTGTCTGGCAACTCTCTGTTCAGTCAAACCGGGATGGAACTTACCATTATAATGTGGGGAGAGCATTAGCACCACTTAAAAATGAAGATGTTCTCATCATTGGATCTGGAGCTACCACTCATAACTTAAGCTCTCTTCGTCACACTGATTCAGTTGCTCCTTGGGCTAAGCAATTTGATTCTTGGCTAAAAGATTCACTTCTTCATGGAAGGTACATACATCCATACATTTACGTTTTTTTTTTTACGATTATTGATAAACCCTTTTGGTATATAATGTTGTCGGATTAAAGGTTTTTCAAATCGCTTTCTTTAGACCCTTTAAACGTATTTCTCAAAAGAGGATTATTTATAATTTAAAATATAGGTACGAGGATGTGATGCAGTATGAAAAGAAGGCACCAAATGCAAAAACTGCGCACCCATGGCCTGAACATTTCTATCCATTACTTGTAGCAATGGGAGCTTGCGGTGAGAAATCAAAAGCTGAACAAATCCATCAAAGTTTGGAGCCTTTTTACTCTCTCCTATTCTTCCTACAAATTCATCTCAACACAATAATAATCTTATTTACACTCTTGCTCTCAAAATATGAATCTTCATGCATTTCATTTCATGTAATATTAAATCCATAATTTCTTTATTTCCTTTCTTTATATTTTGTATATAAGTAATATTTCTTCCTTCCTAATATACCATTGATTAAAACTTTTGTTTAAATTGTTTTGAAGATTAAAATCAAAATAATTATTGATGAGATCAATAAATTTTTTTCCCTTAATCGTACTAATCAAAATACAATAATGGTTGAAAACTTCAAAGTAAGAACAATGTGGTATAAAAATCATTCAAGAGAAAAGATAATAAAAAATAAAGATGATAATATTAAAAAAATAAAATAAAATCTCAAATTAATGTTTTGAATAATTAAATTTTTTATAGATTGCACAAGTGAGATCTTATATAACATTTATAATTTTCTTTCAATTTTATTATAATTTTATTATAATATAAAATTCACACATTTCATTTTTATAAAATACAAAGATTTTTTTAAAAATAAAATAAAGAAATAAATAAGGAAAGAAGATCTCCAAATTTAGCTAAGCCTTCAAAATCATGTAAGAAATGAATAAAAATATAGATAATAATTGATTAGTTTGGTTTTTCAAAATAATAATATTTGATTTTTGGCTGCTTTTTGAAGGCCAAAGTTTGTTCTTAATTGAATAAATTTACTAAAAAGAAATTAGTGAATATTATAAAATAAATCCCTCAAAATCATACTTTTATAGATAAATTAAAGAAAGAAAAAAAAAAGAGATACAACTTAAATTAAATATATAATATCATATATTAGAAATCTTCGTAGATTATTGAAATATACAAAAGTTTATGTTTTTCTAACCTATCAAACTTACATAGGATATAACTTGAAAAATTGACCAGATAGCTTATTGTGTGTTACATTCAATTTTCTCAAGTTTGAAAGTTTTGTAATTGAATCGGGAATTAAACCAGAGAGATTGTTGTAGGATAAATTTAATTCTTCTAAAGATATTATATCGCCAATTGACTTTGGAATAGGACCTGAAAAATAGAATGAAATAGAATGAGTTCTTGTGATATTATAGTAATTAATATAGTAATTCTTAAATTAAAAGAAAAAAAAGATAAAAACACAAATTTTAAATGAAAAATTGTATTTAGTAATTAATATAATAATTCTTGATATTGTTTATACCTCTGAGATTATTGCCAGACAAACTTAATCTTTGTAGATTAATTATGTTACCGATCTCTTTTGGAATTGAACCTGTTAAATAAAATATAAATAAAATTGCAAAAGTTAAGGTCACATTAGTGTTCAAATAATTAATTTTAAAAATTATATTTATAACCGTAGTATTTTAAAAAATATTTTAGTTAAATATATATATTGTTACGAAATTAAGAAAATTTATAACATAAAATCTTAAATTAAAAGAAAAAAATAAGATAAAAACACAAATTTTAAATGAAAAGTTTTATTATAGTAATTAATATAGTAATTCTTGATATTGTTTATACCTTTGAGATTATTGTCAGACAAACTTAACCATTGTAGATTAGTTAAGTTACCGATCTCTTTTGGAATTAAACCTGTTAAATAGAATATAAACAAAAATGCAAAAGTTAAGTCACATTAGTGTTCAAATAATTAACTTTAAAAATTATATTTATAATCATAGTATTTTAAACCATATTTTAGTTAAATATATATTGTAATTAAGAAAGATAATAACATAAAATCTTAAATTAAAAGGACAAAATAAGATAAAAACACAAATTTTAAATGAAAAATTGTATTATAGTAATTAATATAGTAATTCTTGATATTGTTTATACCTCTGAGATTATTGGCAAACAAACTTAACCATTGTAGATTAGTTAAGTTACCAATCTCTTTTGGAATTGAACCTGTTAAATAGAATATAAACAAAAGTGCAAAAGTTAAGGTCACATTAGTGTTCAAATAATTAACTTTAAAAATTATATTTATAATCGTAGTATTTTAAAAAATATTTTAGTTTAATATATATATTGTTACGAAATTAAGAAAAATTATAACATAAAATCTTAAATTAAAAGGAAAAAATAAGATAAAAACACAAATTTTAAATAAAAAGTTTTAGTATAATAATTAATATAGTAATTTTTGATATTGCTTATACCTTTGAGATTATTGGCAGACAAATCTAAATTTTGTAGTTGAGTTAATTTACCGATCTCTTTTGGAATTAAACCTGTTAAATAGAATATAAACAAAAATGCAAAAGTTAAGTCACATTAGTGTTCAAATAATTAACTTTAAAAATTATATTTATAATCATAGTATTTTAAACCATATTTTAGTTAAATATATATTGTAATTAAGAAAGATAATAACATAAAATCTTAAATTAAAAGGACAAAATAAGATAAAAACACAAATTTTAAATGAAAAATTGTATTATAGTAATTAATATAGTAATTCTTGATATTGTTTATACCTCTGAGATTATTGGCAGACAAACTTAACCATTGTAGATTAGTTAAGTTACCAATCTCTTTTGGAATTGAATCTGTTAAATAGAATATAAACAAAAATGCAAAAGTTAAGGTCACATTAGTGTTCAAATAATTAACTTTAAAAATTATATTTATAATCGTAGTATTTTAAAAAATATTTTAGTTAAATATATATATTGTTGCGAAATTAAGAAAAATTATAACATAAAATATTAAATTAAAAGGAAAAAATAAGATAAAAACACAAATTTTAAATGAAAAGTTTTAGTATAGTAATTAATATAGTAATTCTTGATATTGTATATACCTTTGAGATTATTGGCAGACAAATCTAAATTTTGTAGTTGAGTTAAGTTACCGACCTCTTTTGGAATTAAACCTGTTAAATAGAATATAAACAAAAATGCAAAAGTTAAGGTCACATTAGTGTTCAAATAATTAACTTTAAAAATTATATTTATAATCGTAGTATTTTAAAAAATATTTTAGTTAAATATATATATTGTTGCGAAATTAAGAAAAATTATAACATAAAATATTAAATTAAAAGGAAAAAATAAGATAAAAATACAAATTTTAAATGAAAAGTTTTATTATAGTAATTAATATAGTAATTCTTGATATTG
Organism: Asclepias syriaca; assembly: GCA_027405835.1. Taxonomy (NCBI): domain Eukaryota; kingdom Viridiplantae; phylum Streptophyta; class Magnoliopsida; order Gentianales; family Apocynaceae; genus Asclepias; species Asclepias syriaca. The sequence goes on along the minus strand of CM049934.1, from coordinate 2,069,124 downwards.
TTAATACCTTTGAGATTATTGTAAGACAAACTTAACCATTGTAGATTAGTTAAGTTACCGATCTCTTTTGGAATTAAACCTGTTAAATAGAATATAAACAAAAATGCAAAAGTTAAGTCACATTAGTGTTCAAATAATTAACTTTAAAAATTATATTTATAATCATAGTATTTTAAACCATATTTTAGTTAAATATATATTGTAATTAAGAAAGATAATAACATAAAATCTTAAATTAAAAGGACAAAATAAGATAAAAACACAAATTTTAAATGAAAAGTTGTATTATAATAATTAATATAGTAATTCTTGATATTCTTTATACCTCTGAGATTATTGCTAGTCAAATCTAATCCTTGTAGATTAGTTAAGTTACCGATCTCTTTTGGAATTAAACCTGTTAAATAGAATATAAACAAAAATGCAAAAGTTAAGGTCACATTAGTGTTCAAATAATTAACTTTAAAAATTATATTTATAATCGTAGTATTTTTAAAAATATTTTATTTTAATATATATAATGTTACGAAATTAAGAAAAATTATAACATAAAATCTTAAATTAAAAGGAAAAAATAAGATAAAAACACAAATTTTAAATTAAAAGTTTTATTATAGTAATTAATATAGTAATTCTTGATATTGTTTATACCTTTGAGATTATTGTCAGACAAACTTAACCATTGTAGATTAGTTAAGTTACCGATCTCTTTTGGAATTAAACTTGTTAAATAGAATATAAACAAAAATGCAATAGTTAAGGTCACATTAATGCTCAAATAAATAACTTTAAAAATTATATTTATAATCGTAGTATTTTAAAAAATATTTTAGATAAATATATATATTTTTACGAAATTAAGAAAAATTATAATATAAAATCTTAAATTAAAAGGAAAAAATAAGATAAATACACAAATTTTAAATGAAAAGTTTTATTATAGTAACTAATATAGTAATTCTTGATATTGTTTATACCTCTGAGATTATTGTTAAACAAATATAATTCTTGTAGATTATTTAAGTTACCGATCTCTTTTGGAATTGAACCTGTTAAATAGAATATAAACAAAAATGCAAAAGTTAAGATCACATTAGTGTTCAAATAATTAACTTTAAAAATTATATTTATAATCATAGTATTTTAAACCATATTTTAGTTAAATATATATTGTAATTAAGAAAGATAATAACATAAAATTTTAAATTAAAATGAAAAAATAAGATAAAAACACAAATTTTAAATGAAAAATTGTATTATAGTAATTAATATAGTAATTCTTGATATTGTTTATACCTCTGAGATTATTAGCAGACAAACTTAACCATTGTAGATTAGTTAAGCTACCGATCTCTTTTGGAATTAAACCTGTTAAATAGAATATAAACAAAAATGCAAAAGTTAAGGTCACATTAGTGTTTAAATAATTAACTTTAAAAATTATATTTATAATCGTAGTATTTTAAAAAATATTTTAGTTAAATATATATATTTTTACGAAATTAAGAAAAATTATAACATAAAATCTTAAATTAAAAGGAAAAAATAAGATAAAAATACAAATTTTAAATGAAAAGTTTTATTATAGTAATTAATATAGTAATTCTTGATATTGTTAATACCTTTGAGATTATTGTAAGACAAACTTAACTTTTGTAGTTGAGTTAATTTACCGATCTCTTTTGGAATTAAACCTGTTAAATAGAATATAAACAAAAATACAAAAGTTAAGGTCACATTAGTGTTCTAATAATTAACTTTAAAAATTATATTTACAATCAAAGTACTTTCTAAAATATTTAATTTAAATATATATTATTATGGAATTACAAAAGAAATAAGATGAATACACAAATTTTATATAAAAATTATAAATGAAAAAACAATTAACAGACAATAAAAATATTTTAATAAAATAAAAATTTTATAAAAGGGTTTCAAAATTTTATAGGAGAGTTAAAAGAGATATAAATGATGAAAATTTAAAATTTTGAACTTGAAAGAAACAAGTAATATTATAATTTATTAAAAGTGTAAAATTCTTTTATTATAATAACTTAAATCATTACAACAATTATTGTCCCTTTCCCAAACTACCATTTCTTAATCTATGTCTAAGACATTACCAATAAATTATATTTATTTTTATATTTATTTTTAAACATATATAAATAAAACTATTTTTAAAAATTAATTCGTATAGTTGAATATAATACTTAATTATTATAAGATTGCTATATATATTATATATATATATATATATATATTAGCAAAATTATGTAAACAACAATGTTTGCTATAACGTATGATTAAAAAATATTATTCCAACATAACATATAAATTTTAAAAAATAAAAAATAAAAAATAAAAAATTTATAAGAGAATCATTACTATTGAAATTCAAATTTAAGACGTTTAAAACAGTTAAAATATAAATTTTGTTTAAGAATGAATTTTATTAAATAAAAATATATTTTTAAGAATATGAAGCTTGAAACCTATAAAATAGTACAAGTACAAATGTTTCTTAGAAGATTAAGAATTCATAAACCATAATTCAATAGCTAAAAAGTTATATATATATATATATATATATATATATATATATTATAAAAAATACAGGTTTTTGATAATCATATTTCCAAACCAAAAGTATTTACTCTTAATAATAACATAAAGTTTAGTTATTTGATATTTTTAATATATGTTTATATTAAATAATTATATAAATAAAAAATAAATTATACAAATAATGAATAAATAATAAAATACGTGGTATATGTATCATACCCCCATATATAAAACATATCTCCACGACACAAAATATTCCAAAAATCCTATCATTAAATTAACGGAGAAATCTAAAATATCCAAGAGAGGCCCATAATATCTAAGAAAGGCCCATAACACAAAAAGTTCACACATTATAGATAAATGCACCCCTAAGGAGAAAGAGAGAGGCATCTATCACACAATCAAGAAAATACGCACGCACGCAAAGGAAACACCAAAATAAAGCACCAAGAGGAAAAACGCCTAAAAGAGAAGAATTGCCAGGAAGGAGAACGAGGATCTTGAAAGAGCCCAGGAAAGAAGAGGAAGAAGGAAAAATGAATTGGAGTAATTAGGATCAGACTACATCATTATGAATTTAATATTTCAATTTATTGTAAACTTGAAAACGGAATTTTTTTTTTTTGAAAGGAAACCTAAACTTTCATGAAAAGGGAATATATGTATTCTTTTTCAGGAATATATATTATATATATTATATATATATTATATATATATATATATATAATATCTTTTCTAATTAAATTTTATATATGGATTGTAACATCCTTAAATATTTAAATTTATATTTTTGAAGTCATTAATTTATTACATATTTAGAACTCATTCTACATCAAATACTAATTTTATCTTCATAGATTATTTTGTACAAATTTATTCTTAATGATATTATTATAGTTAAATTCATGAATTAGAAATATAAATACAAATAATTAAATAGTGAATAGTGTAAAATATAATGTAAACTGTCCACTATAATAATAGTATTTTTATTATTATTAAACTACTCACTAAAATCAAAATTACGGTTAAATTTCGAAATATATAATATTTACCTGTCAATTTATTTGACCACAGAGATAGGTGTAAGCATCTCCGCCTTCCCAATTTCCTTGGGTATTATTCCTTCAAATTGGTTACCACCCAAGTCGAGTATCTTGAGCTTTGAAACTTGTGATACATTTCTTGGTATTTCACCATTTAGATTATTACCATCTAAATGAAGATTTCAAGTGTTTTAAACCTATGACAAATATGATTTGGAAGAGAAACTCCAGAAGTTATTATAGAAAGTATTAGAGTTTTTTAAAGTTGAAATATGGTAAACACATTTGATGGTAAAAAACCTGAAAGATGATTAAAACTCAAATCTAAAGATTTTAAGGAATTAACTTTTCCAATTTCTATTGGAATTGTCCCTTCTAAAAAATTTTTTGACAAAGCCAAAATTTCTAATTTTGGCATATCAAATATTGCACTTGGAATACGACCTGAGAAATTATTATTTCTCATGTCAAGAGAAACAAGAAATGAAAGGTTTGAGATATGAGGAGGTATAACTCCGTTAAGTTTCATATCGGAAATATCCAAAGTAATTACTCTTTGATGTTGAGAATTACAAGTGACTCCAATCCAATCACAAACAGAATATTTAGTTGACCAATTATGTAACAAGACATTATAAGGATCGAAAACAATATGAGTTTTCAAGACGAGCAAAGCAGATTGATCAACCGAGATATTAGCTTCTATTTTAATGGATAAACAAGCAATGAAGAAGAATAACAATACAAAAGAAAGATGAAAGCACTTAAGAATTTTCCCCATATTTCCCTCTTATGTAAGTAGTTTACCACTAAAACCCTTTATATAGAAGTAGGCTTTATTGTATATTTGAAGTATTTTAAAGAAAAAAAAAATTAATAATTTATATAAAGACCTTTGAATTAAAGTCAAGATAATGCAATTGGCGTTGAGTGGGGAGACTTGAGAGTCCTTTTCTTTCTTCCATTCTTTGTTTTTATTATTATTTTATTTGTTTAAAAAAGGGATACAATTTTTATAAATAAATTTCTTAGAATTTAAGCTATTTTATTACATACAGCAAGAGATGTTTTAGGTATAACTATTTCTTTTCTTTTCAATAATGTTTGTGTTGAAATAAAGAAAAAAGCTAATTAAAAATTTTGTTTAACATTGATTCAATAATAAACGGGTTTTTTAAAAAATAAAAAATTTCCCAATAAAATTTTTACCACTAATATTTCATTAGTAAGGTCTCTCTTTCACTAATTTTGTTTTAATAATTATTTTTGTATTGAGTCTTAAAATTACTTGTGTTTTACGCTATATTCTTTGTTTAACTTTTTCTAAATTTTCAATCTTGACTTATTTGTCTCCACTTTTTCTTTAATTGTAGATATGAGGAGGTATAACTCCGTTAAGTGCCATTTCAGAAATATCCAAAGCAATTACATTTTTATGAGCTTTCATGACGAGTAAAGCAGATTGATCAACCGTGATATTATCTTTTATTTCAATGAATAAACAAGTAATAAAGAAGAGTAATAATACAAAAGAAAGATGAAAATAGTTAAGAAATTTTCTAATATTTACATCTTATTTAAGTAATTTACCATTAAAATCCTTTATATAGAAGTAGGACTTATTGTAGGGTGTATTTTTATATATATATATATATATTATATATATATATATATATATATATTTCATATGAAAGAGAAATTAATTGATTTTCCATTAAACTCATATAATGACCATAAAATGTATTAATATTGGTTGTAAAGTAAGTGCATGTTCTTTGGTCCCTAGCAATTGACGTTGACTGAGGAGACTTGGGAGTCCATTTCTTTCTTTCATTCTTTGTTTTTTTTATTATTATTATTTGTTTACAAAAGTGATACATTTTTTTAGCGAAAAAAAAACTTTATTAACGTAAAAAATAAATGAAAAAAAATATTTTAAAATTATTTATTAAACAATAATTAAACTAGTTTTTTTCTTTTAAAAAAATGAAATTATTTGTCAATTTTACTGTTATTATTATTTAAAATTAAAATTTTAATGTTTATTTTAATGTAAATTAAAACATGATAAATACGTTACAAAATTATTGTGAAAAATAGTAAGTTGTATTATTGTGTCTTGAAATTACATGTGTTTTACACTTTATTCTTTGTTAACTTTTTTTCAAATTTTCCATCTTGACTTATTCCTCTTCACCTTTGCTTTAATTGCAAAAGCTATGCAAGAACAAATTTTCTTCTTTATATATATATATATATATATATATTATAGTAAAGTAAAATGAAGAATAAAGAATTATTTCAATATTTCTGAAATGGCACTAACGGAGTTATACCTCCTCATATCTACAATTAAAACAAAAGTGGAGAAGAATAAGTCAAGATGGAAAATTTGGAAAATATTAAACAAAGAAAATTATTTTAAGAGTCAATAATAACAAAGAATGGAAGAAAGAAAATGATTCTCAAGTCTTCCCAGTCAACGCCAAGGCCCCCACATTTTTTGAGGAGAGTTATTGTTTTTGGTGTATTTATAGGTCAATCTTGATGGGCGGAACCATACCTACATACATTACAGCTAACATAAATGCTCAAATCCGAACCGCACAAAAAAATATCCAATAAGTCAGTAATTAGTGACTCCAATTTGCAGACGTTGTCATCAATATCTTTCACCATCCCATTTTGGACCTTTCTTTTGGTTAAATATACGTATATATTTACTCTTACAATGGTAGGCAAATCAGTAAGGAAATAATCATGAAAACTATAGATGATAATCCTAACATTACTTTTTCCAGTTTTATTTAACGTACCGAATTTATATTTCTTTGTCTAAATATTCTATTGATTTTGGTTTGGAATTTATTATCAACCGAATTTAAAATATTTTTATGACAACTTTCTAGTTTAATCAAGGAATTAGGTGGTTGTAAGGCAAGAGATAATGACATTTTAAATCATGGCAAAGACTGATTAATGTTAATAATTCTTTGTTTATTCATAATCATATTAAGATAGCAAAAGCAGGGAAAGACAATTAGACATGGACAAATGCCTAAAAGTGTTCCAAGTGCAATATTTGATATGCCAAAATTAGAAATATTGGATTTGTCAATTAATTTTTTAGAAGGGACAATTCCAATAGAGATAAAAATATTATTTTTATATTATTTTTCATTTTAATTTAAGAATTTATGTTATTATCTTTTTTAATTTCATAACAATATATATTTAACTAAAATATTTTATAAAACACTTTGATTGTAAATATAATTTTTAAAATTAATTATTTGAACACTAATGTGACCTTAACTTTTACATTTTTGTTTATATTCTATTTAACAGGTTCAATTCCAAAAGAGATCGGTAACTTAACTAATCTACAAGAATTATATTTGTCTCGCAATAACCTCAGAGGTATAAACAATATCAAAATTACTATATTAATTACTATAATACAATTTTTCATTTAAAATTTGTGTTTTTATCTTATTTTTTTCTTTTAATTTAAGATTTCATGTTATAATCTTTCTTAATTTCGTAACAATATATATATATAACTAAAATACTTTTTAAAATACTATGATTCTAAATATAATTTTTAAAGTTAATTATTTGAACACTAATGTATCCTTAACTTTTACATTTTTGTATGTATTTTATTTAACAACTCCAATTCCGAAAGAGATGGGTAATTTAGCTACACTAAAATGGTTAATTTTGTTTAACAATAATCTTAGAGGTATGAATAATATTAAGAAGTACTATATTATTACATATTTAACTATATTATTACATTTTATTTAATTCTATTTATTATCAGGTAAAATACCACAAAAACTTAGCAACTTGTATAACTTAGAGTTGATTATGTTGCAAAACTTGGCGCTCAACTCACCATCAGCATTCTATAACTTATCTACTTTGTGACTAATAAGAATTGATTCATATCAACTCCAGAAATTCTTCCTCTTTTCAATCTTCCTAATTTGGAAGTATTTTACCTTTAATTAATAGATACTATTAAATTGTTATCAACGTTCTTGACGTTAAACGATATATTTACAAATGTAAAATTATTGACAAAATTACTATTTACACGAAAGATATTCTACCTTAGATTTTATTTTATTAAATGACAACTCTCTACTATATATTATAAACATAGTCCTTGATTATTCATAATACTAATACTAAGCACTAAATGTAAACACTATCTACAATAATTTCATATCAAAACCGCACATCAGGAAACACTATTTGTTTTTTTTTTTACTACGAATCGTTTAAATTACAATTGTACCTTCAAAAGATTAACAAAACTACTCCATGTGCCATCAAAATATTTTTCATAAATAATTTTGTTTTTAAATTACCATTTTATCATTTAAAAGATAACAAAATTACTTTATATGCAATTTATAATCTTATACATATAAGACAAGTATTTGTTTTCTTCTTCTCAAGCATTTTTTTTCTTTTATTGTCATGATTTTGTTGAATCCTAAAAAAAGAGATTCATGTCTTCTATTTAATTTAAATTAAGATTTTTTTTTTTCTTTCAATCTTTGTCTTTCTTTTCTATATAAAGTTAAGGCTTTTTTTATTACTTTATTTTTAAAAAATAAAAAATCAAATTATATTTATTTTCCTTTGATTTTTATTTTACTATAAATATTGAAATAATTCTTTATTTCTTCATTTTACTTTACTAATATATATATATATATATATATATATATATATATATGAATGAGCAAATTGTTTTTGGATAGCTTCTACAATTAAAGCAAAGGTGAAGAAGAATAAGTCAAGATGGAAAATTTGGAAAACGTTAAACAAAGAAAATTATTTTAAGACTCAATAATACAATTTATTGTTATTGACAATTATTATGTCACGTATTTATCAAGTTTTAATTTACACTAAAATAAGCATTATGATTATAATTTCAAATAATAATAACACTAAAATTGATAAATAATTTCATTTTTTTAAAACAAAAAAAGTAATTAGTTCAATTTTTTATATAAAATAAAGTTTTTTTTTCATTTATTATTTTCGTTAATAAAATTTCTTTTCACTAATTTTTTTTCTCTCTCAATAAGATACCTTTGAAATTAATCATTAGCCAATAAACTTCTTTGAATACAAAAAGAATTATTTAAAAAAAAATATTAGTGCAAAGAGACCTTACGAATGAAATATTAGTGTTAAAATTTTTATTACTGAATTTTTTATTTTTTAAAAAACCGGTTTATTATTGAATCAATGTTAAAAAAAATTAAATTAGTTTTTTTCTTTATTTCAAAACAAACATTATTGAAAAGAAAAGAAAAGAAAAGAAAAGAAAAGAAATAGTTATACCTAAAACATCTCTTGCTATATGTAATAAAATAACTTAAATTCTAAAAAAATTATTTATAAAAATATGTATCCCTTTTTAAAACAAATAATAATAATAATAAAAACAAAGAATGGAAGAAAGAAAAGGACTCCCAAGTCTTCCCAGTCAACGCCATTGATAGGGACAAAAGCTCCCCCCCCCAAAGTAAATAATTTTCTCTATTTAACTTTTTCCAAATTTTCAATCTTGACTTATTCGTCTCCACTTTTTCTTTAATTGTAGATATGAGGAGGTCTAACTCCGTTAAGTGCCATTTCAGAAATATCCAAAGCAACTACATTTTTATGTTTAGAATTACAAGTGACTCGATCCCAATCACAAACAAATATTTAGTTGACCAATTATATAACAAGACATTATAAGGATAAAAAATAATATGAGCTTTCATGACGAGTAAAGCAGATTGATCAACCGTGATATTATCTTTTATTTCAATGGATAAACAAGTAATAAAGAAGAGTAATAATACAAAAGAAAGATGAAAATAGTTAAGAATTTTTCTAATATTTACATCTTATTTAAGTAATTTACCATTAAAATCCTTTATATAGAAGTAGGACTTATTGTAGGGTGTATTTTATATATATATATAATATAATATATATATATATATATATATAATATATATATATATATTCATATAAAAGAGAAATTAATTGATTTTCCATTAAACTCATATAATGACCATAAAATGTGTTAATATTGGTTGTAAAGTAAGTGCATGTTCTTTGATCCCTATCAATTGACGTTGACTGGGGAGACTTGGGAGTCTATTTCTTTCTTTCATTCTTTGTTTTTATTATTATTATTATTATTTTACAAAAGTGATACATATTTTTAGAGAAAAAAAACTTTATTAACCAAAAAAATAAATGGAAAAAAAATATTTTAAAATTATTTATTAAAAAATAATTAAACTAGTTTTTTTCTTTAAAAAAATGAAATTATTTGTTAATTTTACTGTTATTATTATTTAAAATTAAAATCTTAATGTTTATTTTAATGTAAATTAAAACATGATAAATACGTTACACAATTATTGTGAAAAATAGTAAGTTGTATTATTGTGTCTTGAAATTACATGTGTTTTACACTTTATTCTTTGTTAACTTTTTTCAAATTTTCCAACTTGACTTATTCCTCTTCACCTTTGCTTTAATTGCAAAAGCTATCCAAGAACAAATTTTCTTCTTTATATATATATATATATATATATATATATATATATATATATATATATATATATTATAGTAAAGTAAAATGAAGAATAAAGAATTATTTCAATATTTCTGAAATGGCACTAACGGAGTTATACCTCCTCATATCTACAATTAAAGCAAAGGTGAAGAGGAATAAGTCAAGATGGAAAATTTGGAAAAAAGTTAAACAAAGAAAATTATTTTAAGACTCAATAATGCAATTTATTGTTATTGATAATGATTATGTAACGTATTTATCAAGTTTTAATTTATATTAAAATAAATATTATGATTTTAATTTTAAATAATAATAACAGTAAAATTGATAAATAAATTTATTTTTTTTAAACAAAAAAATTAATTAGTTTAATTTTTTTTAATAAAATAAAGTTTTTTTTTTCATTTATTATTTTCGTTAATAAAATTTCTTTTCACTATTTTTTTTCTCCCAATAAGATACCTTTGAAATTAATCATTAACCAATAAACTTCTTTGAATACAAAAGAAATTATTAAAAAAATTAGTGAAAGAGAGACCATACTAATGAAATATTAGTGTTAAAAATTTTATTAGGGATTTTTTTTAAAAAAAAAATCGGTTTATTATTGAATTAATGTTAAAAAAATTAAATTAGTTTTTTTCCTTTATTTCAACACAAACATTATTGAAAAGAAAAGAAAAGAAATAGTTATACCTAAAGCATGTGTTGCTATATGTAATTAAATAGTTTAAATTCTAAGAAATTTGTTTATAGAAATCTGTATCCCTTTTTTAAACAAATAATAATAATAACCAAGAATGGAAGAAAGAAAATGACTCCCAAGTCTTCCTAGTCAACGCTAATTGCTAGGGACCAAAGCTCCCCCCCTCCCCATTATCTTGACTTTCAAAAGTCTTTATACAAATTATTAAATGATTGTTTTTTTCTTTAAAACATTTCAAATATACAATAAGTCCTTTTTTCTCTTGAAATGAAAAATAATAGTTTTTCAGGCATTTGTCCATGTCTAAAGAAAAATAAATTATATAAATAATCTTATTTTATTTATAAAAATATATCTATATAATTTATAAAAATAAATTCACAGATGAGTTAATTAGAAAAAAAAACAAAAAATTATATAAATAATCTTTTGTTTATTAAACTAAAATATTATTCGAGCTATCATGACTCTGACTAATTTAGATTTGATTTAAATTGTATTTATAGAGTTAACTTTTATTTTAAAAAATATTTTATTATAACTCTTAAAATAACATTCATAATAAAAAAGATAATTTCTAATTTTATGTAATATTCACTTTTTTTTTTTTTTTTAGGAGAGTTATTGTTTTTGGTGTATTTATAGGTCAATCTTGATGGGCGGAACCATACCTACATACATTACAGCTAACATAAATGCTCAAATCCGAACCGCACAAAAAAATATCCAATAAGTCGTAATTAGTGACTCCAATTTGCAGACGTTGTCATCATATCTTTCACCATCCCATTTTGGACCTTTCTTTTGGTTAAATATACGTATATATTTACTCTTACAATGGTAGGCAAATCAGTGAGAAAATAATCATGAAAACTATAGATGATAATCCTAACATTACTTTTTCCAATTTTATTTAACGTACCGAATTTATATTTCTTTGTCTAAATATTCTATTGATTTTGGTTTGGAATTTATTACCAACCGAATTTAAAATATTTTTATAACAATGTTTGGAATTATTCAAAACATTAATTTGAGAATTGTTTTTAAAAAAAATATTATCATCTTTACTTTTTTATTATCTTTTTTTCTCGAATGATTTTTTATACCACTTTGTTCTTATTTTGAAATTTTTATCCATTATTGTATTTTGATTAGTACAATTTAAGGAAATAAAAATATTAATCTCATCAATAATTATTTTTAAAATATAATAATAGTGATTTTAATCTTCAAAACAATTTAAACAAAAGTTTTATTTTCTTTTGTATCTTTTGACAATGATACATTATAGTCAATGGTATATTAGGAAGGAAGAAATATTACTTATATACAAATTAAAAAGAAAGGAAATAAAGAAATTATGGATTTAATATTACATGAAATGAAATGCATGAAGATTTATACTTTGAGTGCAACCGTGTAAAAAGATTATAATGCAAAAAATAATTATTGTGTTGAGATGAATTTGTAGGAAGAATAGGAGAGAGTGAAAAGGCTCCAACTTTCGTGGATTTGTTCAGCTTTTTATTTCAGCACTTCCAATTCTGGAGCTCCAGGTGCACCATATTATAGCTTTTTATTTCAGCTTTTTCCATCCCTAAGTGGTTATTGATATTTTTACACTTAACTCTTTATTTCAAAAACTACAATTAAATAACGCAATGACAATATAAATATGACTATATCTATTATCTCGATTATGGACAAAAATATTTTAATAAATATGACAAGAAATCATAAATTTCACTAAAATTTACTTTTGAGAATTATAATATAATTTGTCGATCGTATTTCAATATTCTCATAAAAGAATAAAGTTAAAGCTTTCAAACATAATATTTTTCCATAAGATTGATTCACTTGAAATATATACGTCATATCCAAAAATTCTAAAATAAGAAATATTGTGCTAAAAACCAACTGTAATGGAGAAAATTTACGATAACTTTATGATGTTAATGCACAAGTGTTTCAACATGTAAAATAAATGTTTCAACAAATCATTATGTGTGTGAATATGAACTCATGAATGTTCAACAATTATTTTACAATAAGAATCAAATATATCTCAAGAAAATTCACCAGTATTATCTAAACGAATTCGTTTAATAGGATTATTAAAAAAATTTGTTCTCAAACAAATTATTTGGACAAGTAATCTTGCAGACTTCATGTTGCGAATTGATAATAAACAAAAATATGACCATCAAGTCAGTGCATACAAAATATTTAAATTGTCCACAAGGTGAATTAATTGATTCACATATATCTTCTCGAATCCACATTCAACTTCTTTTTTTAATGATAATGGTCTAACAATTAATTTTATTTTTAAAACATGCAACACATAACAATCAAAATCAAAGATTAACCATGAGTAAAATTTGAAACTTTATCAAAATGTTATTTCAATTATTTTAATTTATAAACAAATTTTTATTTCAATGTAACTTATACTTATATTATTTATTATATGACTTTTATTTACAGGTATAATTCGAAAAGAGATTGGTAGTTTAATTTCTCTAAGATATTTATTTTTAGACGACAACAAAATAAGCAGGTATTGAAAAATTTTACACTTTTAATAAATTATAATATTACTTTAAAAATCAAAATTATATAACTCTTTAAATTTGTAATATTTATAACTCTTTAACTCTTTAAATTATATACCTCTTTCAAAATTATATTAGGTCTTTAATATACATTTATTATTCCAAAAAAATTTGAGAATTTAAATGGTCTAAATATATTAAATTTATCTCAAAATAACATAACATTTATAATTCTATTACAAGTTAATCTATTAAACCTTTTATTTTAAAGAATTTCTACACTTTTAATTGTTTATACATGATGAGATGATTGATTAGTTTGCTAATATATTCAAAGAAATTAAACACCATCATTAACCTCAACAACTACTTCCATAACTATATATATATATATATATATATATATATATATATATTATATATTATATATAATTTGTTCTTATTTTGTAACTCAAAGACAACACTCAAGTTTTAATTTTGTAACTCAAGATAGATGTTCCTTCTTGAATTAAGTTATTATTTTCCCCCCTTTATTATTATTTGGTTTCTTTAGTAGAGTGATATAAATGATTTTTTTTTTTTTGGTACCTAGTTAGGGTGGATGTTCCCATATTTTCAGTGAAACTAATCAAGATTTAGCTTATACAACGTTTGCAAAGTTCGACTCTTACTTAAGATTTAGAGTTATCCGTTTCAAGATAATGTCAATCGTCCACACTGAAGGAAGTATTTAAAAGTCTACTTATCAATTCCCCAAGCTATCGGATTATATAAATGAAAACTTATATAAACGTGAAAGGAGACTAGGAATTGGAAAGTAATATATGATTCAAAGATAGAATTATTACCTTTTTGCAAATATATATATATATATATATATATATATATATATATATATATAATATATATATATATATAAGAATATTTATTTCTACCAAAATAATAATTTGAATTATTCAAAATATATAAATTTTCTTTTTCTTTTTAATACCAATAAACTTGACATATATAAATATACTTTAGAGTTTTAAATTTATTTATTTATATTTTTTTTATCTTGTTTAAGAATTTGAAATTTTCTTTTAAAATTTTGACTCTAGTAAAATATTTTTATTGTCTGTTTTTTCTTTTCTTTTTTTTTTAAAGAATTTTCATATAAAATTTGTGTGTTCATCTTATTTCTTTCTTTGTTTTGATTTAAGCTTTTATATCATTATCTTTTAAAATTTTGTAACAATATATATTAAACTAAAATATGTTATAAAGTATTTTTATTATAAATATAAATTTTAAAGTTAATTATTTGAACACTAATATAACTTTAACTTTTACATTTTTGTATGTATTTTATTTAGCAGGTCCAATTTAAAAAGAGATTAATAACTTAACTATTCTACAATCATTATATTTGTTGGATATTAATCTCAAAGTTATAAATAACATCAAGAATTATTCTATTAATTAATATAATACTACTTTTCATTAATATAAAATTAAAATATTTTGTAAAAGACTTTGATTATAATTATAATTTTCAAAGTTAATTATTTAACCCTACTTTAACCTTAACTTTAATATTTTTATATATATTTCATTTCACAAGTTTAATTCCAAAAGATATCGATAACTTATTTAAACTACAAGATTTATATTTGTCTGATAATAATTTTAGAAGTATAAACAACGTCAAAAATTACTATATTATTACATATTATTACATAATCAAGAACTCAACAACTTGCATAAGTTAGAGTTCATTTGGTTACAAAACTTGGCGCTCAACTATCAGCATTCTATAACGTATCAACTTTGCGAAAAATATCACTTGATTCATATCAACTTTAAGTAATTCTTTCTCTTTTTCAATCTTCCTAATTTTGTAAGGTTTAACCTTCAATACAAAGGTATTGAAGCAGTCATACCAGGTGAAGCCATCTCAAATGCTTCCCAACTCTTATCATTATCTCTTTGGTGAAACAAATTTATAGATTTCAGATAAAATTTTCGATTTAACCAATTTTAATTTTTTTATCTTTAGAAGGTAACAAATTACAAAGATTAATTCCAATGTTCCATCAGTAAAATGGTATCTTTATATCATTTAGATATATCTAAAAGTAATTTTTCAAATTGTATTCTAATGTAAATTGATAAAATGGTATCTTTATTTGAGTTCGATATATTTGAAAATAAATTTTCAGAACCTTATTCCAAAGTCAATTGTCTTACAATAATCTCTGATTTAATTCCTCATTCAATTACATAACTTTCAAACTTAGAGAAAATTGAATCTATCACATAATAAGTTATCTCGTGAAATATTCAAGTTGTATCCTTCGTAATATTAGAAAAATATAAACTTTTGTGTATTTTAATGATTTACGAAAATTTTTAATATATGACATTATTATATTTAACTAAGTTGCATCTCTTCTTTTCTTTTTCTTTTTTCTTTTTAAATCTATATAAGGATGATTTAGTGGATTTTTTTTAATATTCATTAATTTCTTTTTAGTAAATTTATTTATTAAGAAAATATTTAGCCTTTCAAAAGTAATATATATATATATATATATATATATATTATATATATTATATTTATTTTACTAATAATTCTTTCATTTCATGCAATAAAATATATGTTAGTTCTTTTAAATAATAAAATTATGAGCTTTTTTTTCCTTTTTAATAATTTGGACGTAGTATCATATATATATATATATATATATATATATATATATATATATATATATGTGTGTGTGTGTGTGTGTGTGTGATAGAATTTAATTTTGTTACTACTCTTATAATATTTTATTATTATTCTTCTCTTTTTGAAGAGTTATTGACAATAAATTGGACATGTGAAATGTGGAAAGTGCAAAACTCCATTCTTTTTATGTCATCATTTAAAATCAATTTACCTATTATTTTATTCATAATAAATTTGGAGATGTTCCTTTTTTTCCTTAAATAAAATTTGTAAATTACATATTATAATAAAATTGTGATGTTAAAAGTCTTTTTAAATTATTTAAGAAGTAATTTAATTGTCTTATTTTTAGATGATTTTTTGTACCACTATGTTTTTCACCCACTATTGTTTGTTGATTAGTAAGAATTAGTTGGTCAAAAAAACAAAAATACAAAAATACAAAATAAACTCCTTTTTACCAACATGCATTATCCATGCTCTCAAGATGATGAGTAATACTTAGTTTTCAGTATTTTTTCCTGAATTAGCTTTGATTCTAGAATATAAATAGTAATACATGCACAACACAATCACTATATATTCATTATTTTTAGAGTATTCTACATTTTCATAAAATAATTCAAAAATATTCTTTTTTATTTTTGATTTTACAAGGAAATTCTTAAAATTCGCTACTTGTCTTAGTATTATATACTTTTAGAAAATAATCAATAACATTCTCTTTAATTTTCAATTTTACGAAAAAAATTTAGAATTTATTAATAACGTGTCATAATATTTTACATTTCTTCCTTTTGATTTTAAAAAATCACGTGAAAAACTCTAAAATTGGTTACTAACTTAACATTTTACAGCACGCATAATAATACCTTCCCCATCAAATACAATTATAAATGCACTTTATTTAGTTAATTATTCTTATAGAATAGCTCATGTAATAACACATGTCTTAACATTACTTTGCTAATTTACTTCCCCGTATTATACTTTTATTCAACTCGCTAATATCTCTTTTTTTGTCCATCATTTACATTGAGTAATTTAAAATTCAACAACATACTTTTTTATATTTAACAAAATTAATAATAGGATTATTTATTTAATAATTCCACTTTGAGATATGTAGTAAAATTTTGATATAAATTGGAAAATGTATAATCTTTGATTAAAAAAAAGAAATAAATAAATAAAATTACCACTAAATTTCATAAACATCCTTTTCTATAAGTAATATTTCATCAAGATGTTGCTTTTTGTAATTTTATATACTTCATAGCAAATCTCCTTAAACCAAATATTTTATTTAAAAAAATAAAAATAAAAACTCAAAAATAAATTGTACTTAGACAACCACTATTTTTGAGTACATGATTTGGAAAAAAAAAATTAAAAATCTATGGAAACTTATTTTTTAAAATATAAATTTTATTTAGGTTATTGGAGATGTATGTGGAAAAACAAAAATTAGTGTATTATATCCTAAAATAAATTATTAATGTATACTAAAAATAAATACAAACATATGTTAAGTTCGTTTTTAAATTACCCACCAAATTTTGTCGGGAAATACATTTAATAATACCGAGATTTTGGTGGGGTTTATTGGATGGCAAAAAAAAGCATATGACTTGGGGCAAAATCACGAGAAATTATAAATTTAGAGACTTAATTGTAAAATCTGAAAATTTTTGACACGTCGCGTCTTGACACTCGTCAAGGCCTTGTTCTTGATGGCCATCAAGCGAGATCTGTTGACGGCCGTCAAGCACAGTTTATCAGATTTTTTTTATTGTGAAATTCTAATTTTACCCACACAAAATTTATCTATAAATAGTAAAAAATTTCCCGGATATAATATCATACATGTAGAATATTTTTGAGAAGAATTGTTAAGGCATTTTGTGTATTTTTACATATTTTCTTCAATACAACTATTTGTTCTTTTAATATTTACTTTCATTTCTCTTCATCTCTCTTTGATTTCTTGTCTAAACCAAGAAGGAGGTATTTGAGAGATTGTTGTGTGAGAGTGTCAATCAATTCACTTTGAATAAACGTGAGTGTGAGATTGTCTAAACCAACAAGATTTACATTCATAATCTTGGAGTGATTTTGATTCTAAATATCAAATATCCTCCAAGTAGTTGGCAAAGTGAGGGTGCCTCAACTATAAGGATCTTCACCTAGTTGATGTTTCTTGTGGGGGTAGTTTGAGTATTGAAGATTTGGATTGCAACATCTACAAGATCTTGGAGAATTGAAGAATTCCTAGCTTCCATTGTTATACATCTCTCCTCTTTTAATTTTGCAAGTCTCTTGCATGTATGATTCTAGCACAATTCCCATTATAGGATCTCTTAACTTGTACGTTTCTTTAGGATTGATTATGAAAATATTAATTATCTCTTGATTGATTTTTCATGTGTTATCTATATCATGTTTTCTTTGATTTTTGCATTATGATCTTAGAGATTCCATCTTATAGATGTGAATATGTTGGATGTATGATATAGGCTATCCATACCCATCATTATAACACTTTAAGGTAAATGTTAAATAGAACACGTAAGTTGGACGTTGATACTTGAGCCTAAGCATATGAATTCTCAATTCATGAGAATCTATTATGTAGAACCTCTCATAATCATGTGTTCATTCTATTACTTGCTTTTAAATGCTTTCTTAGACTAGAGTTAGTTAGTATTCAAATCTCTTATATTGAGTTTGGAACCTGTAACTTGAATTTTCTTAGTTAATCATTTTAATCTAATGAATCCTATCTTCCTTGGGAAAAATGATATTACAAATTTAAATATAAAACTCACTCAATGATGGGTACTCTGCCCAACTCTTTGATTAATTCTAAGTGATAATTTACATTTCATAACCAACCTTAATCATACATTAATCTAAAATTCAAAGAGTTTGTACACATATAAAGTGTAGCAATCAGATTTTGGCGCCGTTGATGGGGAATGCCAATCATAATCGAACAGGAAATCTAGAATTTCTAGGGTTCTAGATAATCTATATTGGTTTAGGAAGAATTAAATGAAAATTAATTGAACTTTGAAACTTTTGAGTATAGGTTTCTTTTTACTTGCTTTCTTTACTTTTTGCCTTTAGATTTAGTTAGTATAGCTTGTGTTTCTTAGTCCTTTAGTCTCTTTGTTTCGTTTAGAATAGCTTAGGTTCTTAGGTTTTGGTTAGTTTAGATGTAGATATAGGTTAATATAGTTTAGTGTTAAATAGCTTTAATCTCTCTCCTAACTTTTAACAAGTTCCTAGTCTAGTCTAGTTTAATTTTCTAATCAACTATAGTTTTAATGTAACCTTAGAATTAATATTTTTTTCAGATAAAGTTTTAATTGACTTTAATTAGGTCTTTTGGTTTAGATTTAGGTGTTCTAACTTGTTTTACATGATTTTGCGTTGCTTTTCATGCTAACGGTTTGCCTAGTTTGCTTAGGTTCGTTTGTTATTTTTTGTTTTGCAAATTCCAGCATTCTTTGTTCTGTTTTTACTCTGTTTTCCCCTGGATTGCAAACTCATTTTTCTAGGTGTTCTTTTAATATATCTTATGCCTATTTTGAGTTTTGTTTAGTTTGTTTTTACGCTAGTGTAGTACTAGCATGTGTACTGCAGTTATTTTTGTTTTGTATGAGTTTTTAGGTATTTCTTTTGATTAGTATTGAATTGTTTTAGGTTTAGGACATCTTTATCTATGTTTAGATTACTTAGTTTTGTTTTTATTTACTTTCATGCTCTTGTTATATGTTTCACTTGAATAATAAAGCATGAGGTGTTATTTCTTAAGCATCATTGAATTATTTTCCTTACTTGTTTTATATATGATATGATCCTTTGAATTGCTTAGTTTTAAGTCTTAGATGATATATTTTTAGGTCTTGAATCTTTGAGTCATTGGATATGCTTTGCTTTGCTTAAATGCCTCTAGTTTATTTTGATTTCAAATGGCATGTTTTCTTGAGTTGATTTAATCTAATATGAGTTTAGATTAAATTATCCTACTAACACTTGAACTTTTCAAAAATCCAGTTTTTGTACCTGTATTTATTTTTGCTTTCAACTGACACTTGAACTATAAAATATCACCTCCTTTGCCCTTCTGTCTAAAATTTCTGTCAGACTTTATTTTCCATCCAATTCTTAGAGGCATTTTTGTCTTTTAAAATCATTAATATTTTAAAATTATTAAAATTTTGTTTTTAGGAATAATTTTATCTTTTCATAGATAAAATTTTAAAAATTTAAAAAAATCTTTTTAAATTGGAGAGATTCGATCCCTCAACAACACAAAAAATCTTTTTAAATTAGAGAGATTCGAACCCTCAACCACACAAATAGCAAAATCATATTAACCCACTAGAGCAACTATTAATATATTAATTTATGTAAAACTTATATTTTATATTGCGAACTAGATTATGCCAAAATAAATTTAACATAATTATATTTGTAAACCCTTAGATTTGAACCGCAACCGTATAAACAATAAATAAGCATTTACCATTTGGACAAATACAAAAATTTATACTATTTGAAAATTATATTAAATATAAAGATTCTGAAAAAATATTATTCAAACAACACAATTAAAACCATATGTCTTCGTAGCCATTCTCTTCCTCAAACCTTAAATTTTTTTTTTTTTTTTAACTTTGAATTCAAAATTTGAGTTTTTTTTTTTACAATGACATTATTACATTATTATTGTCAGCAATGATATTGTATAAAAAAATACTTCGAAATTCATGTTCTGCGACGAATTTGAAACAAAAGAGTTAAAGAAGAATTTTAATGCAAAGGTTTGAGGAAGGTGAAAATAACAAAAACTTGTGCTTTGAATTTGGTCATTTGATAATATTTTTTTGAGAATATTTATATTTAATATAATTTATATTTAAAATATAAAATGTAATCGCAATATAAAATGTCTATTTATTATTTTTGTAATTACAATATAAAATATAAGTTTCAAATAAATTTATATATTTATAATTGTCCTAGTGGATAGATATGATTTAGTTAGACATGTGGTTGTAGGATTAAATTCTTGAGATTAAAAAAATATATTTTTTCATATTTTTAATAATAAAGTGAAATGACAAAATTATCCTTGAAAATAAAACCCTAATAATTATAAAAAGACGAAAATGCACCTGGAAATTGGACAAAATTATCCCTAAATTATGCATTAATATAGTTCTTCTTGCCTTAATTACGCACTATGAATGCATCTTCTTTGTGTTTTATGCAATAAGATTTTGAATCCCAACTTTGATGCATTTTGCTTTGTTTGTCTTTGCAATTTGCTGCATTTCTTGCCATGATTTAGGTCTGCATTTTATATGATCTAATTCATGCTTTGAGCTTTTATTATGTCATTTAATGTTCATTAGTTTTGCACTTTAAAATATGTTTCTTTAGATTTTATTTTTGGTCATTTAGAATGTCTTCTAGTTTAGTGCATAATTTATATTTTAAGCATCAGTTTTTTTTTTTCATTCCTTTTGCATATTGTTTGCACAATTGTGCTTGTTGCAAATTGTATGTTTTTAGCACAGTTCCTTGCAGGTTTAAGAGACTTAAGAATGGTTAAGATATTATTTTAATTGCTACCTAAGAAGAGGCCAAACAATCTTGACCATAGCTTGTATTATTGTGTTTACAATTCTATATTTTCTTGTCAATTTTAGACCAATTTACAAATCACCAATAGCATATCTTTTGAACAATATATTAAGTACCTCTTTTCAACTTATGGCAATAATTTTAAAACCACTTTCTAAAAACCTTAATTTCGAAATTCAATAGAGAAGCTTGATTGATGCATCTATTTTTCAAAAACAATTTCAACTTCTTTTTTTTTTTTTCCAAACAATTTCTTTTGTTTCAATCTTTTAGCTATTTATATTTTCTTTTATTCTTTTTAATTTTAATCGACTAATTTTTTAACTTTAAATTTTAATTCTTTTTAGACTCTTTGAATGTTTTCACAAGAATAATTAATTTTCAACTAAGAATGCTTATGCATTCTTTTTTTATTCAACTTATTTTCACTTATTAAATTAAAATTTTTTATTTTCCCTTTTTTCCAAAAGTTTTTCATTATTTCCCTTCTTTTTAATATAAATCAATTAAGTTGAATTAAAATTGTCAAATAGTCGTTGGTCTGATAGTAAGCACCTCACTTATGACTGAGGAGTCATGATAGAAACAAAGTTGTATAAGAATTTTTAAAAACAAAATTTTATTTTTTTCTTCTAAAACACTCTTAGGAGTGAACGCGTGAGCACTCTTTATTTTTCTCAATTTCAATTGCATTTCACTTTCATCCGTTTCCAATTTCAAATCAACTCAATCTCCATTTTCAAAATCATTTCACTTACACTTCAATTTTACTTATTTTCTTTCCTCACACATTCAATTTAAATTATTTTTCAAAAATATCAAAACCTTGTAATCTCCTCTCTTGTAATTGTTAGTACTTTATATCTCTTGTAGTTACTTAACTAATACTTTATATAGTTTAGACATTTTCTAGTTTTGTGTAACCTAGCTACTTTCCTTTGACTAAAGTTAACTCTTGTAATAGTGAACTTTGTTTGAGATAAGTTTTTTTGTTGGACTTTATTTAATTTTATATTTCTTTTGACCCTCTCTTATTTTATTTTTACACTTGAGTTGAGTTCTCTAATTTATTTTTTCCCCTCATTATTTCTATCTTGAGATTATCTTATTTTAGGGTCGCCAAGCGCTAACTTGAGAAGCTAGAAGAAATCAAAGAAGGATGGAAGCTAACAAGCCAACTCTTGACTCCTACATCCAACCACACCTTATCCCTTTGTGTAATGTTATTCGTTTACCTACGGGCTTGAAGTTCGAATTAAAATCAAGTGTCCTACAACTCTTTACAGCAAGACTTCAATTCGAAGGTCTCCCTTAGGAGAATCCTATCGAACATCTTGCGGAGTTTGCTTCACTTTGCGAAGGACTTGGTGGAGGGAGTACACCCGAAATAACCATGCTAAGCCTCTTTCCGTACACTCTAAGGGATAGGGCAAAGAGATGGCTCTTACAACTCCCAACCGATTCTGTCACATCCTGGGAAGAGTTGACTCATGCGTTTCTTGTGGAATACTATTTAGCTGCAAAAATTCTTGAATTTCGGAAGGCGATATCAAGTTTCACCCAACTTGACGGAGAAACTGTGTTCGAAGCTTGGGAAAGATTGAAGGAGTTATTACGATTATGTTACCATCACAGTTTATCCGAGCCACTCATCATGCAACAATTCTATGGTGGGATGAACGAGCTAGGAAAACAAGTTTTAGACGGACTTAATCCTCAAGACGGCTTCAACGGATTAAATGAAGACAACGCTAGAAGTGCTTTGGAGAAGATGTACATAGCAAATAAAAATTGGAGGATGAATATTAGAGCAAGACCCGTAAGAGCACCGGTTCAAGTCACTCATCATCAATTGAAGAACAACTTGAAGCTCTATGGATGAATATGAATAATCAAATCAATATCCTCCAAGGAAAAGCATTACAAGAAGTAAGCTACATCTGTGAATTTTGTCAAGGTCCGCATTTTAGTGGAGAAGGTTTCGGAGGAGGAATTTTAAAGATTCTAGCAGAAATCGAACAAGTGGAGGCGGCCAACTTTGCACCTGTAGGGAATTCCTACAACCCTACTTGGCGGAACCACCTGAACTTTAGTTGGAATCAACCTCCCGTCGGAAATCCGATGTATCAACGCAACTTTCAGCGTTCTCCACTTCCATCTTACCAACAAGGGCAATAACTCAACATTAGAACCTATGAAGGAAATGAAAGAAATGATGAAGGGGATGATGGAATCGCAAAAAGAGATGATCGAATCGCAAAAATGAATACAAGACTCAAACGAGGAGAGAATGAAACATCACGAGACACGCTTGAAACAAACTGAGATGTCCATGAAGAATCAACAAGTCTTTCTTCAAAACTTAGAGAGACAGATGGGCCAACTTTCCAAGCACCTTTCGGAATGATCTTTGGGAACCTTACCGAGCACTACCGAGCAAAACCCTAAAGAATGCAAGAACATAACTTTTTGCTCTGGTAAGATATTAGAACCTTCTTCCCCTAAACATACTAATCCAACTATTTTCGTGCAGGAAAAACATATGATCGAGATTCTCGAGACAACAAACAGAAAAGAAGAAGAAGATCGACCGGAGTAAATATCTCAACTGGAAGAAGAAAATCAACACTAGAAGATATCTTCGAGTCCTAAAGCACCACAACCGAAGATTCTTTTCTTGAACGTTTGAAAATCTCGAAGGATAAAGACGATTTTTACAATTTTCGTTAATATTTTGAAGAAGACTCATGAAGATAATGTAGTTTGTATAACTCTGTTGAAAGGAGGATATATCAAAGGAGATAGAACAAAACACATTTCACCTAAATTTTTCTTTACTCATGAATTTCGAAAAAATTGTGAAATTGATATGCTTCAAATATGGTCGTGTGACAATTTTGTAGATTTATTCACTAAAGCCCTTCCAACTGCAACCTTGAAGAAATTGAGATATAAAATTGGTTTGCGTAATTCAAAGATCTTGAGAATTCATCTCATAAGGAGGAAAAAATACATTATAAAGAATAATGTACTTTTTTTCCTTCACTAAATTTTTTTTCCATAAGGTTTTTATTCAGTAAGGTTTTAACGAGACCTATAACTTATGCAATGGACATCCAAGGGGGAGTGTAATGAATCATGAAGATTCATTGAATTTGAAGATACATTATATTTAGTGGATGTCCATAAAATGATTATGATTATCCCTTAATATCAAAATCATTGATACAATATTTATTGTACAATGGATATTCAAGGGGGAATGTTATAAATCTACTGATTATGTGAATATTCATTGAGGTATCTTATACATTCTATACTTCTTATTTTATCTAGGACTTTCTATTTCTATTTTCTTTAGGATTGTATTCCTATTTTTTTTAGAGTTTTTATCCCTATAAATAGAAGATTTCACAGAATTATTATATACCAGTATTGTACAACATAATACATAAGTAAAATTGTTCTCTATTCTTTCTTTTTATATTATCTCTATTTTCGTCTTTATTATATTAATTTTATAACAAAATTAATATTATAAAATTATTGAATTCTATCATAATTCAATAGGTATAACATTTCAAAATTATATATATAACTTCACATTTTTTATGGTATTTTTGTAATTATACTTAATTTTTAAGATTTTTTTCTCTTTCTTCTTATTATTTAATGTTCTCAATCAAAATATTCAACTATAAATGTTTGGTCCACTTATTAAACAAAAGGCCTAGGGTTATTGAAATTGTGCAGATTAAAAAGTTTGGAGGTTGCTAATTGTGCAGTCGGGCCTCAGTCCCCAATCCCTAGATTTTTAATAGGTATAAGATTGGGGACTGATTGCTAATTGCTATAGTCTTTAAAGATGTTAGGTTTCGTAGTTCAAAATCTAATATCTACTCTTAAAATTATTTATCTTTTTTCTCCGTAAATTCTTATAAAAAAAAGTCTTCTATTAATAAGTTGAGAAAAATATTTTTCCACCAGACTTTTAATTTTGAAATTTTTTATTTTTATACGTGTTTTATCGTGTTGTTTCATATTTTTTTATTTTATTATATTTCTATAAATAATTTGAGTAAATAATCTTTTTGTCGACCTTTTGATTATATAATTTTTATAAGTACTTTGTCGGACTGTTTTATATTATATTATTTAAGTTTATTTCTATTAATAAATTGAGTAAATAGTTTTTCTGCTCACCTTTTGATTTTGTAATTTTAATAACGTTCCATCGTGTTGCTTTATATTATATTTTTTAAAATTTATTATTTTAATTTCTTTCTAATAATAAATTGAGTAAATAATTTAATTTTGTAATTTTATAAACGTTCTGTCGTGTTTTTTATATTATATTAATTTTTATTTATTATTTTCGTTATTTCTATTAATTAGTTAAGTAAATAATCTTTTCACCGACCTTTTGATTTTATAATTTTATAAGGGTTCCATAGTATTGGTTTATATTATATTAATTTCTATTTATTATTTTAGTTTATTTCTATTAATAAGTTAGTAAATAATCTTTCCAACTGCCCCACTACATCTCTAATACTGGGTTTCTTATTACTTTTCCATTTATGGGTTGTATGCATGTCAATGTGATTTCTCTTGAGCCCACTAAAATGTTTGTATTTTAACATTTTTATATGGTTGTACACGTTTTTCCTTTATATTCAGACACTTACCCGTCCGAAGAGATCATTGCAAATCCATATTGATTTTTGCAATAAAAAAGGATTGAGATCTACATATCCTTTTATGGTGTTTCTTAGTTGAACTATTTACCTGAAGTATGTTCCTTTTATGGTATCTATCGATCATACTTATGTCATTCATTATAATTTTTTTTTTTTTTTTTTAGAATTTGCACATTTCATGATGTATTTCTGGTAGCATATGCAATTTGCATGTGTTATTTCATGATTAGTTTTGAGTTCAAATCATTATAACTATCTTGAATGGAAGAGTTTATTAAGCAATAATGTCTTTTGGTTTCTTGGTAGGTGCGGTCTGGCCCGTTGTCTGCTTACTCGCTCCATTCCTGGACCGCGGGAGTAGAGTCTTCGTGGGCTCCCTGTCGTCATTGGGGAAAAATGAGGGTGAAAGACTCTGACGACGGTATACGAAACAAAGTTGCCTCCACTATTTTGAGAGATCACGTTCTGCTAAGAGCCGTTTAATCTCTTTTCACAAGTTCTCGACTTCCTCGGCCCATTGAAAAAATCAATCTAGTAGATTGGGCCAAGCCTCTTTTACCAGATAAAAGAAAGCTCAGAAAGTTAATGGATCCAAGACTAGAAGGACAATACCCACCAAGAGGAGCATTCCAAATAGCTGAACTCATTCTCAAATGTCTCGAGCCCAATCCACTATGGAACAAATATTGGACCCCAAATCAAACTACAACCAGGCGGAGCAGACACCCCACCCACCGTTATAACCGGTCGCCTCTTCAAAAATATCCAAGTGGGCCAAGCGGTGGCGGAAATGGAGCCCGAGCCCATCAACAGTTTCCCGTCAAGTCGTATTAGTAAAACCAAGCCCATCAAGTTTCTCCTTAAAGAATTTTTGTGCCTAATAGTTTGCTGAGAAAGGCCCAAGTAAGTGAGCAACCAAAGTTTAGTTAGATTCTCCCACGTGCTTTTATTGAAGATGTTTTGTAACCCTAGAGATGATTATAGGTTCGATTTTTCTCTCTATTGAAGATAGTGTGTTAAAGTTATTAGTGATTATGTGTTATATAAATATTTATAATTATATATATAATTCAGTTGTTTTGTCTTAAATATTTTTAATAGATTATTCAAGTATAGACGTTTTTTTAATTTTGTAGATATTTTTAACTCTCAATCAGTATGTAAGTACTTATTATCAAGTTAAAATATCTCTTACCATAATTATAAGTATTATTAAAGTGACAGTTACAACATTTAGACTTGTAAAGTGAATAAAATACATTTTATTTAAATTTTATATGCACGTCAATTACTCAATAATTCATTTTAAATTTATAAATTTTACTTAAAATAAAAAGTTTAGAAGATACTTTTACAATAATAAAACTTTGATTAAAATGATTGAAGGTCATATAAGCCCCCAAAATAAAATATAAAGAAAAACAAATAAGAAATTTAAGCATGCAAAAATAGCGTGATGGGGATTCTTGATTTTGTCTTTAGAATTATGATTGCACTCAATAATTATTTGTGTGTGCCCCAGAGAGCCTTCTCCTTCTCCTTCTTCTGCGGCTGTTTTTTGCAGTTTATGATATACCTTTCAATATATATGGTTTTTTTTGCTGAATGGTTGATTTGCATTTCAATAAGATAAACACATACAACGGGTAGAGTAGTACAATAAGAATCAAACAAAAAGAAAAGAGACATCTACTGCTAACTGGGCAGATAGCAGTAGGCTACTAAGTAGGAAAAAAACCAGATTACGAAGGAAGGAGAAACAGAAAGGAACAAAAGAAAAACACAAAATAAACAAAGCTGAACAACTTAGGTGCCTCCCCTATCACACCACGCTGTAGGGGGGAGTAGAGCTGGTTCCAAGTAACCGGTGAGAAGGTTCAGTTTGCCCCATTTGGCGATGTTATGCGAGCACCGATTGCAGTCTCTCGGTATAAATTCAATGCTCCATAGACCATGCCTTATAAGTAGATCCCGACCTTTGATCAAATTAGATTTTGCTTTCCAATCCTTAAACTTTTCTAGGCCCTTGAGTGCCATAATCACGAAGAGGGCATCCCCCTCAAACACAACCTTACCTACATTGAGTTCGGAAGCAATTGTGAGTGCTTGAATAGCCGCTTCCGTCTCCGCACAATAAGCATTCGGGGACACAAAGTGGTTGATCCAAGCTCCTCTGATGTCTCCTTCAGAGTTCCGAAGCACACATGTCGTAGTAGTCGCCCCTCCCATGTGAGTTGCATCAAAGTTGATCTTTAGGTAGCCAGCTAGGGGGAGAGCCCAACACGTGAATTCATTACCCAGACCACCTGCACCATTCTTCCTCTTTGCCTTCACCATACCTTTCCAATATTTCCTGTGAAGTCTATTGATGGACTTGGAAACCTCCTCCCAATTGGGCTTGACATTGTTTCTCCAGATGTTGTTGCGCTCCTTCCACAATCTCTCGAAAGCAGTAATAAAGAAATGTCCCATTTGCTCCTTGGTGTCGGTAGGCAACTGGAAAGGGTTACTCTTGCCCAGGAGAAAAGAAATCCATTCTACAAGGTGTTGAAATCTATCCAACCTAACATGCCATGGTGAGTTCCACCATATTAACCTACTAACATTACAATCCAAAAGCAGATGGTGAATGGATTTAGAGTCCTCCTGACATAGATAGCATGAGTCGTCAGCAGCTGACAGAATAGCGCTAAGTCTATCGAGTGTGGGTAGTGCTTTACTGATGGTTCTCCAGATTAGAACTTTGTGGCGATTGTGTAAACTTGAGCTCCATATAATCTTCCAGATATTCCCTCTATCTTGGTTGGGGGTGCATCCTTTACTACGTAGAATACACTCGTAGGTTGAACTCACCGTAAAATACCCTGTCGTAGTGGGTGTCCAAATGAGTTCGTCTTGCTCCCTATCAAAGATGGGAGTATGAATAATAGAGTCTCTGACAGACCGGGGAAATATCCTAGAGATCTTAGCTAGATCCCACGAAACTCCATCTGGCTGCATTAACTGTCCAACATAGAAGAGGTTGTTGGGGAGGGGCGTATCATTAGGAATGGTAAAATTGGGGAGCTGTGGTATCCACGGGTCTTCAAGAATAGACACACTTGAATTCCTGCCCAGTTGGTAGCAAATCCCCGTTTTCAACAGCTTGCTACAAAACTGAATTCCACTGGAGTCACAGTGGATTGTATATCCAAAAGCTTCCGTCCTCGCAATTATTTAGATCTGATAAGCTGAACCCATACCTTGTTAGGAGTCGTACAAATGTGTCATGCAAGCTTGGTAACTAAAGCTTTATTCATATCGTGGAAATTCCGCAGTCCCAAGCCTCCCATACATTTAGGTGTACATACTACCTCCAAGCATTTCAGGCACAATTGTCGCTTCTGCTGCTCGTCATGACCCCATAAAAACCTTCTAACCATACCATCCATTTGTTTAGCTATCCCCCGGGGAAGAAGAAAAGCTTGCATGGTGTATACAGGAATGGTCTGCGTCACCGACTTGGCAAGTACTAACCTTCCCGTCATTGATAGTGCCTTGTGCTTCCATCCTGCGAGTTTAGAATGTAGCTTGTTAACCAACCCCGAGAATTCTTTTGACTTAGACTTAAATTTGCAAAAAGTATGTCCGAGATATTTGGAAGTGTGATCACATTCCTTCATTTCTAGTAATGCACATATTTCCGTTCGAGTAGACTTTTGCACGTTTTTACTGAAGTGGATATTAGACTTTCTAAAGTTTATAGCTTGTCCGGTCCAGCTGCAATACTGAAGAAGAATGTCTCTAATCACACCTGCTTCTTGTTCCTTAGCCTGACAGTAGATAACAAGATCATCAACATACATTAAGTGTGTAATCTTTGGGTGTGTTCTGCTGATTTTAACTCCGTTAAGCTTGCCTTGCTCCTCAGCTCTTGCTAACATTCTTGAAAGAATGTCCGAGAGAATGGTAAACAATGCCAGTGACATCGGATCGCCTTGCCGTAAACCCCTTTCAGCACTGAACAAACCAAAAGGCGCCACATTGATCAACACTGAGAATGTGGTCTTGCTAATGCAGTTGGAGATGAGCCGACAGAAATCATCAGTGAAGCCTAGTTTTCGCAAAACAATATCAAGCACTTCTCATTCAACCCTATCATACGCCTTAGCAAGATCAATCTTGATTGCCATGACTCCGAGTTTGCCTTTTTTGTTGTTCATATAGTGCATCACTTCGTGATTGATGATGTTATTATCTCTAATTGAGTGATGAGGAATGAACGCTGCCTGGTTTGGATGGATAATATCTGGCAGAATTTGTCTAATTCTACCCACGAGAATCTTAGAAGCAATCTTAGAGAAAACATTGCATAGCGCAATCGGGCGGAATTGCTCCACCTTTGCTGCCCCTTGGATTTTAGGAATTAGTGCAATGAACGTGTGATGGTGTGCCTTATTCATCATACCTGTCATGAAGAACTGCTAAATTTCTGCAACTACTGCTTGTCCAACAATGTCCCAATAGGTCTTGTAGAAGGTTACTGTCATTCCGTCGGGTCCCGGGCTTTTATAGTTGCCCATAGAAAATACAGCCCTTCGAATCTCCTCTTGTTCTGGTATCGCCATCAATGCTTGATTCTGCCTCTCTGTCACGCAATTTTGAACTAGATAGTCGATCTCACACGGACAAATTGGATGGTCACTGGTAAATAGTTTCCTGAAGTACATCTCAAACTCCTGCCCTATCGCTGTGTGGTTGGTAATCCAATTATTGCAGGAATCATTGATACAGTTCACAGCATTGTACATGCGATGAATGATAGTGGTTAGATGGAAATAGTGGGTGTTTGCATCGCCTTCTTCTAACCATCTAGACTTTGCCTTCTCTTTCCAATGGATTTCTTCTCTCTTGAGTAACTCGTCTAACTCCTCGGTCGCAATTTGTTCTTTTACAACTCGTAGATGATCAGGTGTACTGCCTTGCAAGTCCTCAATCTTGCTCTTCAGTTCTTTGATTTTCCTTTGGATGTTGCCAAAGGATTCCCGGTTCCACTTCTTCAGCGACAGCTTGGTATTCTTTAGCCTAGAAAGGAAAGACACGCTTCGATTCCATGCTTCACTGATCACAAATCCAGTAGCAGGATGGGTCGTCCACATAGCTTCAAACTTGAAAGGTTTGGGTTGGGAAGGCCTAGCAGCCACCATGTGAATCAGTAGTGGACGGTGATCCGAATGTATTGCTTGGAGATGAGTGATTGTAGCTTCCTGAAACCGTATCTTCCATTGTGCATTGGAGAAGCCTCTGTCCAGTCTTTCCTGGATGTTGAACGATCCTCGTCGTCTATTCGTCCAGGTGAAAGGACTACCCACAAACCCTACGTCAATCAGGCCTAACTGGTTTACGATCGCGTTGTGACCTCCATTGCTTGAAGCCCCTACTGGTAAACCTCCTTTCTTATCCTTATGGTCGAAGACCATGTTGAAATCTCCAGCAATAAACCATGCACCTTGGAATGCCTGACTCACAGATACAATGCAATCCCAAAATTGTTGACGATTGCTAGGAGTTGGTGGTCCATAAATTAGTGTTAGCTTCCAAGGCTCAGCATCCAGATGGTCCTAAATGAGTGTATTAATAACATGTTGATTAGATAAAACAATAGACAAACGAACATGAACTTTCCACATGAGAAGTAGACCTCCAGTTGTCCCAACAGGAGGAACAGATTCATAAGTAGAAAAACCTAATCTAGCAAGCAGTGAACTAACCTTAACTAGGTCGCTACATTTAAGTTCAGACAAAAAAATTAAACTGGGCTTGTGAGAGTTGTTGAGCTCTCTCAGGTATCGAATTGTCGCAGGACGCCCTATCCCACGACAATTCCAGCACAGAGTGATCATGGTTGAAGGCGGGGTTGAGCCGCTCCCGCCTCCTCAAAATAACGCTGTGAACCTACCTCCGTTGTATCAACTGGAATTTCCTCGATACTAATATCTGCACTACGCCGCATTCCTCTCTTTCTAGCCATTTGTTTCACATGAATAAACCTTCTGCAAGTTATTTCCACCCTATCCAACAATGCTTCATCATGTGCTTCCATGTCCGGCACTTCAACTTGACCTTTGGTCACTGGAACGATGCAAAGACGGGCTAGAACTTCCTGCATTTCTCCATTACCAATCATTTTTAGTCTTTTGGGCCCTTTTGCTTCTCCACTTGACCTACACTTCTTGGGTAGCCTTCTTTCTTCCGATGGTATATGTTGTGTCCATGGATTCTTCAAAATGGACTTAGACATTTGAAATTCTGGAAACATATTGGGTTGGAACCTGTGGGATTGGGTATCATGGGACAAGGAGGGTGGGTTTTGAGCTGGGCTGGCTGAGGGGGCTTTCAGGGTAGGAAATTTCGGGTGAGATAGGGTTACCATAGGTTTTGGTGAGAGAGTTCTGCTGCTTAGGTCCACCTGCCTCATCAATGTCAACAGGGGAGGGGTTGACTTGTTGATTTGTGATATCGCCGAAAGGTTTTCTGTTTTGGTGAAACAACTGCTTGGTTGAGTGGCTCGACACTGAGAGTTTGGGTGTGTCAGTGTAGGTCTTTCCTTGTACAGCATTCCTCGTTTTTGGGGGTGAGGAGATAGTACCTTCTGTTACCTTTTGTTTGGTTGAGTTGACGTTGGCTCTGTGAGTGTACTGTATGCCCAGAGGTAAAGCTCTGTTGTGGGGTCCGAATCGTTGGCACGCTTCATCGTTCTCGGGAGGCGGGAGTAGTTGCTCCGAACAAGCTTGTTCGATGTGGTTGATGATACCACACCAGTAGCAGAAGTCGGATAGTTTCTCGTACCGGAAGCTGATCCATAACCATGTCTCGTCTTCTCTACGAATGTGGCAGCCTGTCTTGAGCTGGGTGGTGATATCGATTTCAACTTGGATGCGGACAAATTTCCTGGCCCTTATTCCGAAATCTGCTTCTTCGATATGTAGGATTTTCCCCAAAAAAAACTCCTATCTTCCTTGTATTTAGTTCATTCATACGGTTCAATGGCAAATTGTGGATTTGAATCCAGTATTTGCAGGTGTTGAACTGAATTTCATCAAGGCTCAGTTCTGGCTGCCAACTTTGCAAACTTAGCGTAGCTCCTTTAACTGCCCAAGGGCCAGAATTTAGAATAAAATCCCTACCTGTGGGGTTAGAGAACGTGCAGACGACCGTATTGATATCAATCGTCTTTATTTGAATAGCTTCTCCCATATTCCAAGCCGTTTGGAGAACTGCAATGATGACTTTGTTGTTTATTTATTTTGTTAGTAATGAGTCTGCCCACCAAGGACAATTCGCTGAAGGAGTTGTCTTCATGGTCATTGAATGTCAGATCTAGGAAGTTGTCTGGAGTAGAAGAATAATGGGTGTTGCCTAACATGGTTGGATCAGATTGGAGTGAGGATAACTGTGTGAAGTGAATTTGTGATGAAGAAAAGATCTTCGAAAGTGAGCCTATTCAAGGCTGATTAAGGACATCTCTTAGAGAGATGTGAGAGAATTCTACCCTTCTAGAGAGAGAACGAATTTTGTGCTCACTCAATTTATTTTCAATATATATGGTTTTACACTATGAACACCACACATGAAATGATGACAGCTCAAGAATGGCTATTTGAGTTATCAGTAATATTTCACTTATGTGTTTTCATATATATATATATATAGTCTCTATAATAACAAGGTCTCAACTAATTTATATTTTTTTCTTATGTTCTCATGAAAAAAAAGAACCTTAAAAAAAGTCTCCAACAGTTTTCTCACCATTTTTTCAGTACACACACAGAGTTTATTAAGCAATAATGTTTTTTGGAATTAATTTGGATATTATCGGTTAATAATAGTTAATCTTAAAAAATTACTCCATTATTACATCACTGCTTATGTCATTTTCCAACGTGTATTTAATTAAATTCGAATTTTCTTAGGAAGAAAAAGAAAAATAAATAAATAAATGTGATCGGCGACCACGGATTTGCACCTTCTTACTCAATTGCTACCATGGCATTCATTGAAATAAAAATTAAGATATAAATTCAACCGTTATTAAATTACATTATTGAGATAAAATAAAATTAAAAAAATCAATTTTTTTACTTTTAATATCTCAAATTTATAATATTTCAAAATTATAAATAAATATTACTATCAAATTGAATTTTATTATTAATTTATAATTAAATTTAAACATTAATATAATACAAAATATGTATAAAAAAAAAGAAAATTTATTTTTGTGACATGACAAGTCTAATGCCAACAAAATTCAAAGCCAAAATAGTACTCTAAAAAGTTGATATTTGTCTCGTTGAAAAGACGTTTATCTTTTGGTTGAAATCGGATCTATAGTATTAAACTAATCAAAAGGATGTACAACTATACAAAACATGCCAAGCAGATACCTAAATAAACTCCCCATGCCAAGCAGAAAGAAGTTCCAGTATCTTCCTAAGACCTCTTTCCACCAAGGCATAGCGGTTTTCCAAAAATCTAGCAGAACCATATATACCAGAGGTATGATTACACCACAGTTCATATACCATCTGACGGAATACATATCCCCAACTAGGATGGCTACCAGCCATAGCAGCAGACATGCACACATTAGTAGAAATCCAAACCTTAATATTCGTATATCCAAAAAAGGGTCTCCACAGCTCCTTAGCCAGCAGCAGTTGCCACACACGTTGTGAACGAGCGCAGTCCCGCAGCAGGTGAAGAGCTGTTTGGTTACCCCTATCACACCAGTCACATCTCGGCGATGCAACAATCTGTCGTCGCCAAAGAAGCTCTGTCGTTGGTAGAGCATCATGCATGCACATCCACAGCGTGAACGATGCACTGGCCGGTCCTCTAAACTTCCAAATCCTACACCAGGTGCGTGATTTGAACATTTGCAAGTTGTTCAGTAGGCACCTTCTCACCGAGGCAGTTGTGAACTCACCATATTCTGTCAACCCCCAGTAGGGCCTATCCTCCTGCTCCTCTCTACACCCTGGCACTGCTCGGACCATGGCATCAATTGCTTCCCGTGGTAACCACTTCCGTAGGTCCTGGAGCCGCCAACCTACACCCGAATCCCACCAGTCCTCCACCGTCTGCCACAGCATAGATGGATGGACTTGGGAGTGAGCTAGCTGTAGCAGCGGCCTGTCTATGCACCAGCTATCCAGCCAAAACAAAATCCCCCTGCCATTCCCTACTAGCCATTTCATTCCCAATTTGGCGAGCGGTACCACCTTCAGCAGCCCCCGCCAAAGGCATGAAGCATTACGGGCGTTGCAACCTTCATTCAGTGCACCCCAACCTCCATATTTACCCAGCAGGACCATGGAGCTCAACTCGTGCGGATTGCAGAGCACTCTCCAAATTAACTTGCAGAGCATCACCCGATTCGTTTGCTCCAAATTGGGAAAACCTAAGCCCCCAAACTGCTTCGGACGACATAGCTTTTCCCATGCTACCGTGTGTAGCTTACGTTGAGCCACACCATGACCCCAAAAGAAGCACCGACACAGTTGTTCCAACTTTCCAATGATACCCTTCGGAACTATGGCAGACTGCATGGTATAAATGGGTAATGCCGCCAGTGTGGTTCTCAACAAAATTGCTCGAGCTGCCCTCGATAGGAGCTTCATTTTCCATCCTGCCAAGCGCTGGTTTGCCTTATCTAGCAGGTATTGGTAGTTCTTCAGCCGGGGATGCCCATGTAATAGCGGAATCCCCAGGTAAGTACCCAAATCAGCTGTGGGCAAGATTCCAAATTCAGAGCATATGACGTGGCGTAGGTACACTGGTGTATTTGGTGAGAACCAAACCCTGGACTTATGCCGATTAACCCACTCTCCTGAGATCTCGCAGAAGCTGGTCAAAACATGTTGCATCTTTCGAGCCTGAGAGAAAGACACCTCCCCACACAACAGTAAGTCATCCGCGAACAGAATATGAGAAATCCTCGGACAACTTGGTGCAATGGAAACTGGCAGCCATCGCCTCTCCTGAACCTCCCGGGAAATCACTTGCCCCAAGACCTCCATACACAATACAAACAAATATGGGGAGAGAGGGTCCCCTTGTCGTAGTCCCCGTGACGGTGTAAATGGTTGTAGTGGTACCCCATTCCAACATACTGATAGAGTCGCTGAGGAAATCGTATTCATGATTAACCCCCGGAAGGTTGGACCAAAGCCCGAGTGTTGCAACACTGCCATAAGAAAGCCCCAATCAATCCTATCATATGCTTTCTCCAGGTCCACCTTAATGATACACCCCGCCTTTCGACCCTTCTGCCGCATAAGCGAATGAATCAATTCCTGGGCTATGATGACATTGTCAATTGTCGACCTTCCAGGAATAAAGCTAGATTGTCCCGGCCCCGTAAGCTTCGGCATCACTGGTTTTAGTCGGTTTACCAACACCTTCGAAATAATCTTAGCCAGCACATTGCAGAGGGAGATTAGCCGAAACTGGCCAAGTGTCTCAGGGGACTGGCATTTAGGGATCAAACAGATGGTCGCTTCATTAAGTCCCTTCGGCAACACGCCCGTAGTGAATATCGGCTGCAAGAACTCCACCACCGATGGACCCACGACATGCCAATACCTTTGGAAAAAGCTTGGGGGAAAACCATCCGGCCCAGGGGCCTTATGCGGTCCCATTTGAAAGAGGGCCTGCTCAATTTCATTCGCAGACACCGATCTATTTAAGCTAAGCACCTCTCTTGGGTCTAACTCCGAAAAACTCCAACCAGAACTGTCCAGTGGTGAGGTTGGTCCTTTCGTGTAAAGATTTGAATAAAACTGGCGGATCATCTCCTTCAAAACGTCCTCATCTTCCTGCCACTGACCATTCTCATCCTTCAGGCTGCCAATGATATTCTTCCTTCGGCGTGCCACTGTGGAGATGTGAAAGAAGCGTGTATTGTTCTCCCCTTCTCGGAGCCACCGAACTCTTGACTTTTCCTTCCAAAAGACTTCCTCCTGCAACAACAGCTCCCCTAACTCCTGCTGGAGTTTGGCCTCCAACTTCCGCAAATACAGGTTCTTGGAGTGGCAGATGGCTCGCTGTATCCCCCCCAAGCGGGCTCGGCACCTATTCTTCTTGTCCAAGAAACCACCGTAGACATACTTCTTCCACCGCTTCACTTCCTCCCAGAAAAACTGCAGTCTCGTTGGAAGGTCAGTCGTAGCCGTTGTTGCCCAAACCCTCTGGACTAACTCTTCAAAACCTTCTGCCTCATACCAAGCTGCTGACAGGCGGAAGCCCTCAGGGCGGCTTCTCCTCCCCCCTGCTGCCCGTGGCCTCACCAAGAGTGGCACATGATCAGATCTCATTCTCGGGAGATGCCAAACACCGGTATCGGGGAATAAGGATAGCCATTCCTGGTTGTAGAGTGCTCTATCCAGCCGTTCCTTAAATTTGCTCGACCCGTCCTCATGTTATCCCAAGTGAACTGAGGACCAATAAATCCGAGGTCCATTAGTGCACAGACTGAAATCATCCTGCCAAACATCCGCTGTCCAAGAGGTCGTGCTTGGCAGCCCCCTTTCTTCTCTGAAGCCCGCAGAATCTGGTTAAAGTCTCCAACTAGAAGCCAAGGCAGGCAGATTAATTCACCCAACTTCTCCAAATAAGACCACAAAGCAGAGCGAAAAGCCAACTTCGGAGAAGCATAGATAGCAGTTAACAGCCACGGTGGCCCCCCATTACCGTACACAATCACATTCACAAATTGGTCGTCCATAGACACCAGCTCCAAATTCAAATTCATGTTCACCTGCGACCATAAAACCCATATACCCCCGGCGAAACCGTCAGCTTCAGCCACCAAAAAAATTCAAAAACGGAGTTTGTGTAAGAAAATTATGTATGCAAGAACTATCCACACGTGTTTCAAGCAAAACTAAGATGTCCGGAGCAGTAGTATTAATTAAATCCAGGAGGTGTCTTACAAAATTTTTGGAACCTGCACCTCTGCAGTTCCAAGATACAATCCGGGGCAAATGCATTAACGGGGTTTCCCAAGGTCCCCTTCCACCTCTCCGGTGGTGGCCGTACTACCCACATCCACTTGCTTACCAGTTGCATTCGGACGAGGTCCTACCCCAGTGCCAGCTCTGGACGAGGAAGCGTCGTTGCCCTTAGCTCTTGCTTGCAAATCGGGGCCCCTCCCGCCCCTCTTCACCTTGCCTCTGGTTGTAAGAGAACCTGGTTCTGGTACCGGGCTATGAGCCTTCCCAATCTTCATCACCGAGTTGGGCCTTGTGAGGTCCTGGATCTGCTGCTTCAGATGCTGAACCGTTGTCTCCAAATCCTCTCCCTCCGGCAGGCCTGTCAAGACCTGGAAACCAGGCCGACCTTGTTGAGGTACCTGGGTCGGGCCTCCCTTCATCTCGGCCCTAAGGGCTGCCCCCTGATCCAACGGGCCGCTCTTAGCCGAAGCCCCTTGCTGGCCCATTCCTCTAGTTGGGGTTGCTGCGCCCTCCGGTTGTGCTGACGACGAAGCTCCCCCTGCCCTAGCTGTCGTTTGTCGATGGCGCCGACTATTGTTCCTGGGCAACATCCAGGGACCAAAACCCGTAGCTTCTTTCGGTGGAAGCAGCGGCGGCTGAGCATCCCCTCTATCCGACTTGGCCGTAGCTGGACACATGTCTTGCTTGTGGCCATAACGGCCACATCCAAAGCATATGAGGTGGAGGCCCTCATATTCTACTCTTTGTAGACTGCCTAACACCTTGATGACAGGCACCAAGGGAGCATTCAAATCAATCTCCACGCAAACTCTTGCATACCGTCCTCGGGAGGCAGCTGCAGTCGTATCGTCCACCTTAATGGTCTTCCCGATTGCATCTCCCATGTACGATAGAACCTCTTCATCAAACAGCTCAATGGGCAGCTCGGGAAAACGAACCCAAACCAACGTTGAAGAGATAGTCTCCGTTGACGGCCTAAAATTCGGCCGCCACTTGGTGACGGTTAGATAGTGTCTCATTACTATCTAGGGACCGCCCTCTAACACCCTCAGATAATCCTCCCGTGTAAATAAACGTGCCAAGAACAAACCATGCTCCATATCTATTAGCTCGTAACCCCACTACAGACCCCATAAGGTCGACGTCCGCTGCTGGAGAACACGAAGGTTGACTGTCTTTCCGAGGAGCTTCAGTATCAAGGCTCCCCTCCACGGGCTGAACAAACTCATGTACTTGTCCTTAGGAATCTCAACCTGACGGGGAGAGAGAGTGTTTTCCGCCTCCTCACTGCCTTCGGTAGAGAAGAGTGCATCTACACCCTCAAAACGCACCTCCTCATCTTCTCCTGTATAAAAACTCAGGGGATGGTTACTCTCACTTCTACCTCCTAATACCTCTGAGAAGGTCCGTGTACCCCACCCCTGAGCCATATCCGAATCCTCCAATGGTTGGTGGTTGTCATCTTCAATAGAGTCCATCTCAGTAATGAAATCCATGTGGGTAGTTGACTCATGCTTTTTCAATTTTTTGTTTACTCTAGTAGTGGGATCTTGGTCTCCGGTTGTGGGTACAGTTGTGGCTGCCATGGAAAGCTGTGTGAAGGAAAGCCACATGTTCTAGAGAGAAAAAGTCAAAAACCCTTTTCTCCCTAAAAGACGTTTATCATGTGATATATATATATATACACGCATATAATTTTACTTATTTATTTTGCCTGACTTACTAGGTTTCTAATTCATGAACTATATATATATATATATATAAGGACATGGATTTGTGTGTGTTTGGTTTGAAAATTTTGAGCAAAAATTGACTTTCCTAATATTTACATAAAATTATTTTCTTTCTTTTTTTTCATACAAAAAAATGAAAATAAAATTGGATAAAATATAAAATATTTAACATACGACTTTTCTTGATTATAGGTCGTGGAATCCAATTATCTGTATTGGGACTTAATGTTATTTTGTTATTTAGCACGTTCTCCTCGTGTTTTTTTTTTCAAATATTATTAAAATTTTGTTTTTATTTATTTAATCTTTTCATCTCCTGAGTTAACGAATTAATGTTGTATAAATTTGGGGGCAATATATTTTTTTAATATTAATTTATTGAACGTTTTCAGTAAGTTAAATTTAGAAATTAATGTGTTAGTGTAGATGGCATCCACGTGTACTTAGTTGGCTAAGTCAAGTTACAGACTTTATGCATAAGCTTTACTAGGAGAAACAGTCAACCAAAACTTAATTAAGAGCAGAGTATATATACATATATACATATATACATATATACATACATATATATATATATATATATATATATATATATATATATATATATATATCAATAATTAATGACTACAAATGACTAAATTTAAATTCTCATGTTCGTCATACAACATATTATTATATTTATATATCCATAATATATATATATATATATATATATATATATATTAATCAACCTGATTCGAGTTAACGGAGTTAAATTTTTTATTAATAATATTTGGAGTTTGAATTTTATGTATTAAAAAACATATGTAATGAAAATTTTTTTATGAGTCTAAAAGAATTTAAATTAGTTTATTTAAATTTGGATCAAAGTGATTAACGAGCTTAAATAAATTATATTTTATATATATATATATATATATATATATATATATATATATATGTTGGGTTTGTGGAGGCTAGATATTTTTGGGCTTGATTTGTTGTTGGCCCGTCCCATGTTATGAAACCCTAGATGCACTCTTCCTATATATATATATATTGTATACTTGTACTTGTATGGTAGACCACAAGTGAAATAAAGAAATCCCTCATGTTGCAGCCGTGGACGTTATTTGTGTGTGTTGTGTGTTTAATTCCTAAGAAGTGGTATCAGAGCCTTGGTTGTACAACACGAGAGCATAAATTGCGTTACTGATATAAGATTGCATAATTACGGTTCGAGAATAGAGCTTCCACGGCTTCCCGAAATAATTCTCCGTGGAATTGTTGAATGCTTCCGGTTCGGCAATTATGTTGGAGAATTGGATAGAGAATCCGGTCGGTTCGCCGATGTCCTTGCAGCCGTGAGCGGTGATTGTGTTTTTCTGATTTGGTAAGCCTTTTCTGGCTAGGATTTGGCAGCTGCGCGTAATTCGAGACGAAAAGAAAAAAAAGGAAAGAAAAAAAAAATATAGAAATTCAGTCAATTTTTTTTCCTCTCTTCTTAGTTGGATTGTGAGCCGTGTTTTATTTTTTTATTTTTGGTGCACAGTGTTTTGCCCAAATTTTTCTGACGAAATTATCTAGATCTGTAATTAGTTGTACCGGGGGTCTCGTCTAGTCGTTTGAGATGGCTGAAGACGGGAAGTACCGAATTGAGAAATTCGATGGTACAGATTTCAGTTGGTGGAAGATGCAAATTGAAGATTTGCTGGTTCAGAAAGATTTGGACGTGGTATTAGGTGACAAACCAGAAAAGATGTCGGATGCAGATTGGGCAAGTTTGGATCGGAAAGCAATGTCCGTGATCCGTCTCTCGTTGACCAAGAATGTTGCGTTCAACATTCTGAAGGAGAAGACAGCAAAAGGCATTATGGAAGCGCTGTCTAACATATACGAGAAGCCATCTGCAGCAAACAAGGTTTTTCTGATTAGAGAGCTGGTGAAAACAAGAATGAAAGAAGGCACTTCAGTTACCGAGCATATCAACAAGTTGAATTCGATCTTAACCAGACTTGCGTCAGTGAAGATTAAGTTCGATGATGAAGTTCAAGCTTTGCCTGATAGTTGGTCCAGAACGGTTACAGCGGTTACCGGTTCAGTGGGACCCGATGGATTCACTTTCGATCAGATTCGAGATCTCGTTCTTGGCGAGGACGTCAGAAGAAAGAGTTCTGGGGAGTCATCTGGTGAATTGTTACATGTTGGCAGAAGCAGAAGGAATAGCAGAGGTAGTGGGAGCAAGAACAGACAAAGGAGTCAGTCGAAGACTCGTGATAGCTCAGGTGTAACGTGCTGGAAGTGCAAGGAGGTGGGGCATTTTAGGAATCAATGCCCGAAAGACAAAGTGAACATTGCAGAAGACTCCGCGGACGAGGATCTCTTTATTTGTTGTGCGGAGAGCAATGTGGATTTCTGGGTTATGGATTCTGGTGCTTCATTTCATGCTACCCACAGCAGTGAGGCATTGCAGAATCTGATTGTTGGGGACTTTAGAAAGATAAGACTAGCCGACGACAGAGCTCTTGATGTGACGGGCATGGGTGACATAGTGTTAAAGACGCCTGCCGGTTACTGGACTTTGAAGGATGTCAGGGTCGTTCCAAGTTTGACAAAAAATTTGATTTCTGTCAGGAAGTTGGATGAACAGGGACACGAGGTGAAGTTCGGAAATGGGCAGTGGAAAGTCGTCAAGGGAAATC
Source organism: Asclepias syriaca (assembly GCA_027405835.1). NCBI lineage: Eukaryota > Viridiplantae > Streptophyta > Magnoliopsida > Gentianales > Apocynaceae > Asclepias > Asclepias syriaca. The sequence continues at coordinate 2,026,152 of CM049934.1, read as the reverse complement.
TTGTCATGGTCCGCGGAAGAAAGAGTGGTTCGTTGTATATGGTCGGATTACCGTCTGAGGGAGTGACCGTCCCAGTTCAGAAAACAAACAAAGTCCGGTTCACAGAATCTCGTGGGCAGAAGAGGGCTGTCCTTGCAAGAGGAAAACCTAGAGCCACAGGTCAGATTCAGGATGAACGAGCGAGGAAAGGTTCAAGGAGGCCAGTCAGAGGTATTTGTGGCAGTGGGAGCTCAGGTGGTGCTTCAGCCAATGTTCCTAGAAGACAGTATTCCAGTTGTTGAAACACCTTCAGGAAATTTCTTGTTGAGTATGGAGAGTGTTTGTTCTCAGGATATTCCAGGATCCGGCAGTGCGCGTTTGCAGTGGGAGCCGGTAGGGACCGAGGACGAGTCAGGGGCAGGTTTAGCCGTGACTGATGTGTTGGAGCTCCGGTATTGATGGATAAAACAAATATAGTAAATACAATGAATCTATTTATGGCATATATTATAGAATGATGGTTGAGATTTGGTAAAACCTCACTGAATTTGTTTATTTTGGTAAATTTATTGCTGCATTGACTTAGATCGGCATGTATAAATTGGGATATATCTATATATATATGGTAAAATGACGCAATAAATATTAACGAAATTTATGTAAAAGGTAGTTGACTAAATTTTGAGATTGGAGACGTAAAACAAGGTTTGTATATATATTATTATAAATAATTTAATAATATTAAATATTAAAATAATCTCACATATTTAAAAATGTGATTTAACAAAAAAAAACTCGAATTTCTATTTTAAAATATCTTAAACAAAATTTTATGTTTGTAAACGAAATAATAGTCACTTTCGTCTAAGTCGAAGGAGTTGAATTTAACATTTATAATATTTTCAAGTTCAAATTTTATCCACACAAAAAATAAATATAAAAAGAATTTTTTTTAATAAAGTTAGACGCGATTACGAGGTTAAAAGTAGACTAATAAAAAGTATGTATTTTTTTTAAAATATATAAATTAAATGCCTCTCAAATCGTTATACAAAGGGTCCATATTTATTAATGGTGAATATATATATATCATGATCAGCAAAGGGTCCAACTTGGAGAAAAAGTCCAGCAAAGAAAGACCGGGTACATCATGATCATTTCTATGCAAAAACAAAAAGAATAAAGACAACAAACTTCGCACGTAGTTTTGTTTTTTTTATTTTAATTTGTGTAAATTTTACTTATAATTTAATTTTTAAAAGTATTAAAAGAGAATTTTTAAAAAATATATATTTTTTCATTTATTTAGAATAAAATTTTAATTACCTATATATATATATATATATATATATATAAATGGAAACCTGTCTGCCTTTCTGATTTCATTTCTCCTCTGTTTCCTTCCTTCTCCTTCTTCTCTCCTTCCTTAGAACTTCTCTCAATCCAAAAAGTGAAAATATCAGCAAAAAAGGAGAAAGGAAATTCAAAGAGATCACTGAGTGATAGATGGGCAACTGTTGGCCTAAACCTGAAGATAGCCTTCCAATCACTCACAAACCACCCAGTCCAGGTAATATTATATATATAGTTTTCAAATTAGGTTCTGAATTTTTCAAATTTTGATTTTGCCGCTGGAAAATTCAATTTAATTTGGTAATATGTTTACGAATTGATGAAATTGATTCTGTAATCTGTATACGTACTGCAGAGTCAAAGCCGGTCAAGGATCGGAACAACAAAATTAGTCACGAGAATGATTTCGCCGGTGGCCGCGGCGGAGGAAGCGATCGTCAGCAGCGGGAGGCGGCGGCGAGGGCGAGGGCGAGGGCGAGTGATAATTGTGATGAAGGAATTGGAGGAGAAATAAGTGAAGGTAGTAATAATAATAATGGGAGAATCATAACTCCGAATTTGAAGATGTTTACATTTGGAGAGCTGAGAAGTGCGACCAGAGATTTCAGGCCGGATACGGTGGTAGGCGAAGGCGGTTTCGGTAGGGTTTTTAAAGGCTGGGTTGATGAGAAAACTTATGCTCCCTCCAGAGTTGGTGTTGGAATTCCTGTTGCCGTTAAGAAATCTAATCCTGATAGTGAACAAGGACTCAAAGAATGGCAGGTAATTCCTTCATTAATTCAAATATTCTCAAATCATCATAATTTCTTCTTCAATTTCAGTTTATATTTCCATATCATATGGTATTTATTTGTTGAGATATAAATTTAAGTCAAAATAATATTAAATTTGTCTAATATATAATAATTTCAAATACGGGTAATTTAAAATTTGCGTAAAAACAAAACCATTTTTTTTCCCATATTAGAGATCATAATGAGCAGTTCCATGTGTTTCTATATCTTTGCTTGCCTAACATTTTACTGAGGAAAATTTTTTTTTTGAAACATTTAGAGCAAAAAGGGGGTTTTGTGGACTGACTTCTTTACAATCGTCAGAGAATTAAATCCATAGCTGAATAAATTGATTGGGATAAACTGAGTTGACTTCTTCATTTCATTTAAGCACATAGCTGGCGACCAACTTGATTATATATATATATATATATATTACAATTAATTAATACTGAAACCACTAAACTTGTCTTTTTATCAGTCTGAACGTCTGAACACATACATACATGTAACCATTTTTATTTATCTTTTGTTTATTGTCTAACTTTATTATTATTATTATTATTATTATTATTATTATGTTCACTTCTGTTCATACTAGAATTCCTTAATCACCATCTTCTTGCTGTACAGTGTGTTTGAAAATTGGATGACTTTAGGGAAAGTCAGTTCGGCACATGTATTGACTTCACATACACATAAATCCATACATATATATTTATATAATATATGTATATGTGACTGTGAAATCAAAATTGACTTGTTCATTTCTTGAGTCGCAAGACCATAATACATAAATGGAGGAAATTGGAAGTATTTATTGTTGTGAATGGTCAAAAATTGGTTATAAAATATTCTAGTTTAATTGTATAAAATTTGGAGTAAATTTTTTTTAAAAAAAAAAAATTATAAGGGTTTGAAAAGAAAAACATCAATAAATACATCTTGATTTTTTATTAAAAAATGAGGTATATATAAATGGAGGTTGAGTGATTAAACATATTGTTATTCTCATGCATGGATTTAATAAATTATTTACTTGGTTTGTGCAGGCAGAAGTAAAATTTTTGGGGAAATTCAGTCATCCAAATCTTGTAAAGCTGCTTGGCTATTGTTGGGAGGACAAGGAATTCCTTCTCGTCTATGAGTACATGCAAAAGGGAAGCTTAGAGAGTCATCTTTTCAGAAGTAAGCAAAACACATGCACTTTCTCTCTCTCTCTCTCTCTGCATCTATATATATATATATATATATATATATATATATATATATATATATATATATATATATACACACAAACGTATTAGTGTAAGAAAAATTAAATATATATATATATATATATACACACAAACGTATTAGTGTAAGAAAAATTAAAATTGGTTAATAATTAATATTAATAATGTGTGTATTCAAATTAAATTAAGCAGAGGGGGCTGAAACACTGCCGTGGGAAATACGTATAAAAATAGCAATTGGAGCAGCAAGAGGACTTGCTTTCTTGCATACCACGGAAGAACAAGTCATTTATAGAGATTTCAAGGCTGCTAATATTTTACTTGACGGGGTAAGTCCCTCTCTCTATCTATCTCTATATATATATGTTGGGAATGAATCACACAACACACACAAATAATCTGCAAGAATAAAGAGAAACGAAACACAAACGACACACAAAAATTTATGTGGTTCGGTCGCCAACTGCAACCTACGTCCACACGATCAAGTAGGAGGTTTATTTCACTTGTGATATCCTGGATTACAAGTACAAGTTATCTATTTATAGGAAATACATCCTAGGGTTACAGATTATTGGGTCGGGCCAACAACAAGCCTCCACAAGCCCAACAATCTCCCAATTGGAGGCTTGAAAAACTTCAAACTGTCATTCATATAAAACACTTGTACATCTAGTAATCTTCATCAACTCTCCTAGTTGCAGCGGCCTTCTCATCAGACAACTGAAAGGCCCGTCGAAGCTCCCCGGAGCTCCAACACATCAGTCACGGCTAAACCTGCCCCTGACTCGTCCTCGATCCCTACCGGCTCCCACTGTTGTCTAGGAACCTTGGCTGAAGCACGACCCCTGCTCCCACTGCCGCAAGTACCTCTAACTAGTCTCTCTGAACCTTTCCACGCTCGTTCGCCCAGAATCTGACCTGTGGCTCTAGGTTTCTCTCTTGCAAAGACAACCTTCTTCTGCCCACGAGATTCTGTGAACCGGACTTTGTTTGTTTTCTGAACTGGGACGGTCACTCCTTCAGACGGTAATTCGACCATATACAACGAACCACTCTTTCTTCCGCGGACCATGACAAGATTTCCCTTGACGACTTGTCACTGCCCATTTCCGAACTTCACCTCGTGTCCCCGTTCATCCAATTGCCTGACAGAAATCAAATTTTTTGTCAAACTTGGAACGATCCTGACATCCTTCAAAGTCCAGAAACCGGCAGGCGTCTTTAACACTATGTCACCCATGCCCGTCACATCAAGAGCTCTGTCGTCGGCTAGTCTTACCTTTCCAAAGTCCCCAACAATCAGATTCTGCAATGCCTCACTGCTGTGGGTAGCATGAAATGAAGCACCAGAATCCATGACCCAGGAATCCACATTGCTCTCCGCACAACAAATAAAGAGATCCTCGTCCGCGAAGTCTTCTGCAATGTTCACTTTGTCTTTCGGGCATTGATTCCTAAAATGCCACACCTCCTTGCACTTCCAGCACGTTACACCTGAGCAATCTTGAGTCCTCGACTGGCTCTTTCTTCTGTTCCTGCTCCCACTACCTCTGCTATTCCTCCTACCTCTGCCGACGTTCAACAATTCACCCGATGACTCTCCCGAACTCCTTCTTCTGACGTCCTCGCCAAGAATGAGATCACGAATCTTCTCAAAGGTGAATAAATCAGGTCCCGCTGAACTGGTAACAGCTGTAACCGTTCCGGACCAACTGTCGAGCAATGACGATAGCAGTAGTAGAGCTTGAACTTCATCATCGAACTTAATGCCCACTGACGAAAGTCTGGCTAAGATCGAATTCAACTTGTTGATGTGCTCAGTAACCAAAGTGCCTTCTTTCATCCTTATGTTCACCAGCTCTCTAATCAGAAAAACTTTGTTTGCTGCAGATGGCTTCTCGTACATGTTAGACAGCGCTTCCATGATCCCTTTCGCTGTCTTTTCCTTCAGAATGTTGAACGCAACATTCTTGGTCAACGAGAGTCGGATAACGAACATGGCTTTCCGATCCAAACCTGCCCACTCTGCATCATACATCTTTTCCGGCTTGTCACCCAATACCACGTTCAAATCTTTCTGAACCAGCAAATCTTCAATTTGCATTTTCCACCAACTGAAATCTGTTCCATCGAACTTCTCAATTTGAAACTTTCCGTCTTCTGCCATCTCAAACGACAAGACGAGGTACCCGGTACAACTGATTTCAGATCTAGGTCACCTTGTCAGAAAAATAGGAACAAGCCCACTCGCCACAACAAAACAAGTCCAACCACACGATCTGCCAAACAAAAAAAATGGATAAAGGCTGACCAAGGGTCACAGTACCTCCCGTCCGTTCCTTTTCTCCTCTCGACGAGGCGACGGCTCTGGACCTTCTGCGCGGCGGCACCAACTGAACAACAGCGGCGATCTAAATCTGGACGGCGGAAGCGGCGCGACTAGAAACGGTGGCGGCACGAGCTGAATTGAACGGCGGCGAGCGCGGCAACTCGGCGAGGGTCGGAAGACCCTTGCTCGCGGCTGAGTTCTCTGCCCACTGCTCCTCCGGTGTCCTCCGGCGACGGTGGTGCTATGCGCGGGGTCAGACGGCGACGGCGGGACCCCAAGGCTGCTCGACTCTTCAGGTCTTCGGGGCACGGTTCTTCACACAAAAAAACCTAGGTGACAAAATTTTTCTCGTAATTTGTGTTCTCGTGTTGTACAACCTCGCTCTGATACCACTTGTTGGGAATGAATCACACAACACACACAAATAATATACAAGAACAAAGAGAAAAGGACACAAACGACACACAAGAATTTACGTGGTTCAGTCGCCAGCTGCAGCCTACGTCCACGCGATCAACTAGGAGGTTTATTTCACTTGTGATATCCTGGATTACAAGTACAAGCTATCTATTTATAGGAAACACATCCTAGGGTTACAGATTATTAGGTCGGGCCAACAACAAGCCTCCACAAGCCCAACAATATATATATATATATATATATATATATATATATATATATATCTTGCTTATAAATTTTTTTTTAAAAAAAATTTTTGAGGGTTTTTTTTTATACTAATTAATTTACACATTTTTACTATCTTACTTATTGTTATTGAATTTCAGGAATACAATGCAAAACTATCGGATTTCGGAGTGGCTAAATTAGGTCCTGATAATGGCAACTCTCATGTCACGACAAGAGTAATCGGCACTTATGGCTATGCTGCTCCTGAATATGTGGCTACCGGTTAGTGTGTATATATATATATATATATATACCTTTATTTATAAATATATAATATAAAAAGAATTTATTATAAAAATATTATAAAAATAAATACTCCACGCCTGTTTTTCGCTTCAGTTGACTTTGTTGATAATCAAATTGAAAACCCCAACCAACCACACGGTACACGCCTTCGAATAAAGAGTAATTATACCGTGCGAACACCTTGACAGAACTTTCCCGCCAAAAACATTTTATTTCCCTTTTTTGCCCCTGATTATACTCTCACTTTGACTTCCCTTTTTCATTTTCTTTTTAGTCAATTGAAGTTTAATAATAATTTCTGTAGATTATTTTAACCTATTTATCAAAATTTAGATACAAAAAATGTATATTATTTAACGGATATTTGGTGAATTTTTACAGGTCATTTGTACGTAAAAAGTGACGTGTACGGGTTCGGTGTGGTATTGTTAGAAATATTATCTGGGCTTCGAGTTTTGGATCTAAATCGGCCCACTGGAGAACACAATCTAGTAGATTGGGCCAAGCCTCTTTTAGCAGATAAAAGAAAGCTCAGAAAGTTAATGGATCCAAGACTAGAAGGACAATACCCACCAAGAGGAGCATTCCAAATAGCTGAACTCATTCTCAAATGTCTCGAGCCCGACCCGAAACACCGGCCCAACATGGAACAAATATTGGACACGTTAGAAAACGTAGGTGCCCTCAAAATTAAAACAAAGGACCCCAAATCAAACTACAACCAGGCGGAGCAGACACCCCACCACAGCTATAACCAGTCGGCTCTTCAAAAATATCCAAGTGGGCCAAGCGGCGGCTGAAATGGAGCCCCAGCCCATCAACAGTTTCCCGTCAAGTCGTATTAGTAAAACCAAGCCCATCAAGTTTCTCCTTAAAGAATATTTGTACCTAATAGTAGTTTGCTGAGAAAGGCCCAAGTAAGGTGAGCACCAAAGTTTAGTTAGATTCTCCCACGTGCTTTTATTGAAGATGTTTTGTATAGGGAAGTTTTCAAAAGAATGTGGAAATTGGTTGGAAAAGAAAAAGCACAATAACCCTAGAAATGATTATAGGTTCGATTTTTCTCTCTATTGAAGATAGTGTGTTAAAGTTATTAGTGATTATGTGTTATATAAATATTTATAATTATATATATAATCTAGTTGTTTTGCCTCAAATATTTTTTATAGATTATTCAAGTATAGACGTTTTTTTTAATTTTATAGATATTTTTAACACTCAATCAGCATGTAAGAACTTATTATCAAGTTAAAATATCTCTTACCATAATTATAAGTATTATTAAAGTGACAGTTACAACATCTAGAATTGTAAAGTGAATAAAAGATGTTTTATTTAAATTTTATATGCACCTCAATTACTCAATAATTCACTTTAAATTTGTAAATTTTATTTAAAATAACAAGTTTAGAAGATACTTTTACAATAATAAAACTTTCACTAAAATGATTGAAGGTCATATAAGCCCCCAAAATAAAATATAAAGAAAAACAAATAAGAAATTTAAGCATGCAAAAATAGCGTGATGGGGATTCTTGATTTTGTCTTTAGAATTACGATTGCTTTATATATATATAATATATATTTCAACTTTAAAAACTCTAATACTTTGTCAAATAATATTTGTCATTGGTTTAAAACACTTGAAATTCTTCATCTAGATAGAAATAATCTAAATGGTGAAATGCCAAAAAATGTATCACAATGTTCAAAACTTCAGGAACTCCGCTTGGCTGCTAACCAATTGGAAAGACGGAGATGCTTACACGCCTATATCTGGGTCAAATAAATTGACAAGTAAATATATATATTTCGAAATTTTAACGGTAATTTTTATTTTAGTGAGTAGTTTAATAATAATAAAAAATACTATTATTATAGTGGACAGTTTACATTATATTTTACACTATTCACTATTTTAATTATTTGTATTTATATTCTCCTAATTCATAAATTTAACTATAATAATATTATTAAGAATAAATTTGTACAACAATAATCTATGAAGATAATAAATTAATGACTTCAAAAAAATATAAATTCAAATATTTAAGGATGTTACAATCCATATGTAAAATTTAATTAGAAAGATAATATATATATATATATATATATATTCCTGAAAATATATATATATATTCCCTTTTCATGAAAGTTTAGGTTTCCTTTCAAAAATAATTTCCGTTTTCAAGTTTACAACAAATTGAAATATTAAATTCATATTTTATTACTTATTCATTATTTGTATAATTTATTTTTTATTTATATAATTATTTAATATAAACATATATTAAAAATATCAAATAACTAAACTTTATATTATTATTAAGAGTAAATACTTTTGGTTTAGAAATATGATTATCAAAAACCCATATTTTTTTATAATATATATATATATATATGTATATAAATAAATAAATAAATAATATATATATATATATATATATATATATATATATATATATATAACTTTTTAGCTATTGAATTATGGTTTATGAATTCAAAATCTTCTCAGAAACATTTGTAGTTGTACTATTTTGATAGGTCTTCAAGCTTCAGATTCTTAAAAATATTTTTTTATTTAATAAAATTCATTCTTAAACCAAATTTATATTTTAATTGTTTTAAGGATCTTAAATAGTAATGATTCTCTTACAAATTTTTTATTTTTTTTTAAAAAAATTATATGTTATATTAAAATAATATTTTTTAATCTTACGTTTAGCAAACATTGATGTTTACATAATTTTGCTAATATATATATATGCAATCTTATTTGTAATAATTAAATATTATATTCAACTATACGAATTAATTTTTAAACATAGTTTTATTTATATATTTTTTGAATATACATACATACATATAATTGGGTAATTGAAGCTTCTTTTTATTAATATAAGAGTAAAAACTTCATTTTAAATGTTTGTAAGACTATACCAAAAGGAACTTCAATATATGCTTAAAAATAAATATAATTTATTGGTAATGTCTAAGACATAGATTAAGTAATGGTAGTTTGGGAAATGGACAATAGTTGTTGTAATGATTTAAGTTATTATAATAAATGAATTTTACACTTTTAATAAATTATAATATTACTTGTTTCTTTCAAGTTCAAAATTTTAAATTTTCATCATTTATATCTCTTTTAACTCTCCTATAAAATTTTGAAACCCTTTTATAAAATTTTTATTTTATTAAAATATTTTTATTGTCTGTTAATTTTTTTTTCATTTATAATTTTTATATAAAATTTGTGTATTCATCTTATTTCTTTTGTAATTCCATAACAATATATATTTAAATTAAATATTTTAGAAAGTACTTTGATTGTAAATATAATTTTTAAAGTTAATTATTAGAACACTAATGTAACCTTAATTTTTGCATTTTTGTTTATAGTTTATTTAACAAGTCCAATTCCAAAAGAGATGAGTAACTTAACTAATCTACAAAAATTATATTTGTTTGACAATAATCTCAGAGGTATAAACAATATCAAGAATTACAATATTAATTACTATAATACAACTTTTCATTTAAAGTTTGTGTTTTTATCTTATTTTTTCCTTTTAATTTAAGATTTTATGTTATAATTTTTCTTAATTTCGTAACAATATATATATTTAACTAAAATATTTTTTAAAATACTACGATTATAAATATAATTTTTAAAGTTAATTATTTAAACACTAATGTGACTTAACTTTTGCATTTTTGTTTATATTCTATTTAACAGGTTTAATTCCAAAAGAGATCGGTAACATAACTAATCTACAATTGTTAAGTTTGTTTGTCAATAATCTCAAAGGTATAAACAATATCAAGAATTACTATATTAATTACTATAATAAAACTTTTCATTTAAAATTTGTGTTTTTATCTTATTTTTTCCTTTTAATTTAAGATTTTATGTTATAATTTTTCTTAATTACAATATATATTTAACTAAAATATGGTTTAAAATACTATAATTATAAATATAATTTTTAAAGTTAATTATTTGAACACTAATGTGACCTTAACTTTTGCATTTTTGTTTATATTCTATTTAACAGGTTTAATTCCAAAAGAGATCGGTAACATAACTAATCTACAATTGTTAAGTTTGTTTGTCAATAATCTCAAAGGTATAAACAATATCAAGAATTACTATATTAATTACTATAATAAAACTTTTCATTTAAAATTTGTGTTTTTATCTTATTTTTTCCTTTTAATTTAAGATTTTATGTTATAATTTTTCTTAATTACAATATATATTTAACTAAAATATGGTTTAAAATACTATAATTATAAATATAATTTTTAAAGTTAATTATTTGAACACTAATGTGACCTTAACTTTTGTATTTTTGTTTATATTCTATTTAACAGGTTCAATTCCAAAAGAGATCGGTAACTTAACTAATCTACAAGGATTAGTTTTGGTTTTCAAATAAATTGACAGGTAAATATATATATTTCAAAATTTTAACGGTAATTTTGATTTTAGTGAGTAGTTTAATAATAATAATAAATACTATTATTATAGTGGACAGTTTACATTATATTTTACACTATTCAAAATTTTAATTATTTGTATTTATATTCTCCTAATTCATGAATTTAACTATAATAATATCATTAAGAATAAATTTGTACAATAATAATCTATGAAGATAAAATTAGTATTTGATGTAGAATGAGTTCTAAATATGTAATAAATTAATGACTTCATAAAAATATAAATATAAATATTTAAGGATGTTACAATCCATATGTAAAATTTAATTAGAAAGATATTATATATATATATATATATATATTCCTAAAAAAGAATACATATATTCCCTTTTCATGAAAGTTTAGGTTTCCTTTCAAATAAAAAATTCCGTTTTCAAGTTTACAACAAATTGAAATATTAAATTCGTATTTTATTATTTATTCATTATTTGTATAATTTATTTTTTATTTATATAATTATTTAATATAAACATATATTAAAAATATCAAATAACTAAACTTTATGTTATTATTAAGAGTAAATACTTTTGGTTTGGAAATATGATTATCAAAAACCCGTATTTTTTTATAAAATATATATATATATAAAACTTTTTAGCTATTGAATTATGGTTTATGAATTCTTAATCTTCTCAGAAACATTTGTACTTGTACTATTTTGATAGGTCTTCAAGCTTCATATTCTTAAAAATATTTTTTTATTTAATAAAATTCATTCTTAAACTAAATTTATATTTTAACTGTTTTAAGCGTCTTAAATTTGAATTTCAACAGTAATGATTCTCTTATAAATATTTTATTTTTTATTTTTTATTTTTTAAAATTTATATGTTATGTTGGAATAATATTTTTTAATCATACGTTATTGCAAACATTGTTGTTTACATAATTTTGCTAATATATATATATATATATATATATATGCAATCTTTGTTATAATTAAGTATTATATTCAACTATACGAATTAATTTTTAAACATAGTTTTATTTATATATGCTTAAAAATAAATATAATTTATTGGTAATGTCTTAGACATAGATTAAGTAATGGTAGTTTGGGAAAGGGACAATAGTTGTTGTAATGATTTAAGTTATTATAATAAATGAATTTTACACTTTTAATAAATTATAATATTACTTGTTCCTTTCAAGTTCAAAATTTTAAATTTGCATCCTTTATATCTCTTTTAACTCTCCTATAAAATTTTGAAACCCTTTTATAAAATTTTTATTTTATTAAAATATTTTTATTATCTGTTAATTTTTTTTTCATTTATAATTTTTATATAAAATTTGTGCTTTCATCTTATTTCTTTTGTAATTTCATAACAATATTATTTAAATTAAATATTTTAGAAAGTACTTTGATTGTAAATATAATTTTTAAAGTTAATTATTTGAACACTAATGTGACCTTAATTTTTGCATTTTTGTTTATATTTTATTTAACAGGTTCAATTCCAAAAGAGATCAGTAACTTAACTAATCTACAAAGATTAGATTTGTCTAGCAATAATCTCAGAGGTATAAAGAATATCAAGAATTACTATATTAATTATTATAATACAATTTTTCATTTAAAATTTGTGTTTTTATCTTATTTTTTCCTTTTAATTTAAGATTTTATGTTATAATCTTTCTTAATTACAATATATATTTAACTAAAATATGGTTTAGAATACTATGATTATAAATATAATTTTTAAAGTTAATTATTTGAACACTAATGTGACCTTAACTTTTGTATTTTTGTTTATATTCTATTTAACATGTTCAATTCCAAAAGAGATCGGTAACTTAACTAATCTACAAGGATTAGTTTTGGCTTTCAATAATCTCGGAGGTATTAACAATATCAAGAATTACTATATTAATTACTATAATATAATTTTTCATTTAAAATTTGTGTTTTTATCTTATTTGTTCCTTTTAATTTAAGATTTTATGTTATAATCTTTCTTAATTTCATAACAATATATATATTTAACTAAAATATTTTTTAAAATACTATGATTATAAATATAATTTTTAAAGTTAATTATTTGAGCACTAATGTACCCTTAACTTTTACATTTTTTTATTTATTTTATTTAACACGTCCAATTCCAAAAGAGATGGGTAATGTAGCTACACTAAAATGGTTAATTTTGTTTAACATTAATCTTAGAGGTATGAATAATATTATGAAGTACTATATTATTACATATTCAACTATATTATTACATTTTATTTCATTCTATTTATTATCAGGTAAAATACCACAAGAACCCAGCAACTTGCATAACTTAGAGTTTATTTTGTTGCAAAATTTGGCGCTCAACTCACCATCAGCATTCTATAACTTATCAACTTTGCAAGAAATAGCACTTGATTCATATCAACTTACAGAAATTCTTCCTCTTTTCAATATTTCTAATTTGAAAATATTTTACCTTCGATACAAAGGTATTGAAACAGTCGTACAAGGTGAAGCCATCTCAAATGCTTCCCAACTTAAATCATTATATCTTTTGGGAAATAAATTTATAGGTCCTATTCCGGATAAAATTTTCAATTTAATCAATTTAACATTTTTATCTTTAAAAGGTAACAAATTACAATGATCATTTCTGGAATCGATTGATAAAATGGTATCTTTACATTATTTAGATATGTCTGAAAATAATTTTTCAGGTCCTATTCCAAAGTCAATTGACGATATAATATCTTTAGAAGAATTATATTTATCTTACAATAATCTCTCTGGTTGGTTATGAGAGATTATTGTTGATCGGTAGTTGAGTGAAGCAAACTATGGTGGTGGTGGGATGGGTTGGGTTGGCTATGTTTGTGGATTAAGGTTCATACGTGATCTTATATATATATATATATATATATATATATATGGTTGTCAACTTTGGAAAGAACTATGTAGAAATATGCCAAAAACTTTTTCTCTCCATTGTTGTTTCGAGGTGTTTCTTTACCACTGCTACTACTTTATAGCAGTATTTGACATTTTTGTTTGTTTGTTTGTTTCACACACGGATTTTTGCCGACGATTTTCTTGGGAAATTCTTGTAAAAGAAAAAGGGAGGGGGGGGGCCGGGTGGCGGGGAAGAATCCAAATTTAATGCGTCTGGTTACTTTTGAGTGAGAAAGTCTCCCAATATTCTTATGTAATAATACAAAAATTTTCAAATTATATATATAAATAAATTAAAATATAATATCATTCTAATGTAATGAAAATATGAAAATAATATTATAGTAATTTATTCTGCCAAACAAACTTCCTTTGAAATATTTTGTGATATATTTACGCATTTATGATAAAGAAAAAAACAAAACATATTAAAATTATTTGTTTTTGCCTTTTTTTTGAGATTGGTGTGTACACAATCAATTGTCAAAAATAATAATAATAATAATAATTGGGCCAACGCGGGATTCCGACCAGGGTGTGTACCCATTTTCCCCTCCATGATGGGCGGCGCCGGGAAAGAAATGCTTCGCAGGCCATTACCACCACGTTTTTACATTAAAGAAATTGAAGTCAAACATTTTAAAACAAAAAATTAATTTTTATTTCCCAGTCACGTTTAGAAATTATAACGATATATATATATATATATATATATATATATATATATATAATTATATATATATATATATATATATATACTTGAACCCACAAGCTTGTGTTATAATTATAGATTTGATAACATATCCTAATCAATTGTCATGGTCCGGGCGAACATACAACATGAACTCGCAGTCGTGTCATAATTATGGGTATGATAGTATTTACAATCAACTACTCTGGGTCGGGCATACAATCTGAACCAGCAGGCCCATATCGTAATTATAGGTCTAACAACATACTTTGGGTCGTAACTGTGAGCCTGACAACATATCATGACGAATTGTCACGATTCGAGCCGGACATACGACCTGAATCTGTAAACCCGCAGACCCGTGTCGCAACTATGGGCTTGACAACTATGAGTCTGACAATAATCCAACCAATTGTCACGATCCGGGTCCGACATACGACCTGAACCCGCAGACCCATATCGCAACTATGGGTCTGACAGCACCCACAATCAACTACTTCGGGTTAGGCATACGACCTGAACCCGCAGATCCATATCGCAACTATGGGCCTGACAGCACTCATAATCATTATACCTGCGACCATAAAACCCATATACCCCCGGCGAAACCGTCAGCTTCAGCCACCAAAAAAATTCAAAAACGGAGTTTGTGCAAGAAAATTATGTATGCAAGAACTATCCACACGTGTTTCAAGTAAAACTAAGATGTTCGGAGCAGTAGTATTAATTAAATCCAGGAGGTGTCTTACAAAATTTTTGGAACCTGCACCTCTGCAGTTCCAAGATACAATCCGGGGCAAACGCATTAACGAGGTTTCCCAAGGTCCCCTTCCACCTCTCCGGTGGTGGCCGTACTACCCACATCCACTTGCTTACCAGTTGCATTCGGACGAGGTCCTACCCCAGTTGCATTCGGACGAGGTCCTACCCCAGTGCCAGCTCTGGACGAGGAAGCGTCGTTGCCCTTAGCTCTTGCTTGCAAATCGGGGCCCCTCCCGCCCCTCTTCACCTTGCCTCTGGTTGTAAGAGAACCTAGTTCTGGTACCGGGCTATGAGCCTTCCCAATCTTCATCACCGAGTTGGGCCTTGTGAGGTCCTGGATCTGCTGCTTCAGATGCTGAACCGTTGTCTCCAAATCCTCTCCCTCCGGCAGGCCTGCCAAGACCTGGAAACCAGGCCGACCCTGTTGAGGTACCTGGGCCGGGCCTCCCTTCATCTCAGCCCTAAGGGCTGCCCCCTGAACCAACGGGCCGCTCTTGGCCGAAGCCCCTTGCTGGCCCATTCCTCTAGTTGGGGTTGCTGCGCCCTCCGGTTGTGCTGACGACGAAGCTCCCCCTGCCCTAGCTGTCGTTTGCCGATGGCGCCGACTATTGTTCCTGGGCAACATCCAGGGACCAAAACCCGTAGCTTCTTCCGGTGGAAGCAGCGGCGGCTGAGCATCCCCTCTATCCGACTTGGCCGTAGCTGGACACATGTCTTGCATGTGGCCATACCGGCCACATCCAAAGCATATGAGGTGGAGGCCCTCATATTCTACTCTTTGTAGACTGCCTAACACCTTGATGACAGGCACCAAGGGAGCATTCAAATCAATCTCCACGCAAACTCTTGCATACCATCCTCGGGAGGCAGCTGCAGTCGTATCGTCCACCTTAATGGTCTTCCCGATTGCATCTCCCATGTACGATAGAACCTCTTCATCAAACAGCTCAATGGGCAGCTCGGGAAAACGAACCCAAACCAACGTTGAAGAGATAGTCTCCGTTGACGGCCTAAAATTCGGCCGCCACTTGGTGACGGTTAGATAGTGTCCCATTACTATCCAGGGACCGCCCTCTAACACCCTCAGATAATCCTCCCATGTAAAGAAACGTGCCAAGAAGAAACCATGCTCCATATCTATTAGCTCGTAACCCCACTACAGACCCCATAAGGTCGACGTCCGCTGCTGGAGAACACGAAGGCTGACTGTCTTTCCGAGGAGCTTCAGTATCAAGGCTCCCCTCCACGGGCTGAACAAACTCATGTACTTGTCCTTAGGAATCTCAACCTGACGGGGAGAGAGAGCGTTTTCCGCCTCCTCACTGCCTTCGGTAGAGAAGAGTGCATCTACACCCTCAAAACGCTCCTCCTCATCTTCTCCTGTATAAAAACTCAGGGGATGGTTACTCTCACTTCTACCTCCTAATACCTCTTAGAAGGTCCGTGTACCCCACCCCTGGGCCATATCCGATTCCTCCAATGGTCGGTGGTTGTCATCTTCAATAGAGTCCATCTCAATAATGGAATCCATGTGGGTAGTTGACTCATGCTTTTTCAATTTTTTGTTTACTCTAGTAGTGGGATCTTGGTCTCCGATTGTGGGTACAGTAGTGGTTGCCATGGAAAGCTGTGTGAAGGAAAGTCACATGTTCTAGAGAGAAAAAGTCAAAAACATGTGATATATATATATACACGCATATAATTTTACTTATTTATTTTGCCTGACTTACTAATTAAGGTTTCTAATTCATGAACTATATTATATAATATATATATATAATATATATATATATATATATATATATATTGAGAGGTACAAAAATACCCTCACGCTGACAAGGCAAGCACACTAAGCACTCGGGACCCGCCAAGCTTACGTGTCAGCCACCTGGCATGACTAGACATGCCCCACCACGCTGGCACTCCCCGCACTACCAGACGTGGTCAATTACTCTTCCAACGGTCACCTTTGATCGTTAGTGGATTAAAGTCAAAGATTCCCTAACTTATTCCTAAAAAGGGGGGATCTCGTATTTTCCCACTAAAATCCGGTAACCACTACTCCACTCACCCAAGCTACTTGACAAGGGCGGTGAATCCCTATAAGTATCACCCCCACACAGGTAATGAGGGTAAGGCCAGATAATACTACTTATCTCTCTCTCTCTAATTATCCATCTTACAGTCACATCCCTGACTTATCTCACAGTCACATCCCTGACTTATCTTACAGTCACATCCCTGACTTATCTTACAGTCACATCCCTGACTTATCTTACAGTCACATCACTGACTTAAGCATCGGAGGGTTTTACTGGAGACCTTCCACCCTCTGGTTAAACTTCACTGTTTTGCAGGCCTAGCGTTGCAAGACAACAAACCTTCCTCGACACGTGGCATCAGACCATTTTTTGACGAATCAGTTTGGTTCCGTTACCGGGAAACGTAAAACATCTTACATTCCCATTTCTGAACTCAGAATGTCACGAAGATCGAGTGAGCGGAGGGGCCGCCCTGACACGGTCCCCATATCTCACCATCAGACTCCCGCGGTCTGAGCCGTCAGACTCCCGCGGTCTGAGCCGTCAGACTCCCGCGGTCTGAGCCGTCAGACTCCCGCGGTCTAAGAACGGGGCGAGCCGGCAGACTAGGGGCCGAATCGCCGCCCCAAAGAGGCCACTTCGCTTCAGCGAAGTAGGCGAGAGTCAACCCCGTCGAGCAGACAGTCAAGGAAGAACAAAAGAAAAAAAAAAAGAACAAAAAAAAAGAGAAAAATGGATTCCTTCGAAGAGGACTTCGATACGACACACGGTGGATCGGAAGCAGAGATCGTGGATTCATCGGCGGCGATAAATCCACCGTACAACGATATTAATGGCGGATACAACGTGGACGAATACAACTTCAATGCTGCTGCACCTCCACCGATCATGACGGAGCAAGAAGATTTCGGATGTCGATCGCCGCCGCCGAGCATGGACGACTTTTCCATGCCGATAATGGATAACCTTAATAACGCGCAGCCGACCGATAACTACGGGTTTAACTCTTTGCCGACTGGTAATCCTGAGGCGGATGACATTCATTCAGCTTTCGAGTCGAACGACGATGGGAAAGGTTACGATATTGGGGCTGATACTGATATTCTCGTCTGCTCTTGCTGATAGCCCTCTTCTCCCTGATCCTGTTCAACTGAGAGAGGAAAATACTGCTTTCCGTGAATGGCACCGCCAAAATGCCATCCATATCGAGGAAAAGGAAAAGAAGGAGAAAGAAATGCGAAATCAGATACTTGAAGAAGCAGAAGAATACAAGAGATCCTTCTATGAGAAACTAAAGGTCAATCGTGAGACAAACATGGCTCATAATAGGGAAAGAGAGAAGCTATACCTGATCAACCAAGAAAAGTTCCACAAAGAAACATGGCCGTGCCGTGAAACTGCGCGAAACCCACTTGTGAAGGACTCAGTGGATGATATGCTTGGAGCTTTGGTAATGATTCTGCAGTTTCAAAGTGAAGCAGCACTGGATATGGCCTCTGGTGTAGCTGCAAAGATGGTCAATGTGTTACCGAGTTCAATGTTGCAATCACATCCCCCGCATGTCACAACACTTTCTCTGAACGTCTAACAAAAGGAGAAGAAGGTTCTGGTGGTCATGGCGACGAGCCTGCCATGGCATCCTTTGCGACCTCCGACAACTGTGCGTTTTTGTTCACCAAATCACAACCAGTACATACCTACCCGCCGGCTACCGACGGTCCAAGCTTTCAGGCGAAGCGACTTCGATAGATTCGCCAAGCGTATAACCTCCGGTGAAACGTAGAGGGACGTGTGGCGGAGCGCTAACAACAGCTTCGAGCAGCTAGCGTATGAGACAAAGAAGACGGCCGAGCACATCGACCGCCGGTATTCTGTCTCGCAGCGGCTTTCTTCGGTGGCACAGTCCGCCGCCGACCGCGCTCGTGTACTTGATCGGGAATTCGAGCTTACCCAGCGTTGGCGGACTTTCTCTCTTGATTTCAGCAGGAATTGGCCAAGGTACAGAAAGCAGTTCAATGATTTTCTTGAAACTTCACTGGGGAGAAGTTTTGCTACAATCTTCTTTCTTTGGTTTGCTCTATCGGGATGGTTATTCCGCATTTTTTGCCACATGGGTGTTGCCTTTTGCTGGACCTCTTTTACTAACTGCTATCGCCAACAATCTTATCATTACGGGGGCATGTCCCGCTTGTAAAAGGCAATTTGTTGGGTACAAAAGCGAGACAATTCGTTGTACAAACTGTGAAAATATAGTGTGGCAGCCACAAGCAGATTTCTTTTCAAGAGGTGGCCAAGGGACCAGTGCCTCTTCAAAATCTGAGCCAGATATTATTGATGTTGAATATGAGGAGAAGAAGTGAGATCATTAAGTGACCTTACTATCAAATAAGCATGGTATTTTGCATCTTTTGCAGATTGGAAATGGTTGATATCCATATGCTCAATTCCTTCTCATCTTCAAAAAGCAACTTAAGTGTTCCATTCTTTGTCTTTAAACTGAGGAAGAAGTAGCCCTCGCTTTCTATGGTATCCTCAATAGACAACACCTTGTCTGCAAAGGAACGAATTGTCAGTGGAAACCAAGCTGTTATCAACTACAGAAATTTCTCATGATAGTACTAATAATACATTTGGAAGTGAATCTGCATCTAGGTCAGTCCTTATGATGGTTTATTCTCCTTCGAAGTACATTGCCTCCCAAACCAGATCGCCAGTCATTACTCAAGGTCTTGGAATATGTTTACTTTGGTTATCTACAAGCTGATGAAGATCTTTTGAAAAAGTTGAAAGTTTTAGCCAAGCACTGTGACATAAAACTTCTACTGCACATGCTTCGTAAACAGAATCCAAGAGGGGGCACTCATATCCCATCTTTTGATCTTACTTCTGCTCTTGGGCCAGCTGGATATAATTCATCGGATATTCTCTTGGAATCTAATACTACTCAACTGCATGATTGGAGATCATTTCATTCAGGCATGCAAGAAAGCATTTCTCCCAGCATGAAGTGGAAGTTGGCTGAAGTTGCAGCATCCTACACGGTCCCTTTATATAACCAGCTTCGCAGCAGTGGCGACCTAGATCAACTAGATGAAGGCCTCGTTGAGATGGTGAGGGCTGCTTCTGTCCAACTGTCTCAGAAGGAGATTAATCAATCATGAGCTTTTAGAGCCGAACCAAGTACGGTTTCTTCCTGCATACCGGACCATATCAGATGCAGACATGAGCAGAATCCTCATGTTTGCTAAAACAGGGATCTCAGTCCAACAGATGATGAGGCTTATGGAGCTTGAAAAATGTGTTGAACCTGGCTACTTGCCTTTCACCGAGAAAGATAAGCATTAAAGAAAAAGATCCCAACTTCAAATTTGAGTTTACCCTTGATTCAAACAGTAGGTTGGAAAATATTGCTTGGTCATATGCTTCGTCAGTTTATGCATATGAAATTTTTGGTGATGCATTGGTGTTTGATACTACTCACCGTTTAACTGCTTTTGATATGCCTCTTGGAATATGGGTTGGGATGAATAATTATGGTATGCCTTGCTTCTTCGGTTGTGTACTTCTTCGGGAGGAAAATTTGAGGTCATACTCATGGGCCTTGAAAGCATTCTTGGGCTTCATGAATGGAAAGGCTCCGCAAACTATTTTGACTGACCAAAACATGTGTCTCAAGGAAGCTATTGCGATGGAGATGCCAACTACTACTAAACATGCACTTTGTATTTGGCTAATTGTGGCGAAGTTTCCTTCCTGGTTTAATGCAGTATTAGGGCCACGCTACAATGAGTGGAAGGTTGAATTTTACCGCCTATATAATCTGGAGTCAATTGAGGATTTTGAGCTGGGATGGAGAGACATGGTTAATACCTTTGGGCTACACACTAATAGGCATATTGCCAGCCTCTTTGCCTTAAGGTCACTTTGGGCTCTGCCATACTTGAGAAGCCATTTCTTTGCAGATGGCTGTCACGGTAGATTTTAAGGACCAAGCAGGAGAACAGCAGACAATGCAGCAGAATCTTCAAAACCTTTGCTTGAAAACTGGAGCTCCAATGGAATCCCATGCTGCCACAGTTCTTACACCCTTTGCATTTTCCAAACTCCAAGAACAACTGATTTTAGCTGCTCACTACGCATCATTCCAGACAGAAGATGGTTTCCTTGTGAGACACCACACTAAACAAGAGGGAGGTCGTAAAGTTTACTGGATTCCAAGGGAAAGCATTATAAGTTGCAGCTGCCATCAGTTTGAATTCTCAGGAATCCTCTGTCGTCATGCTCTTCGAGTTTTATCCACGGGGAATTGCTTCCAAATTCCAGACAAGTATCTCCCTCTTCGTTGGCGTAGAATCAGTACACCATCTACCAAACCCCTACAAACAACTCAGAATGATCATGCAGCAAAGGTTCAGTTTTTGCAGAACATGGTATCTAGCCTAATAACAGAGTCTGCAAAATCCCCAGAACGTCTTGATATTGCAACAGAACAAGTTTCCCTCCTCCTATCCCGTATAAGAGAGCAGTGAGGAGAACACTTTGAAGTCCTTGTTTGATCAAATAGTTGACATTATTGAGAGTGGAGCAGAATTTTGGAGCACGATTTCTTCCAAGATCTCCTCAACTTCATCAAAATGCAAAGAGGAATTCTCTTTCTCTCTTTCCAAGAGTGGTACAAGAGCAGCAAAAACTTGAGAAACAACAAACTGAAGCTACAGACTTGACGAATAATGCAGCTGTAATGAAAGAAATGTGCAGTGATCTTGAGGCTAAGATACCAACCCATAATTGACAGTATCACCACGTAGACTCCAGGGTGGAAGAAACTGAAGGCTAGCCACTTCATCTCTACTTAAGCTAGCTCCCTCCAGGATGGCCAGAGAAGCAGGCCCTTGGAATTCACCTAAATTTGCTGCAACAGAGATAGACGTGGATGTTCTCTCTTGTCCAAAATCAAACGAAGCTTTTTCGCTTTGCAGCAATCTGCCATCTCAAGCAGGTCAAACAGAAGCAAATCATTGCTGCCATACAACTCTAGAAGCTCAGATAAACTAGCATAGTCCATGCATGGAAAATCTTTGACCGTGTCCTCACTGACCAAAGAGATGCAACGAAGTGACTGAATACCTAATTTGCCAGCAAGATCATGGCTGATACTTGGATGTACAACCTGTTTCCCATCAAGAAGGTTGTTCTCCATCCAAGGAGCATCATTCTCTGCACTTACAAGAACTCCAGAAGAATTTGGAATCCACAAATGAGAATTATAAACCTCATACTCAATACTGTCCAAGTAACTTTCTGCAACAGCTTCTGAGGTGATTATTATTTTGGACAAAACTCAATATGGGACTTCATCTATTCTTTCTCCCGAAATGGCAGAATGGCAAGGTCCTGCTTTGTACTGTTTCAATGACTCTGTTTTCAGTTCCCAAGATCTATATGCAATTTCTCGTATTGGTCAAGAGAGTAAATTGGAGAAGCCATTTGCTATTGGGAGGTTTGGTCTGGGATTTAATTGTGTTTATCACTTTACGGATATTCCATCTTTTGTTTCTGGGGAGAATATTGTCATTTTTGATCCTCATGCATGTAACTTGCCTGGAACTTCTCCTTCTCACCCGGGCTTGAAAATTAAGTTTTCAGTTGTAGCTGAAACATTGCTTTTTCTGCGGAATGTGAAGAGTACATCAACTTTTGTTAAAGAAGGGTGAAGAAAAACAAGTACGAGCGAAGTCCGGAACAGGCGTGAAGAAGCCACACCAATCACTTGACCATCTCGCGAAGTCAGCTTGACCACTGATTCGTTTCACCACAACCGGTTTTCGCCATCTATAAAGTGTATTTCGAGTAAATTCGGGAGTTACTTTTCATCGACAAAGTGCACTCCGAGATACGTTCACAGCAGGCTACGCCTCCTCGCCAGGCTACGCCTCCTCATCAGGCTACGCCCACCTCGGGTTACTTACGCCCGCTCCGGGCTACTTACACCCGCTCAGGTCACACCTCTTCAGGTGTTACACCACTTCGCCAGGGTGCACCTCTTCGCCAGGTTACACCTCTTTAGGTGTTACACCACACCGCCAGGTTACACCTCTTCAGGTGTTACACCACTTCGCCAGGTCGCACCCCTTCGCCAGGTCGCGCCCACCCTGGTTGCTCGTGCCCACTCCGGGTTGCTCACACCCATCTCAGGTTGCTCACACCCATCTCGGGTTGCTCACACCCATCTCGGGTTGCTTACACCCTCTCGGGTTATTCCCACTGCGGATTACACCCTCTCGGGTTACACCCTCGGGTTACATCTCCTTAGGTTACACGCCCTCGGCTCACACCTGTTCGGAAACTATTAACGACAAAACAAACATAATGAATTTCTAGTACCGTCGAAGCAAACGAGCCCTTGCCTCATCCACTTCTACGAGAGGCCACTGAGAGGTACAAAAATACCCTCACGCTGACAAGGCAAGCACACTAAGCACTCGGGACCCGCCAAGCTTACGTGTCAGCCACCTGGCATGACTAGACATGCCCCACCACGCTGGCACTCCCCGCACTACCAGACGTGGTCAATTACTCTTCCAACGGTCACCTTTGATCGTTAGTGGATTAAAGTCAAAGATTCCCTAACTTATTCCTAAAAAGGGGGGATCTCGTATTTTCCCACTAAAATCCGGTAACCACTACTCCACTCACCCAAGCTACTTGACAAGGGCGGTGAATCCCTATAAGTATCACCCCCACACAAGTAACGAGTGTAAGGCCAGATAATACTACTTATCTCTCTCTCTAATTATCCATCTTACAGTCACATCCCTGACTTATCTCACAGTCACATCACTGACTTAAGCATCGGAGGGTTTTACCGGAGACCTTCCACCCTCCGGTTAAACTTCACTGTTTTGCAGACCTAGCGTTGCAAGACAACAAACCTTCCTCGACACGTGACATCAGACCATTTTTTTACGAATCAATATATATATATAAAAGGACATGGATTTGTGTGTGTTTGGTTTGAAAATTTTGAGCAAAAATTGACTTTCCTAATATTTACATCAAATTATTTTCTTTCTTTTTTTTCATACAAAAATTGAAAATAAAATTGGATAAAATATAAAATATTTAACATACGACTTTTCTTGATTATAGGTCGTGGAATCCAATTATCTGTATTGGGACTTAATGTTATTTTTGTTATGAATCACGAAGATTCATTAAATTAATGGATGTCCATCATCTCAAAAATTGACTGAAAATGGATCATATATATATTATATATATATATTATATATATATATATATATATATATATATATATATATATATATATACACACACAAGGACGAGATGAAGAATTGGAAGATGAGGAGAAGGCACATGCACTTTGTAATATATATATTAGTGGCAATGGTGGCAATGATGGCAATGACACTATAGAGGATAATATATATAATTATATATATATATATTAGTGGCAATGGTGGCAATGATGGCAATGACACTATAGAGAATATATATATATATATTATTGGCAATGGTGGCAATTGTAAGATCTTATGTATCTATATATGAGGACCTTCTCCTCTTGTTGTTGGATCTCTTTGAAATAGAAGTGAAATAGAAATTGAAAGAAAGAAAAATTTGAAGGAAACCCGAGAGCTCCCTCTCTCCTTTTTCATTCTCTCCCTCTATTCCTCTCTTTCCCGTATATATATCTTATATACATACATACATTAATATATTATACATTATATATACATTATATAATCAATTTTATAACACGTTATCAGCACGAGTCTCTACCAACAACACGATTATCTACAACCGGTACGTTATCAGACAGGTACGTTTATTATTATTATGGCAAATTTAACTAAATTGGAATTTGTGGCACTTGATGTCACCGGAAAAAATTATTTGTCATGGACACTAGATGCCGAGATGCTTGCTGCGATGGGTCTGGCAGACACCATCGTACAAAACAATATTCATTAATACAAGAACGTGCTAAAGCTATAATTTTTCTTCGTCATCATCTTCACGAAGATCTGAAAAATGAGTATCTTACCGTGAAAGATCCTTTTATTTTGTGGGAAAATTTGAAAGAAAGATTCGACCACCAGAAGATGGTCGTTCTCCCAAAGGCACGGTATGACTGGTTGTACCTGAGGTTGCAAGATTTCAGATCCATAAGCGAGTAACTCCGCGATGTTTAAAATAGTTTCACAATTGAAACTATGTGGAGATAATATAACAGATGATGATATGCTGGAGAAAACATACTCCACTTTTCATGCCACGAATATTGTCCTGCAGCAACAATATCGTGAAAAAGGTTTTAAGAAATATTCTAAATTAATTTCTTGTCTTCTTGTTGCGGAACAAAATAATGAATTATTAATGAAAATCACGAGACTCGACCTACTGGTTCTACTCCATTTCCTGAAGTGAATGCTGTTAGAAATCATGATCCCAGAAGAGATCGTGGTCGTGGTCGTGGTCGTGGTCATTACCGTGGTCATAGCCGAAAATATGATCATGGACGTCGTGATCAATTTGGCCCTTACAATCGTAATAATACTTCAGGTGCCAAAAATGTTAATAACCACCCGAAGTGGATAAAACATAATGGGAAAAGAAATACTGTTTCGAAAAATTATGAGGACATATGTTATCGTTGTGGCATGAAAGGTCACTGGTCTCGTATTTGTCGCACTGCAAAACATCTTGTTGATTTATATCAAGCATCTATTGAAGGGAAAGGTAAAAATGTTGAGGCAAATTTTACTACTCAAAATTTACCTCATGAAAGAAATGATGAAGATCTTGAAGATAATGATGTTGGTATAACTCACTTGGATGTTTCTGATTTTTTTGAGCATCCAGAAGGAAGAATTGACCATTTAATTGGAGATGGAAGTGTCCAAAAATAATTAGAATATTATTATCTAATTGTTGTAATATTTTAGTATTACTTTTATTGTTGTAATATTTTAGCATTACTTTTATTGTTGTAATATTTTAGTATTACTTTTATTGTAATATTATATGCTTATTTTTTTTTTTGTAAAATTTTGTTATCAGACAGATGGCTGTTGTTCAAATTTCTGTGAACAACGATCGAAAGTGTCTGTCTTATTGACAGTGGAACTACGCACACCATATTGAAATACGTATTTTTTCCCCTGAATGTGGGAGAAACGTGTGTTACCACAATAAATGTAGTGCAAAACTTATTGAAGGCTCCGGAAGAGCTAATATAATATTACCGGGAGGAACTATGATTGCTATTGATAAAGCATTATATTCCTCAAAGTCTCGAAGAAATTTATTGAGTTTTAAAGATATCCGACGGAATGGATATCACGTTGAGACTATAGAAGAAAATGATCATGAATACTTGGGTATCACGAAAATGACCTCCGGTAATAAAGTTTTGTTGAAAAAATTACCATCTCTATCCTCTGGCCTATATTATGCAAAAATAAATGCTATTGAGGCGCATCATTTAGTAAACCAGAAGTTTACTAATCCCGTTACTTTTAAAGTATGGCATGACCGTTTGGGTCATCCGGGATCAATTATGATGCGAAAAATTATCGAAACAACGCACGGTCATCCTTTAAAAAATCAAAGGATTTTGACTACTGATAAACTTTCATGTGCTGCATGTTCCAAAGGAAAATTAATTATAAGACCAGCACCATTGAAAGTAGGAGCTGAAAGTCCTACATTTCTAGAACGGATTCATGGAGATATATGTGGACCGATTAGTCCACCGTGTGGGCAATTTCGATATTTCATGGTTTTGATTGATGCATCGACCCGATGGTCGCATGTTTGTTTAATATCGACTCGCAACCTGGCGTTTGCGAGATTACTTGCCCAAATAATTCGCTTAAGAGCGCAATTTCCTGATTATCCTATTAAACGAATCCGTCTAGACAATGCTGGTGAATTTACTTCACATGCATTTAATTCTTATTGCATGTCGATTGGAATAATTGTTGAACATCCTGTAGCTCATGTTCACACACAAAATGGTCTAGCCGAATCATTTATTAAAAGGCTGCAATTAATTGCTAGACCATTATTGATGAAAACGAATCTCCCTACAGCAGCCTGGGGACATGCAATTTTACATGCGTCAGCACTTGTGCGTTTAAGGCCATCGAGTTATCATAAATTTTCTCCCATACAGTTGGCTTTTGGTTCAGAGCCAAATATTTCTTATTTGAGAATTTTTGGGTGTGCTATATATGTTCCAATTGAACCACCCCAACGGACAAAAATGGGTCCGCAAAGAAGATTGGGGATATATGTTGGGTTTGACTCCCCGTCCATTATAAGGTATCTTGAACCTTTGACGGGGGATGTATTTACAGCAAGATTTGCTGATTGCCATTTTGATGAAAATTTGTTTCCCAAATTAGGGGGAGAGAATAAATGGCATAAAATTGAACTTGCGTGGAAAACATCTTTGAATCATTTAGATCCACGCACAAATATAAGTGAACTTGAAGTTCAAAAGATTATACATTTGCAACAAATTGCAAATCAACTGCCAGATTCTTTTGCTGACTCTAGCAGAGTCACTAAATCGCATATTCCAGCTATAGATGCTCCTATACGGATAGAAGTTCCTGAAGGACAGAAAATTAATCCTATAGCTATCGAATCAAAAACACGCCAGAAGCGTGGCCGACCCCTTGGTTCCAAAAATAAAAATCCTCGAAAGAAAAGAGGAACAAATGATCTAGAAGATCATATTGATGAAACAGAAAAGGAAAACCAAGGGAGAACTGATGAAAAGATTCCAACTATAAATGATGATGAGAATTCTGAAATCTCAATTAATTATTCCAGTTCGAATCAAAGTTGGGATCGAAAAAACGTTGTTATTGATAATGCTTTTGCATACAACGTAGCCCTTGATATTTTCAAGGATAATGAGGATTTAGATCCTTTATCAGTTGAAGAATGTCGACATAGAATTGATTGGCCTCAATGGAAAGATGCGATTCAAACAGAGTTAAATTCGCTTGCGAAGCGAGAAGTTTTTGGACCTGTAGTCCAAACGCCAAAGGATATAAAACCTGTTGGCTATAAATGGGTGTTTGTGCGAAAACGAAATGAGAATAATGAAGTCGTAAAATATAAAGCACGACTCGTCGCACAAGGCTTTTCGCAAAAGCCAGGAATTGATTATGATCAAACTTATTCACCCGTTATTGATGCTATTACACTCCGATATCTAATAAGTATGGCAGTTCATGAAAAGGTGGACATGCGTCTAATGGATGTTATTACAGCTTATCTTTATGGAAGCCTCGAAAATGAAATTTATATGAAAATCCCTGAAGGATTCAAATTACCAAAGGCTTCTAAAGGCCCTCATGAAAATTATTCTATCAAATTACAGAAATCATTATATGGGCTTAAACAGTCTGGACGCATGTGGTACAATCGCCTTAGTGAATTCTTGTTGAATTCAGGATATAAGAATGACCAAATCTGTCCATGTGTTTTTATTAAGAAAAAAGATTTTGGTTTTGTGATTCTTGCTATATATGTTGACGATATCAATCTCATAGGAACTCCAGAAGAGCTTCGAGAAGCTATAGATTGTTTGAAACGAGAATTTGAAGTCAAAGACTTTGGAAAAACTAAGTTTTGTCTCGGACTTCAAATTGAACATATGAATGATGGAATTTTTGTTCATCAATCAACATATACAGCAAAAGTATTGAAAAGATTTTTCATGGATAAAGCATATCCATTGAGTATTCCAATGGTCGTGAGGTCGCTAGATATAAATAAAGACATATTTAGACCTCGAGAAAATGATGAAGAACTACTTGGTCCTGAAGTACCATATTTGAGTGCTATTGGTGCACTGATGTATCTTGCAAATAATACTAGACCGGATATAGCATTTGCTATAAATCTATTAGCAAGATTTAGTTCTTCACCAACACGACGACATTGGAATGGTATTAAACACGTCCTTAGATACCTCCAAGGGACAATTGACCTCGGATTATTTTATTCAAATGTAAATGATCCAGAACTGATTGGATATGCAGATGCGGGTTATCTTTCGGATCCGCACAAGGCACGTTCTCAAAATGGCTATTTATTTACATATGGTAATACTGCTATATCATGGCGCTCCACGAAGCAAACAATAGCAGCAACTTCTTCTAATCATGCTGAGATAATAGCCATTCATGAAGCGAGTCGAGAATGTGTATGGTTGAGGTCAATGATACATTATATTCGAGAGAGTTGTGGTTTATCCTCCAGAAGAGAGATTCCAACTCCTCTATATGAAGATAATGCTGCTTGTATAGCTCAATTAAAAGGAGGATATATTAAGGGAGATAGGACGAAACACATTTCACCTAAATTCTTCTTTACTCATGAACTTCAAAAGAACGGTGAAATTGATGTGCTTCAAATTTGATCACGTGATAATCTTGCAGATATATTCACTAAATCTCTTCCGACAGCAACCTTTGAAAAATTGAGATATAAAATTGTTTTGCGTCGATTTAAAGATTTCGAGAAATCATCTCATCAGGGGGAGAAATCTACACATGAAGAATAGTGTACTCTTTTTCCTTCACTAGATTTTTTTTTTCCCACTGGGTTTTTATCTAGTAAGGTTTTAATGAGGCCTATTCTTTATGTAATGGACATCCAAGGGGAGTGTTATGAATCACGAAGATTCATTAAATTAATGGATGTCCATCATCTCAAAAATTGACTGAAAATGGATCATATATATTTATGTATATATATATATATATATATATATATATATATATATATATATATATATATACACACACAAGGACGAGATGAAGAATTGGAAGATGAGGAGAAGGCACATGCACTTTGTAATATATATATTAGTGGCAATGGTGGCAATGATGGCAATGACACTATAGAGGATATATATATATATATATATATATATATATATTAGTGGCAATGGTGGCAATGATGACAATGACACTATAGAGAATATATATATATATATATTATTGGCAATGGTGGCAATTGTAAGATCTTATGTATCTATATATGAGGACCTTCTCCTCTTTGTTGTTGGATCTCTTTTGAAATAGAAGTGAAATAGAAATTGAAAGAAAGAAAAATTTGAAGGAAACCCGAGAGCTCCTCTCTCTCCTTTTTCATTCTCTCCCTCTATTCCTCTCTTTCCCTTATATATATATCTTATATACATACATACATTAATATATATTATACATTATATATACATTATATAATCAATTTTATAACAATTTTGTTATTTAGCACGTTCTCCTCGTGTTTTTTTTTTTCCAAATATTATTAAAATTTTGTTATGAATTAATGTTGTATAAATTTGGGGGCAATATATTTTTTTAATATTAATTTATTAAAATATATAAATTAAATGCCTCTCAAATCGTTATACAAAGGGTCCATATTTATTAATGGTGAATATATATATATATATATATATATATATATATATATATATGCGTGTATGTAACTTGGAGAAGAAGTCCAGCAAAGAAAGACCGGTACATCATGATCATTTCTATGCAAAAACAAAAAGAATAAAGACAACAAACTTCGCACGTAATTTTGTTTTTTTTTTTTAATTTGTGTAAATTTTACTTATAATTTAATTTTTAAAAGGATTAAAAGAGAATTTTTAAAAAATATTTTTTTTTTCATTTATTTAGAAAAAAAATTTAATTACCTATATATATATATATATATATATATATATATATATATATTGAGAGGTATGAAAATACCCTCACGCTGACAAGGCAAGTACACTAAGAAATTAGGGACCCACCCGTCACACGTGTCAGTCCACTTGGCATGACGTGGCAGATCCCACTTCGCCATACGCCAAACTGGACCATGGGCTGCAGAGTCACTCCGACTTGCCTCGTGCCGAAGTCACTACACTTCAGTACCCCTTGATCATCCGCATTTCTGATGGTCAACACTTGACTCAATCTCAGTCAAAGATCTCCATAACAACCTACTAAAAGGAGGGGATCTCATATCTTCCCACAAAATCCGGTAACCGTCAGATTTCACTAACGAATCACTCAAACGGTAAAATCTCTATAAATACCACCCCCGTACAGGTAACGAGGGTAAGACCAGATAATACAACTTATCTCTCTCTAAATTACCCGTCTCTCTCAACTACAGTCACATCCCTGACTTATCTTACAGTCACACCACTTACTTAAGCATCGGAGGGTTTCACCGGAGACCTTCCACCCTCCGGTCAAACTTCATTGTTTTGCAGGCCTAACATTGCAAGACGATAAGCCGTCTACGACGCACAGACAATCAAAATACGGGTATTTAACAGGGAGAAACAACCAAACGACGCCGATTCCTCAACACGTGGCACCCGACCATTTTTTGACGAATCAGTTTGGTTCCGTTACCGGGAACGAAAACATTTCACATTCCTCTGAAATTCAAGATGTCACAACATTCAAGCGACCGTAGGAGCCGCCCTGACACCACTGTCCCCGCGTCTCGACATGAGACCTTGCGCGCGGCCCAATCCTACGTCCCCGATCGACAACAACCGCGATCCGTCGTGGAGCGCTTAGGTCCACGCGGCTCACCTCGCAAGTCGCCGGACCTACGCGAGCACCTCAACGGCAAGAGGGCTATGGACGACAACGGGCTAGCCGAAGAAGTCGTAGACTTACGAAGGGAGCTTGATCGAATCCGAGCGGAGCGCGACCTCTCCAAACAATGGAAACAGCTCCGCGCTGCGTATCGGCGTAGAGGCATCTCGCCTCCTCACTCCTCCGACGACGAGCGAGACCCCGCTGAAAGCCGACACCAACGGTCTCGGAACGACGTTAGTCGGCGGACTAGGGGCCCAACTACTAAGCCACTTCGCGCTGTGAGCGAAGTGGGGGAAAGTCAGCCATCTGACCAGCCAAGTAAAGAGAAGAAGCGCCGTAACGGCCACAAGCAGAAACGGGATCGACGGGAGCTAAGCCCGGAGCCGGCCCGCAAGAACGAACCAAAGAAGAGCAAAACACCTTATGCCGGACCCTTCGCGGAGTGGATCCACCTCACTATGGCGGACCCAGACCTAAAGCTCCCCGCTTACCTCCCACAGTATACCGGTCAAAGCAAGCCCGAGGAGCACATCACCAGATACAGATCGTCCATGGACCTCGTAACAACTGACGAGGCGATTTTGTGCAAAGCCTTCCCCATCACCCTGGGAGAAAGGGCCATGAGATGGTACTCCGCCCTGAAGCCGGGTTCGATAGAATCTTGGAAGATGCTCGAAAAGGCCTTCGTAGACAAGTTCAACACAGCGGGAATAATCCCCAAGACCAGTAGCGATCTCGCCAACGTCAAGCAAAGGGATGATGAGACTCTACTCGAATACCTGGAACGTTTCAAGAAGGTGCACGAACAAATCGATGGCATTTCCCAAGACACGGCTATCATCTGCTTCGAGAGCGGCTTCCGGTTGAAATCACTGTACACGGAGCTCCAGCTCCGCAAGCCAGACACTATCGGCGAAGTGTTCGATGTTGCCCGGAAAGTTGGACTCGCCGAAAGGAACTCCACGGAGTCATATTATCGGAAAAAAGAAAAGCGAAGGGAATCATCCCCCCAAGGCCATCGAGACAAAAACAGGACGCGGAAAACCGAAGCTACCGTCCCAAAAAAGTCCAAAGAGCACCTCATCGCCGCCGTCAGGGGAAAGCTCGGGGAGAAGGAGCACTCATCATCGCGAAACCCCGGCAAATCTACCCGGGACAAAACGAAGTTCTGCTGCTACCACCAGGACTATGGACACACCACCGAAGACTGTTACCAATTCAAAAAGCTGATCGAAAAACTAGCACGAGAAGGGCAACAGAAGGATCGCGAGCCGGATAAACAACCTGGGGGAAGGCCCGACCGAGTGATCGAAGTGATAACTCCTCGGTACGAGTCCATCAGAAAGATAAAAAGGAAAATTTACAATTTAAGCAAACCTTCCCCGGAGTTGAACTTCGACGCTTTCCCACATGAGCCGATCACCTTCTCTGACCGAGACCTCGAAATGAATGAAGAGGCCCGCGTCTCCCCCATTGTCATCGAAGTAGGAATGGCGAGGCAAGGGATCGACAGATGTCGAGTCAGGAGAGTACTGATCGACACCGGAGCCACCAAGAACATCCTCTATCACAAGTGCTTTAAAGAAATGGGGATGAATGACAGTCATTTGAAACCCAGTAATACAGTGCTTGAAGGTTTCACTGCTCATAAGATCAACGTCAAAGGAACTGTCAAGGTTAAGGTCACCCTTGGCTCAGACATGTGCACACGTGAGGAGGAGATCAAGTTTTATGTGGTAGACATCGACTCCCCATACAATGCCATCCTCGGGACTCCGGCGCACGCCGCCTTCGAACTCGTCATCTCTACGTCACATCAACAAGTCCGATTTGCTACTCGCCACGGAGTGGGGTACGTTAAAAGTAGCCCCAGGAGCCTACTCGCATACTTAGTGAAGTCCCGCCAGACCTCCGAAATCGAGCTGCCGCCGGCAACAGTTGGGTCGGTTATAACAACAAGAGAGCATGCGGAAGCCGCTGCCCCCGACCAGTCAATGGGCGTACCGGACACAGACACTCCCGAGGGAAATGAGTTCGACGAAGTCGCCATACACCCTGACTATCCCGACCAAAAGGTCCAGATTGGCAGCGAGATGCCACAGTCGATGAAGACAGAGATAACACACTTCCTCTCCACCCACCTCGACAACTTCGCATGGAGTCCGCAGGACATGCCAGGTATCTCTCCCGAGATCGCCGAACACAGGCTCAGTATCGACCCCACATTCAAACCGGTGAGGCAGAAACCAAGGCAATTCGGAGACGACAAAGAGAAGGTAATACAATCCGAAGTCCGAAAGCTTCTGGACTCAAAATTCATCCGCGAAGTGGAGTACCCTACATGGCTCGCTAATGTAGTAATGGTTAAGAAAGCCAACGGAAAGTGGAGAATGTGCGTGGACTACACGGACCTGAACAAGGCCTGCCCAAAAGATTGTTATCCACTGCCTCGCATAGATGCTCTGGTGGACTCCACCTCGGGATATGAGTACCTCAGTTTCATGGACGCATTTTCCGGCTATCACCAAATCCGGATGAAACCAGAGGACCAAATCCACACATCCTTCCGAGCAGCCGGAGCCATCTACTGTTACAACATGATGCCGTTCGGATTGAAGAACGCGGGGGCAACCTACCAAAGGATGATGAATAAGATTCTGCGAGGTCATATAGGCCGGAATGTGGAAACCTATGTGGATGACATGGTCGTCAAGACCAAACGAGGCCATTCTCACCTAGATGACTTGAGCGAGACATTCACCACCCTATCCGAGTACGGGCTCAAGCTCAACCCGGCGAAGTGCACGTTTGGGGTAAAATCAGGGAAATTCCTCAGCTTCATGACTTCCGAACGGGGGATCGAAGCTAATCCCCGAAAAATAGAGGCAATACGGAACCTGGCCGAACCCCGGTGTGTCAAGGATATACAACGCCTTAACGGCTGCATTGCCGCCCTGGGGAGGTTCGTGTCGAAGTCCGCTGAAAGATGTTTGCCATTCTTCAAAGCTTTGAAAACCGCCGGA
Organism: Asclepias syriaca; assembly: GCA_027405835.1. Classification (NCBI taxonomy): domain Eukaryota; kingdom Viridiplantae; phylum Streptophyta; class Magnoliopsida; order Gentianales; family Apocynaceae; genus Asclepias; species Asclepias syriaca. The sequence continues at coordinate 1,990,949 of CM049934.1, read as the reverse complement.
AAGACTTTTCGATGGGACGAAGAGTGCACCAAAGCTTGGAAAGATCTGATGAACTACCTAGCAAACCCACTCCGGACGAAGTCCTCTACATGTATATGTCAGCCGCGCAACAAGCCGTAGCGTCGGCTTTGATCCGGGAGACCGACGGCCAGCAGCTTCCTGTATACTTCGTCAGCTGAGTGCTGAGGGACGCCGAAGTCCGCTACACATACATCGAGAAACTAGCATACGCCTTGGTCATCACTACAAGAAAACTTCGGGCATACTTCGAGTCCCACCCCGTGGTGGTGTACACTAACCATCCCCTGAAGCAAATTTTTCACAAACTAGACCAATCAGGAAGGATGCTCCGGTGGTCCATAGAAGTATGCGGCCTGGACATCACATTTGCGCCACGCACAGCGATCAAGGCACAAGCCCTTTCGGACTTCTTGGCAGAGTTATCATTCTCAGAAACCACCACCGACGAAGGAGCATCCCCCACACTCCCTTCTGACGAAATGTGGACGATGATGGTAGACGGAGCAGTAAACGCTAACGGAGTAGGAGTAGGGGCCACCATCACATCCCCCTCCGGCAAACACACTGACGACCGAAGTGTTCGCCTCAACTATCCCCTATCAAACAACCAGGCGGAGTACGAAGCGCTAATCATAGGAATGCGATGGGCCCTCGACTCGGGAATCAAATCCTTAAAAGTGTTCAGCGATTCCCGAGTCGTCGTCGGACAGGTCAATAATGAATTTGCTGTCAACTCTGACAATCTCAAAGCCTATGCCGAAACAGTGCCTCGGCTGGCCGCTCAGTTCCGGCATTTCGTCCTCAGCAAGATCAACCGCAGCGACAACGAAGTGGCAGACAAACTAGCAAAGATAGCATCTGGAGAGGCCCCCAACGACCTTGACGTCCATATAATTCAAATCTCCGCCCCAGAACACATCTCACCGATTCAAACTTCGGGGTTCGACTCCAGCACATGGGTCGACGAGCTGAAGAACTTTATAACTTCAGACATCCTACCAACAGACAAGGCCAAAGCCAGACAAATCCGCCAGCGCGCGGCCCGATACACGGTGCTCAATGATATTCTGTACCGACGCTCTTTCTCCAAGCCGCTGCTCCGCTGTGTACCACCCGACCTCACGCAGTCAATCCTGGAGGAGTTACATGAGGGTATTTGCGGTGGACACCCCGGATCGAGACCCTTGGCAGAAAAAGTGATAAATCAGGGATATTATTGGACCACATTACGGAGGGATGCAGCGAACTATGTGAAGCACTGCGACACATGCCAAAAGTTCGGCAGCATACCCCGTCTTCCATCGGTCCCGCAGACCCCTGTGCTAGCCGCTTGGCCCTTCGATATGTGGGGGATCGACCTTATGGGCAAATTCCCCAAAGCCCGCGGGCATCACGAATACTTAGTCGTGGCCGTCGACTACTTCTCCAAATGGATAGAAGCAAAGCCATTGGCCGCCCCCACAGAGGAAAACGTGCTCAATTTCTTCCACGACTTCGTCCTTTGCCGATACGGAGTGCCGCGAGCCATCGTGTCCGACCACGGCACTCAGTTCGCCACCAAGTTTGCAGCGGAGTGCACCCGCCTAGGGATCAAACACTGGAAGTCATCCGTTGCACACCCGCAAGGAAACGGACAGGCCGAAGCCGCCAACAAACTAATTCTCACCGCACTGAGGAAAAATCTGGAAGGAGCAATACTCCCCAGACCCTGGCATGCCAACCATCTGAAGAAATACTTCGTCTAAAATATTCGGACGAAGTCAAGGGTACAGGAAATAAACGCCCCGCCACAACCAGTGTCGAAACAGGCCCCGGGCGAGGTCCCAGAGATAATAAGTAAATTTCATTATGATTTTCAGCCAATAAGTGATCTTAATAAGGTTCCCAAAACATTTATTCAAGACATGGTTCCAAGTTATGAGGTATTAGCCGCAATCTTCCGAAGTCATTATTATTCAAGATCTTCCGAAGTCATCATTATCTTTTGAAGTATTATTACCTTCCGAAGTTATTATCTTTTGAAGTCATTACTGTTCGAGATCTTTAAAAACGTTTTAGATGAAGTGCAATAAATAAAAATATGAAGCAAAGTTTTACAGAAAAAGTGAAGTTCATTAACTTACAAAGAATACATAAAAAAAAAAATTCTACATAGTGGGGGGGTCTTCGACCGAAGAGGGAGCAACCTCGGTCGAAGAGGGATCCACTCCGGATGGAACATCTATAACAATAATTGCCCTATCCCCCACTTCGAGCTCCTTATCCGCAGGGTTCTCCGCTGAAGCCTCAACAGCATCCATAGGTACAGCCTCAGAAATCGGAGTCGCGTCAGTTGCGGTAGTCTCACCATCCTCAGCCCCACTTCGCAGCTGGAGACACAACTCCTCCAGGTTTGGATGTACTGGTGCGGGCGGACTCCAATGCCTTCCCTCCTTTTCATCCTCTTTAGTGACCTCCTCCAGTTCGTCAGCATTGAACGGGACGAAGTCACATCCGTCTCTGAATTCGGGGTCGGTGTAAGAGCCCTTGAAAATCCTACACAGCAGCATCTTGTCAGGGACGAGGTGGTGGAGACTGCGAAGTGCATGGGCACACCCTCGGTTATAATACCCGTTGGCCACCTGAAACACTTCCAGCTGGCACTTTTCGGAGTTGCGGTACTCCTCCACCACCTGCGAAGTGTGGCCTTCAGACTCCAGAAATTCCACCCTGGACTCCGCAGACCGCCGCTTCTGGCTCTCCTCTTTCAGCCTTTGGTCGAAGTCGCGAAGTTTGGCCTTCAGCTCTTCATTAATCCGCTGAAGGGACTGCAGGCGAGCGGACTCCCTTTCCTTCTCCGCGACCGCCATCGCCACGGTCTCTTCGGCCGACCGGAGTTCGCCTTGTGCAGTAACCAATGCTGCGTCCTTGGCCGAGAGCTGGTTCTCCAACTCCACATGCCTCTTCTCCAAGTCCGCCAGATCGGCTTTGGCATCCGAACAGTCAGAGGCATGTTTGAAGAGATGGGCAACAAAAGCGGTTACCTGAGGATCAAATGACGAACAGTTAAAAAAAAAAAAAAAAGAAAGAGAATCGACAAAGGGTGCAAGCACTTCAGCTTAAAAGACTACCTGGGAAAGCCCAGCTCCGATTTGCCCAAAGGCATTCAACGGGCTGATGGGCGCCTCCTCCAGCTTGCTATTCAAGCTGAAGTCCATAGCCCGATGAAGGACCGCTCCACCATAGAACCGCGCCCAACGGCGATCCCCCAACGGCAAGTTCGCCAAGGGAGGCGAAGCGCAGATGATGTCACGGGCCAAGACTTCGTGCTCCGGCCTTGACTCCGGCGCCTGGAAGCCTTCCTGGAGCCAGGAGCAGGATTACCGAAGTGTCTCCTGAATCTCCTGGGTCGCCAGGCGAGCAGCAGTGGCCGGAGCCACCTCCCTCAAGTCCGACAATCTTGGCCGCGAAGTCTTGGTGGGCCCCCCTCTCTCACCTTCATGAGCACGCTTCGCTGGAGGGGCACGAGCTGGCTCCTTCCCCTTGGGCTGAGGAGGAGAAGAGCGAGTGGACCCCGAACCGCCTGTCACAGGCGGAGTAACGGCGGAACGGTCCACCGGCTGCGGATTCCCGGGACTCCGACCCTCTGAGCCCTGGGCCGGCCCCTTGCGAAGTGCAGAAAAGTTCATTCTCTTCATATCTGCAAAAACACAACAAACACGGAGTCAGCAACAGAATGGAGATAAAAAGTAAAAGCCCTACTCCGACTATCTCTATACCCTTTGCAACATAACAGCCCGAACCCCGGGAATCTTGACACACCGAGCACTCAGTAGAAAAACCCCCTCCCGGGTGCAACTTCCACATCGGGTACTCTGTCAAATCCTCGAGTCCCAGTTCTCTCCGCCGAGCATCCGCCGCCGGCCCGCCTATCCCACAGGCATGGCGACTCTCATCAGCAATAAGTTCGCTGGTCAAGAAAGTCCTAGACTGAGTTTTGGGATTATCTCCCAGTTCACTCCGGACAAAGTCAAGGAATCTCCGATCCGAATCGGAGTACCTAGTGTTCTTTTTTGGGGGAAGCCAAGGACGAAGTGTTTTACACTTTGGGTAAAATGCGAAGCCCGTTCTGGACTCCACACACACCCACTTCTCCCTCCACTGACCTAACTTATTCGGGGGGGATTCGAAAAGGGTGACTACACTAGGACGAGGTCGAAGTGACAACGTCAGATTATTCATGCGGAGGACGGTGAAAAAAGTCCTCAACAAGTTTTCAGAGACCTCTACACCTACCTTCCTACACAAGACTGTAAAGGCTACGAAGTACCTAACTCCGTTTGGATGTACATGGGCGGGCTGACATCTGACTAGGTTCAAAAAATCACAAAAGGCGGGGTCTAAAGGCAAACTAAGGCCAGAAACGAAGTGCTCGTAAGGAATAGGGACATACGCCCACACTCCCGGAGATAGAATAACCTAAACCTACTCCGGTCGACCTCACTAAACAGAAGGGGAGGATCTACGCTAAGGGTATTCTTCCTAAGGGCGAAGTCCCCCTCCAACCTGTTTTTGGTTTTTGGGAGATCTTCGGAGTGGTCAGAGTCTGCATCCCCGCCTTCGAGGACACCGGGGTTGTGCAAGTTCACGGACGAGGGGCCCGCGACTGCGACTCCGCCACTCCCATATCTAGACCGCCTAAAGGCTAAAGGGGTCGCCTCAGAGGTACTCGGGCCGACATCAGACACTTCGGCACTCTCATGGGTTGCAGGGCTGGATCTCTCAGAGCTGGACTGCGAAGTGGAGCTTGAAGAACTAGACTCCACCGCAACCACTGGGACCTCGGAACTCTCTGAGTCAGACATATCTACAAACATAAAACAGAAGCCCTATCAGAAACTTATCATTCACTCCGACTCACAGTTTCACATTCTAAAAGTCCCCGCACTTCGCTTCCATCCAGTTCATCATTCCAGAAACTCCTACCCAAAGACCCAGCCAAAAATCGCGCCCTCAAAAGCCCCAAGCAAAAAATAAAAGACAATAACAAATTCATCCCTCACCTGTGGAAATGTGGAAAAAACTTGGGGAGCTTGCGGAAAACGCGGAAACACTGGAGGATTCCCGAAAGAAAGCAAGGAATGCAGGGAGGAAATGCAGAGAGAATTTAAGGAAGAAGGCAGAGACGTCTGAGGAGATTTCTTGAGCAAATGAAAGCACTTCAAATTTGGCAGAGTTTCGCTGAAGAAGGAAAGGTAAAAAAAGGATCACTAATGCAAAAGAACTATTTATAGGAGAAAGAAAATTCGAAAAGATTATAATAAAAAAAAAAGAGAGGGAAATAACCGTGAAGCTTCCTCAACAAGCTTCACCCGACCCGACACCAACCGGGTCGAAGTCACACCAGAAGTCACCTCTCTGACAGCTCACATGCGGCGCCATCATTGCACGCGCGTGGAAAAATGCAAAAGACGCCTCCTCTGGAGACGCGAAACGGCTAGCCAACTTCTCGGTAACCGAACCGCCATCATGGGAACCTAACCCCACACCGAGGAAGCCGAACGTCACCAGACACTCCGACCACCTCGCCAGGGCCACACCTCTTCAGGTGTTACGCCTCTTCGCCAGGGTGCACCTCTCTGCCGGATCACACCTCTTCGGGTGTTACGCCACTTCGCCAGGTCGCACCCCTTCGACAGGTCATACCACTTCGGACTGCTTACACCCACTTCGGGTCGCCCGCGCCCAATCCGGGTTGCTCACGCCCACTCCGGGTTGCTTACACCCCCCTTTGGGTAATTCTCACTGCGGATTACACCCTTTTGGGTCACATCTCATCAGGTTACGCGCCCTCGGCTCACACCTGTTCGGAAACTATTGAGGACAAAACAAGCAGCTCGGAAAACAATGGAATTCCAGTACCGTCGAAGCAAATGAGCCTATGCCTCATCCACTTCGACGAGGGGCCACTGAGAGGTATGAAAATACCCTCACGCTGACAAGGCAAGTACACTAAGAAATTAGGGACCCACCCGTCACACGTGTCAGTCCACTTGGCATGACGTGGCAGATCCCACTTCGCCATACGCCAAACTGGACCATGGGCTGCAGAGTCACTCCGACTTGCCTCGTGCCGAAGTCACTACACTTCAGTACCCCTTGATCATCCGCATTTCTGATGGTCAACACTTGACTCAATCTCAGTCAAAGATCTCCATAACAACCTACTAAAAGGAGGGGATCTCATATCTTCCCACAAAATCCGGTAACCGTCAGATTTCACTAACGAATCACTCAAACGGTAAAATCTCTATAAATACCACCCCCGTACAGGTAACGAGGGTAAGGCCAGATAATACAACTTATCTCTCTCTAAATTACCCGTCTCTCTCAACTACAGTCACATCCCTGACTTATCTTACAGTCACACCACTTACTTAAGCATCGGAGGGTTTCACCGGAGACCTTCCACCCTCCGGTCAAACTTCATTGTTTTGCAGGCCTAACATTGCAAGACGATAAGCCGTCTACGACGCACAGACAATCAAAATACGGGTATTTAACAGGGAGAAACAACCAAACGACGCCGATTCCTCAACACGTGGCACCCGACCATTTTTTGACGAATCAATATATATATATATATATATATATATATATATATAAATGGAAACCTGTCTGCCTTTCTTATTTCATTTCTCCTCTGTTTCCTTCCTTCTCCTTCTTCTCTCCTTCCTTAGAACTTCTCTCAATCCAAAAAGTGAAAATATGAGCAAAAAAGGAGAAAGGAAATTCAAAGAGATCACTGAGTGATAGATGGGCAACTGTTGGCCTAAACCTGAAGATAGCCTTCCAATCACTCACAAACCACCCAGTCCAGGTAATATTATATATATAGTTTTCAAATTAGGTTCTGAATTTTTCAAATTTTGATTTTGCCGCTGGAAAATTCAATTTAATTTGGTAATATGTTTACGAATTGATGAAATTGATTCTGTAATCTGTATACGTACTGCAGAGTCAAAGCCGGTCAAGGATCGGAACAACAAAATTAGTCACGAGAATGATTTCGCCGGTGGCCGCGGCGGAGGAAGCCATCGTCAGCAGCGGGAGGCGGCGGCGAGGGCGAGGGTGAGTGATAATTGTGATGAAGGAATTGGAGGAGAAATAAGTGAAGGTAGTAATAATAATAATGGGAGAATCATAACTCCGAATTTGAAGATGTTTACATTTGGAGAGCTGAGAAGTGCGACCAGAAATTTCAGGCCGGATACGGTGGTAGGCGAAGGCGGTTTCGGTAGGGTTTTTAAAGGCTGGGTTGATGAGAAAACTTATGCTCCCTCCAGAGTTGGTGTTGGAATTCCTGTTGCCTTTAAGAAATCTAATCCTGATAGTGAACAAGTGTTGGGCCCACATATACCCACAAGGTTGGACTTCCACCACTTAACTCCACATTAGTATCATACTGTCCGCTTTGGGCTTAAGCCCTCACGATTTTATTCTTGGATAACTTCCCAAAAGGCTCATACTAATGGAGTTAGTGGAACTCTTATATGCTAGTCACCTCTAGCATTATCTTCAGATGTGGGACATGGATTGACACCCCCAACAACAAGGACTCAAAGAATGGCAGGTAATTCCTTCATTAATTCAAATATTCTCAAATCATCATAATTTCTTCTTCAATTTCAGTTTATATTTCCATCTCATATATGTATATGGTATTTATTTATTGAGATATAAATTTAAGTCGAAATAATATTAAATTTGTCTAATATATAATAATTTCAAATACGGGTATTTTAAAATTTGCGTAAAAACAAAACCATTTTTTTCCCCATATTAGAGATCATAATGAGCAGTTCCATGTGTTTCTATATCTCTGCTTGCCTAACATTTTACTGAGGAATTTTTTTTTTTGAAACATTTAGAGCAAAAAGGGGGTTTTGTGGGCTGACTTCTTTACTTGTTTTGTGCAGGCAGAAGTAAAATTTTTGGGGAAATTCAGTCATCCAAATCTTGTAAAGCTGCTTGGCTATTGTTGGGAGGACAAGGAATTCCTTCTCGTCTATGAGTACATGCAAAAGGGAAGCTTAGAGAGTCATCTTTTCAGAAGTAAGCAAAACACATGCTCTCTCTCTCTCTCTCTCTCTCTCTCTCTCTCTGTGTACATCTATATATATATATATATATACACAGACGTATTAGTGTGAGAAAAATTAAAATTGGTTAATAATTAATATTAATAATGTGTGTATTCAAATTAAATTAAGGAGAGGGGGCTGAAACACTGCCGTGGGAAATACGTATAAAAATAGCAATTGGAGCAGCAAGAGGACTTGCTTTCTTGCATACCACGGAAGAACAAGTCATTTATAGAGATTTCAAGGCTGCTAATATTTTACTTGACGGGGTAAGTCCCTCTCTCTATCTATCTCTCTCTCTCTCTATATATTATATATATATATATATATATATATATATCTTGCTTATAAATTTTTTTTTTTTTTAAAAATTTGAGGGTTTTTTTTTATACTAATTAATTTACACATTTTTACTATCTTACTTATTGTTATTGAATTTCAGGAATACAATGCAAAACTATCGGATTTCGGAGTGGCTAAATTAGGTCCTGATAATGGCAACTCTCATGTCACGACAAGAGTAATCGGCACTTACGGCTATGCTGCTCCTGAATATGTGGCTACCGGTTAGTGTGTATATATATATATATCCCTTTATTTATAAATATATAATATAAAAAGAATTTATTAAAAAAATATTATAAAAATAAATACTCCACGCCTGTTTTTCGCTTCAGTTCACTTTGTTGATAATCAAATTGAAACCCCCAACCAACCACACAGTACACGCCTTCGAATAAAGAGTAATTATACCGTGCGAACACCTTCACAGAACTTTCCCGCCAAAAACATTTTATTTCCCTTTTTTGCCCCTGATTATACTCTCACTTTGACTTCCCTTTTTCATTTTCTTTTTAGTCAATTGAAGTTTAATAATAATATCTGTAGGTTATTTTAACCTATTTATCAAAATTTTAGATACAAAAAAATTATATTATATAACGGATATTTGGTGAATTTGAATAGGTCATTTGTACGTAAAAAGTGACGTGTACGGATTCGGTGTGGTATTGTTAGAAATATTATCTGGGCTTCGAGTTCTGGATCTAAATCGGTCCACTGGAGAACACAATCTAGTAGATTGGGCCAAGCCTCTTTCAGCAGATAAAAGAAAGCTCAGAAAGTTAATGGATCCAAGACTAGAAGGACAATACCCACCAAGAGGAGCATTCCAAATAGCTGAACTCATTCTCAAATGTCTCGAGCCCGACCCGAAACACCGGCCCAACATGGAACAAATATTGGACACGTTAGAAAACGTAGGTGCCCTCAAAATTAAAACAAAGGACCAGACGGAGCAGACACCCCACCACAGCTATAACCAGTCGGCTCTTCAAAAATATCCAAGTGGGCCAAGCGGCGGCTGAAATGGAGCCCGAGCCCATCAACAGTTTCCTGTCAAGTCATATTAGTAAAATCAAGCCCATCAAGTTTCTCCTTAAAGAATAGTTGTGCCTAATATTTTGCACCAAAGTTTAGTTAGATTCTCCCGCGTGCTTTTATTGAAGATGTTTTGTATAGGGAAGTTTTCAAAAGAATGTGGAAATTGGTTGTTGAAAGGAAAAGAAAAAGCACAATAACCCTAGAGATGATTATAGGTTCGATTTTTCTCTCTATTGAAGATAGTGTGTTAAAGTTATTAGTGATTATGTGTTATATAAATATTTATAATTATATATATAATCCAATTGTTTTTCCTCAAATATTTTTAATAGATTATTCAAGTATAGACATTTTTTTAATTCTGTAGATATTTTTAACTCTCAATCAATATGTAAGAACTTATTATCAAGTTAAGATATCTCTTACCATAATTATAAGTATTATTAAAGTGGCAGTTACAACATTTAGACTTGTAAAGTGAATAAAAGACGTTTTATTTAAATTTTATATGTACGTCAATTACTCAATAATTTATTTTAAATTTGTAAATTTTACTTAAAATAACAAGTTTCGAAGATACTTTTACAATAATAAAACTTTGAATAAAATGATTGAAGGTCATATAAGCCCCCAAAATAAAATATAAAGAAAAACAAATAAGAAATTTAAGCATGCAAAAATAGCATGCAAAAAAACGATTGCTTTATATATATATATATATATATATATATATAATATATATATATATATATATATATATAATTTAGTATTTAACAACACTTCATTGCACTCAATAATTATTTGTGTGTGCCCCAGAGATCCTTCTCCTTCTCCTTCTCCTTCTCCTGCGGCTGTTTTTTTGCAGTTTATGATATACCTTTCAATATATATGGTTTTTTTTGCTGAATGGTTGATTTGCATTTCAATAAGATAAACACATACAACGGGTAGAGTAGTACAATAAGAATCAAACAAAAGGAAAAGAGACATCCACTGCTAACTGGGCAGATAGCAGTAGGCTACTAAGCAGGAAAAAAACCAGATAACGAAGGAAGGAGAAACAGAAAGGAACAAAAGAAAAACACAAAAGAAACAAAGCTGAACAACTTAGGTGTCTCCCCTATCACACCACGCTGCAGGGGGAGTAGAGATAGTTCCAAGTAACCGGTGAGAAGGTTCAGTTTGCCCCATTTGGCGATGCTATGCGAGCACCGATTGCAATCTCTCGGTACAAATTCAATGCTCCATACACCATGCCTTATAAGTAGATCCCGACCTTTGATCAAATTAGATTTTGCTTTCCAATCCTCAAACTGTTCTAGGCCCTTGAGTGCCATAATCACGAAGAGGGCATCCCCCTCAAACACAACCTTACCTACATTGAGTTCGGAAGCAATTGTGAGTGCTTGAATAGCCACTTCCGTCTCACATTACATTTGGGGACACAAAGTGGTTGATCCAAGCTCCTCTGATGTCTCCTTCAGAGTTCCGAAGCACACATGCCGTAGTAGTCGCCCCTCCCATGTGAGTTGCATCAAAGTTGATCTTTAGGTAGCCAGCTAGGGGGAGAGCCCAACGCGTGAATTCATTACCCAGACCACCTGCACCATTCTTCCTCTTTGCCTTCACCATACCTTTCCAATATTTCCCGTGAAGTCTATTGATGGACTTGGAAACCTCCTCCCAATTGGGCTTGACATTGTTTCTCCAGATGTTGTTGCGCTCCATCCACAATCTCTCGAAAGCAGTAATAAAGAAATGTCCCATTTGCTCCTTGGTGTCGGCAAGCAACTGGAAAGGGTTACTCTTGCCCAGGAGAAAAGAAATCCATTCTACAATTCCTAGGTGTTGAAATCTATCCAACCTAACATGCCATGGTGAGTTCCACCATATTAACCTACTAACATTACAATCCAAAAGCAGATGGTGAATGGATTCAGAGTCCTCCTGACATAGATAGCATAAGTCGTCAGCAGCTGGCAGAATAGCGCTAAGTCTATCGAGTGTGGGTAGTGCTTTACTGATGGTTCTCCAGATTAGAACTTTGTGGCGATTGTGTAAATTTGAGCTCCATATAATCTTACAGACATTCCCTCTATCTTGGTTGGGGTGCATCCTTTACTACGTAGAATATACTCGTAGGTTGAACTCACCGTAAAATGCCATGTCGTAGTAGGTGTCCAAATGAGTTCGTCTTGCTCCCTATCAAAGATGGGAGTATGAATAATAGAGTCTCTGACAGACCGGGGAAATATCCTAGGGATCTTAGCTAGATCCCACGAAATTCCATCTGGCTGCATTAACTGTCCAACATAGAAGAGGTTGTTGGGGGAGGGGCGTATCATTAGGAATGGTAAAATTGGGGAGCTGTGGTATCCACGGGTCTTCAAGAATAGACACACTTGAATTCATGCCCAGTTGGTAGCAAATCCCCGTTTTCAACAGCTTGCTACAAAACTGAATTCCTGACAATACCCATGACGCTGGAGTCACAGTGGATTGTATATCCAAAAGCTTCCGTCCTCGCAAGTATTTAGATCTGATAAGCTGAACCCATTCCTTGTTAGGAGCCGTACAAATGTGCCATGCAAGCTTGGTAACTAAAGTTTGATTCATATCGTGGAAATTTCGCAGTCCCAAGCCTCCCATACATTTAGGTGTACATACTACCTCCCAGGATTTCAGGCACAATTGTCACTTCTGTTGCTCATCATGACACCATAAAAACCTTCTAACCATACCATGCATTTGTTTAACTATCCCCCGGGGAAGAAGAAAAGCTTGCATGGTGTATACAGGAATGGTCAGCGCCACCGACTTGGCAAGTACTAACCTTCCCGCCATTGATAGTGCCTTGTGCTTCCATCCTGCGAGTTTAGAATGTAGCTTGTTAACCAACCCCGAGAATTCTTTTGACTTAGACTTAAATTTTCAAAAAGTGTGTCCGAGATATTTGGAAGTGTGATCACATTCCTTCATTTCTAGTAATGCACATATTGTCGTTCGAGTAGACTTTTGCACGTTTTTACTGAAGTGGATATTAGACTTTCCAAAGTTTATAGCTTGTCCGGTCCAGCTGCAATACTGAAGAAGAATGTCTCTAATCACACCTGCTTCTTGTTCCTTAGCCTGACAATAGTTAACAAGATCATCAGCATACATTAAGTGTGTAATCTTCTGGCTTGTTCTGCTGATTTTAACTCCGTTAAGCTTGCCTTGCTCCTCAACTCTTGCCAACATTCTTGAAAGAATGTCCGAGAGAATGGTAAACAATGTCGGTGACATCGGATTGACTTGCCGTAAACCCCTTTCAGCACTGAACAAACCAAAAGGCGCCCCATTGATCAACATTGAGAATGTGGTCTTGCTAATGCAGTTGGAGATGAGCCGACAGAAATCATCAGTAAAGCCTAGTTTCTGCAAAACAATATCAAGCACTTCCCATTCAACCCTATCATACGCCTTATCAAGATCAATCTTGATTGCCATGACTCCGAGTTTGCCTTTTCTGTTGTTCATGTAGTGCATAACTTCGTTATTGATGATGATATTATCTCCAATTGAGCGATGAGGAATGAACGATGCCTGGTTTGGATGGATAATATCTGGAAGAATTTGTCTAATTCTACCCACGAGAATCTTAGAAGCAATCTTAGAGAAAACATTGCATAGCACAATCGGACGGAATTGCTCCACCTTTGCTGCCCCTTGGATTTTAGGAATTAGTGCAATGAACGTGTGATGGTGTGCCTTATTCATCATACCTGTCATGAAGAACTGCTGAATTTCTGCAACTACTGCTTGTCCAACAATGTCCCAATAGGTCTTGTAGAAGGTTACTGTCATTCCGTCGGGTCCCGGGCTTTTATAGTTGCCCATAGAAAATACAGCCCTTCGAATCTCCTCTTGGTCTGGTATCGCCATCAATGCTTGATTCTGCCTCTCTGTCACGCAATTTTGAACTAGATAGTCGATCTCACACGGACAAATTGGATGGTCACTGGTAAATAGTTTCCTGAAGTACATCTCAAACTCCTGCCCTATCGCTGTGTGGTTGGTAATCCAATTATTGCAGGAATCTTTGATACAGTTCACAGCATTGTACCTGCGATGAATGATAGTAGTTAGATGGAAATAGTGGGTGTTTGCATCGCCTTCTTCTAACCATCTAGACTTTGCCTTCTCTTTCCAATGGATTTCTTCTCTCTTGAGTAACTCGTCTAACTCCCCGGTCGCAATTTGTTCTTTTACAGCTCGTAGATGATCAGGTGTACTGCCTTGCAAGTCCTCAATCTTGCTCTTCAGTTCTTTGATTTTCCTTTGGATGTTGCCAAAGGATTCCCGGTTCCACTTCTTCAACACCAGTTTGGTATTCTTTAGCCTAAAAAGGAAAGACACGCTTCGATTCCATGCTTCATTGATCACAAATCTAGTAGCAGGATGGGTCATCCACATAGCTTCAAACTTGAAAGGTTTGGGTTGGGAAGGCCTAGCAGCCACCATGTGAATCAATAGTGGACGGTGATCCGAATGTATTGCTTGGAGATGAGTGATTGTAGCTTCCTGAAACCGTATCTTCCATTGTGCATTGGAGAAGCATCTGTCCAGTCTTTCCTGGATGTTGAACGATCCTCGTCGTCTATTCGTCCAAGTGAAAGGACTACCCACAAACCCTACGTCAATCAGGCCCAACTGGTTTACGATCGTGTTGTGACCTCCATTGCTTGAAGCTCCTACTGGTAAACCTCCTTTCTTATCCTTCTGGTCGAAGACCATGTTGAAATCTCCAGCAATAAACCATGCACCTTGGAATCCTGACTCACAGATACAATGCAATCCCAGATTTGTTGACGATTGCTAGGAGTTGGTGGTCCATAAATTAGTGTTAGCTGCCAAGGCTCAGCATCCAAATGGTCCGAAATGAGTGTATTAATAACATGTTGATTAGATAAAACAATAGACAAACGAACAGGAACTTTCCACATGAGAAGTAGACCTCCAGCTGTCCCAACAGGAGGAACAAATTCATAAGTAGAAAAACCTAATCTAGCAACCAGTGAACTAACCTTAACTAGGTCACTACATTTAAGTTCAGACAAAAAAATTAAATTGGGCTTGTGAGAGTTGTTGAGCTCTCTCAGGTATGGAATTGTCGCAGGACGCCCTATCCCACGACAATTCCAGCACAGAGCGATCATGGTTGAAGGCGGGGCTAAGCCGCTCCCGCCTCCTCAAAATAACGCTGTGAACCTGCCTCCGTTGTATCAACTGGAATTTCCTCGATACTAATATCTGCACTACGCCGCATTCCTCTCTTTCTAGCCATTTGTTTCACATGAATAAACCTTCTACAAGTTATTTCCACCCTATCCAACAATGCTTCATCATGTGCTTCCATGTCCAGCACTTCAACCTGACCTTTGGTCACTGGAACGATGCAAAGACGGGCTAGAGCTTCCTGCATTTCTCCATTACCAATCATTTTTAGTCTTTTGGGCCCTTCTGCTTCTCCACTTGACCTACGCTTCTTGGGTAGCCTTCTTTCTTCTGATGGTATATGTTGTGTCCATGGATTCTTCAAAATGGACTTAGACATTTGAAATTCTGGAAACAGATTGGGTTGGAACCCCTTGGGCTTGGGTATCAGGGGACAAGGAGGGTGTGTTTTGAGCCGGGCTGGCTAGGGGGGGCTTTCAGGGTAGGAAATTTCGGGTGAGATAGGGTTACCATAGGTTTTGGTGAGAGAGTTCTGCTGCTTAGGTCCACATGCCTCATCAATGTCAACAGGGGAGGGGTTGACTTGTTGATTTGTGATATCGCCGAAAGGTTTTCTAGTTTGGTGAAACAACTGCTTGGTTGAGTGGCTCGACACTGAGGGTTTGGGTGTGTCAGTGTAGGTCTTTCCTTGTACAGCATTCCTCGTTTTTGGGGGTGAGGAGATAGTACCTTCTGTTACCTTTTGTTTGGTTGAGTTGACGTTGGCTCTGTGAGTGTACTGTATGCCCAGAGGTAAAGATCTGTTGTGGGGTCCGAATCGTTGGCACGCTTCATCGTTCTCGGGAGGCGGGAGTAGTTGCTCCGAACAAGCTTGTTCGGTGTGGTTGATGATACCACACTGGTAGCAGAAGTCCGATAGTTTCTTGTACCGGAAGCTGATCCATAACCAAGTCTCGTCTTCTCTACAAATGTGGCAGCTTGTCTTGTGTCGATTTCAACTTGGATGCGGACAAATTTCCTGGCCCTTATTCCGGAATCTGCTTCTTCGATATGTAGGATTTTCCCCAAAAAAACTCCTATCTTCCTTGTATTTAGTTCATTCATACGGTTCAATGGCAAATTATGGATTTGAATCCAGTATTTGCAGGTGTTGAACTGAATTTCATCAAGGCTCAGTTCTGGCTGCCAACTTTGCAAACTTAGCGTAGCTCCTTTAACTGCCCAAGGGCCAGAATTTAGAATAAAATCCTTACCTGTGGGGTTAGAGAACGTGCAGACGACCGTATTGATATCAATCGTCTTTATTTGAACAGCTTCTCCCATATTCCAAGCCGTTTGGAGAACTGCAACGATGACTTTGTTGTTTATTTTTTTGTTAGTAATGAGTCTGCCCGCCAAGGACAATTTGCTGAAGGAGTTGTCTTCATGGTCATTGAATGTCAGATCTAGGACGTTGTCTGGAGTAAAAGAATAATGGGTGTTGCGTGACATGGTTGGATGAGATTGGAGTGAGGATAACTATGTGTGAAGTGAATTTGTGATGAAGAAAAGATCTTCGAAAGTGAGCCTATTCAAGGCTGATTAAGGACATCTCTTAGAGAGATGTGAGAGAATTCTACCCTTCTAGAGAGAGAACGAATTTTGTGCTCACTCAATTTATTTTCAATATATATGGTTTTACACTATGAACACCACACATGAAATGATGACAGCTCAAGAATGGCTATTTGAGTTATCTGTAATATTTCACTTATGTGTTTTCATATATATATATATATATATATATATGGTCTCTATAATAACAAGGTCTCAACTAATTTATATTTTTTTCTTATATTCCCATGGAAAAAAAGAACCTTAAAAAAAAAGTCTCCAACCTTTTTCCATACATTGCACACACAGAGTTTATTAAGCAATAATGTCTTTTGAAATTAATTTGGATATTATCGATTAATAATAATTAATCTTAAAAAATCACTTCATTATTACATCACTGTTTACGTCAAATTTTCAACGTGTATTTAATTAAATTCGAAATTTCCTAAGAAGAAAAAAAAATAATAAATAAATGTCATGGGAGAACGCGGATTTGCACCTTCTTACTCAATTGCTACGAAGGCAACTTTTTAATGAGTGTGTTAATTACGTTAATAATATTATATATATGTAACGACATGGAGTTGTGTGTGTTTGGTTTGAAATTATTACGCGGATTTGCACCTTCTTACTCAATTGCTACCAAGGCACCTTTTTAATGAGTGTGTTTGGTTTGAAATTTTTGAGCAAAAATTGACTTTCCTGAATTTGTTTATTTTGGTTAATAAACAAATTCAGGAACCTGTCTGCCTTTCTGATTTCATTTCTCCTCTGTTTCCTTCCTTCTCCTTCTTCTCTCCTTCATCAGAACTTCTCGCAATCCACAAAGTGAAAATATCAGCGAAAAAGGAGAAAGGAAACTCAAAGAGATCACTGAGTGATAGATGGGAAACTGTTGCCTTAAACCTGAAGGTAGCCTTCCAATCACTCACAAACCACCCAGTCCAGGTAATATTATATATATATAGTTTTCAAATTAGGTTCTGAATTTTTCAAATTTTGATTTTGCCGCTGGAAAATTCAATTTAATTTGGTAATTTGGTAATATGTATACGAATTGATGAAATTGATTCTGTAATCTGTATACATACTGCAGAGTCAAAGCCGATCAAGGATCGGAACAACCAAATTAGTCACGAGAATGATTTCGCCGGTGGCCGCGGCGGAGGAAGCGATCGTCAGCAGCGGGAGGAGGCGGCGAGGGCTAGGGCGAGTGATAATTGTGATGAAGGAATTGGAGGAGAAATAAGTGAAGGTAGTAATAGTAATAATGGGAGAATCATAACTCCGAATTTGAAGATGTTTACATTTGGAGAGCTGAGAAGTGCGACCAGAGATTTCGGGTCGGATATGGTGCTGGGCGAAGGCGGTTTCGGCATGGTTTTTGAAGGCTGGGTTGATGAGAAAACTTATGCTCCCTCCAGAGTTGGTGTTGGAATTCCTGTTGCCGTTAAGAAATCTAATCCTGATAGTGAACAAGGACTCAATGAATGGCAGGTAATTCCTCAGTTTATATTTCCATCTCCTATATGCACATATAGTATTTATTTGTTGAGATATAAATTTAAGTTAAAATAATATTAAATTTATCTAACATATAATAATTTCAAATATTTCGTTAGTAAATTTGCGTAAAAACAAAACCATTTCTTTCCCCATGTTTCTATATCTTCGGTTGCCTAACATTTTACTGAGGAAATTATTTTTTGAAACATTTAGAGCAAAAAGGGCTTTTTTGAAACTTCTGTTCATACTAGAATTCCTTAATCACCATCTTCTTGCTGTACAGTGTGTTTGAAAATTGGATGACTTTAGGGAAAGTCAGTTCGGCACATGTATTGATTTCACATACACATAAATCCATACATATATATTTATATAATATATGTATATGTGACTGTGTGAAATCAAAATTGACTTGTTCATTTCTTGAGTCGCAAGACCATAATACATAAATGGAGGAAATTGGAAGTATTTATTGTTGTGAATGGTCAAAAATTGGTTATAAAATATTCTAGTTTAATTGTTTAAAATTTGGAGTAAAATATTTTTTTAAAAAAAAAATTATAAAGGTTTGAAAAGAAAAACATCAATAAATACATCTTGATTTTTTATTAAAAAATGAGGTATATGTAAATGGAGGTTGATTGATTAAACATATTGTTATTCTCATACATGGATTTAATAAATTATTTACTTGTTTTGTGCAGGCAGAAGTAAATTTTTTGGGGAAATTCAGTCATCCAAATCTTGTAAAGCTGCTTGGCTATTGTTGGGAGGACAAGGAATTCCTTCTCGTCTATGAGTACATGCAAAAGGGAAGCTTAGAGAGTCATCTTTTCAGAAGTAAGCAAAACACACGCACTCTCTCTCTCTCTCTCTCTGCATCTATATATATACATATATATATATATATACAGACGTATTAATGTGAGAAAAATTAAAATTGGTTAATAATTAATATTAATAATGTGTGTATTCAAATTAAATTAAGGAGAGGGTGATGAAACACTGCCGTGGGAAATACGTATAAAAATAGCAATTGGAGCAGCAAGAGGACTTGCTTTCTTGCATACCACGGAAGAACAAGTCATTTATAGAGATTTCAAGCCTGCTAATATTTTACTTGACGGGGTAAGTCCCTCTATCTCTCTCTCTATATATATATATTGATTCGTCAAGAATCAGTCTCACGTCATATGTCTATTAACCGACGTCGTCTGATAATTCATCTGTCAAATACCACTGTCAATGTTATTTGCGTGTCGTGAGAGAATAACTATCTTGCAACGTTATGCTTGCAAAATAGAAAAGTTTACGCGGAGGGTAGAAGGTCTCTGGTAAACCCTTCGATGATAAAGTTAGTGTTTTTAAGTGTAGAGTGGATAGTTTGACAGAGATTTTGTAAAGTAATCTAGCTTTACCCGCTTTACCTTTACGGAGGTGGTATTTATAGAGGTAAACCACCTTGGAATTAGGTAAGTTGGGTAATTTGTTACGTATAATCTGATAGTTATCGGATTACGTGGAGAAAATCTGAGATCCTCCTTTTTAGTGAGACGTTGACCTGTGAAGGAGGTTCTAGAAGCATGGTTGACCAGAGGCTTCGTGGCGAAGTGATCGCACTTGGTATGCTCCCGAGGACGTTGCTCGCTTCACCGTTTGAGTGTGGCGAGGTACTGGGTTAGTCACTAGTGGGGAATTGTTATTTGGCGAAGCGTGGAGCCCTATCATGCCAGGTGGACTGACACGTCAGGCTGGTGACCCGTTTGAGTTCAGAGTCAACATGGGGGTATTTTTATACCTCTCAGTGGCCCCTCGTCGAAGTAGAGGGAGGAGGTTCCTCTCTTTTCTTTGGCGCATTTGATGACTTCCGTCGTAGATCGGAGGTTTTGAGCGGACTCAGACTTCTTGAAAGAGGTGGCAAAGTTCCTAGTGAAGATCAGTTCCCGTGATGCGGAGTTCGGCGTGGTTGGCGTCAGTTCGGTTATCGAGGAGTCAGTTAACTTTGCGTGTGTGGGGATGTGGTGACGTCATTCGCACTTCCCCATGCGCGTGATGGCACTGCTCCTGAAAAGCGGTGATGCGATGTTTGGTGTGACTGTGACCCGGCTGGGAGCGGGTTCGGGCGAAGCTTGCTGGAGAAGTTTCCCCATTTTTTGAAAATTAACTCTCCTTTCTTCCTTCTATAAATAGTCCGCTCATTTCCTTTTGAGGGACTTTTGCCTTTCCTTCTTAAATGTTTTGCAAAACTTTTGCCTTTCCTTCTTAAGTTTTCTGCAAAACTTCCCGTAACCCTTCGCTTTCTTAACATTCCGCCGATGATTCTTGCTTCCTTCCGTGACTCTTTCAAGCTTTCTTCATTTCCTTCAATCATCTCAGGTAAGGGGGGGGAGGCAACATTACCACCTGTTTCTCTCTTTATTTTCTTGTCGGGGTTTTTTTTGTTTAGGTCTCCGCCTACATCACCCACCTCTCCAGGATTGTTTCTTCGACCAACACTTCGCGAACCCAGGTGGTGGCCTTGGAGAAGAAATGTGTTGATTTGGAGAGCCAGCTCTCCGCAAAGGACAAGGCCCTGGACTCCGCAGAGGAAGCTCCGTTTAGCCAAAGAGAGCGTGGCCTTAGTTGTTGCGGAGAAGGACAAGCAGTCTTCTGATCTGATGTTCTTTCAACGGGCAAATGATGATCTAAAGGTCCAACTCCGTGACCTCGACAAGCGGCTGAAGGAGGCGGAGTCGAAGAGCCGAGCGGTTGAGGCCAGAGTGGCGTATTTGGAGTCCGGGGAGTATAGGGCCGAAGTGGTGGACGTGTACCGGGTTCTTCGGAGTACGAAGAGGAAGTTTACAAGCAAGCCAGCGGCTTCTACGAACGGGGCTGCTCTCATGTACTCCTCCAACTTCACCACCTCGTTCCTGACAAGGCCTCGCTGTGCAGGATTTTTGAGGGTACCTACTCCAACCCCGATTTTAGAAGTGAGTGCGACTTCGTGCCATACACAGAAAGTGAATTAGCTGAGTTCGCTACCTATGACCAAAAGGAGGGAAGGCATTGGAGTCCGCCTGCGCCAGCATGCCCCACTCTGGAGGAGTTGTGTCAGCGGCTGAGGGCAGAGGCAGAGGGGGAAGCCGTTGCGATTGAAGCTACTCCGGTTTTGTTTTTTGCTCCAGATGAGGTCCCCGAGGCGGCTAGGGACTCCGCCGAGGCAGTGGGGCCCGTGGTGAATGAGAGGGCCATTGTCGTAGTAGATGGGGACAGCTCGGTCGAAGTTGTTCCTCCTTCGGTCGATGCTCCCCCTTCAGTGTAATAGTTTTTTATAGGAATTTTAATGAAAAACTTTTTATTTTGAACTCTGTTCTTTACTTCGTATTATGATAATATGTTCTTCTGTTGATTCATATGTTACGCTTGTTGTTTGCTTGCTTGATCCTGAACTTAAATTGGTCCCAAGTGGAATGACTTCAATGAGTATGAACCCAATTTGGTTCTAAAGTCAAATGACTCCGGTAAATATGAACCCAATTTGGTATTAAAGTCAAATGACTTCGGTAAATATGAACCCAATTAAAGTTGAATGACTTCGGTGAAGTGCATAAGTAACACGAGCTTGAGTTTTATTTGAAACAATAATTTGAATCCAAAGTTAAATGACTTCGGTAAAACACCATGAATTCGAAAAAACACCATGACTTCGGTAGACATAAATAATATGACCTCAAGACATCTCGTCTGATTATTCTCATGATAAATAAACAAAAGGATAAAATAATGACCTGTCTTATGACTAGTTGTCGTCAGACTTAATCCGGTGTGGATTTTTATTGTTGGGCCTACTTCACGTTAGCCTTGGTGGGAATATTCAGACAAAATATTTCTTCAGGTGATTGGCGTGCCAGGGGTTGGGAAGTATTCTTCCCTCTTGATCCATGAGGTGAAACGTTCCCTGGCGTACCTTGTCATTGATCAAATACGAGCCCTCCTAATTTTGTGAGAGCTTGTTTGCTGTAATATGTCTAGCGGTCTCTTCGATCTATCTGAGGACCCAGTCATCGACGCCCAATGGTCTATTCACCAAATTTTTATCATGTGCGAGCTTGGTCGTTAGCTTGAAGTTTTCTGCTCTTAGTCGAGCGGTGACTCGTTTTTCTTCTAACAGGTCCAAGTCTGAGCAGCATTGGCGTTTGTTACTATCCTCGTCATATGCAGAGATTTTGTAAGATGGAAGTGCGAGCTCGGCTAGTGATACTACCTCTGATCCAAAAATGAGGGCGTACATTGTTTCTCCTGTGGGGCCCCTAGCCGAGGTTCGTACTGCCCATAGTGCAGTTGGGAGTTCATCGACCCATTTGTTGGATTTTCCTTCGAGGCCCTTCTTCAGTGCTGCGAGAATCAACTTGTTTGCTGCTTCGGCCTGTCCGTTTTCCTGTGGGTGTGCGACAGATGATTTCTAGTGTTTGATCCCTAGGCGGGAGCATTCCATCGTGAATTTGGTGGCAAACTGAGTGTCATGATCAAATACGATGGCTCGTGGTACCCCATATCATCACAGGATGAAGTCGTGGAGGAAATTGAGTGTATTTTCCTCAGTGGGTGCGGTCAGGGACTTGGCTTCCATCCACTTGGAGAAGTAATCCACGGCCACGATCAAGTATTCGTGATTTCCACAGGCCTTGGGGAATTTACCCATCAGGTTGATCCCCCACATATCGAAGGGCCATGCTGCCAGGACAGGAGTTTGTGGCACTGACGGTAAACATGAGATTTTCCTGAACTTCTGGCAAGTGTCGCAGCATTTTACGTAGTTTTCTACGTCCTTGCGCAGTATCATCCAATAATAACCTTGGTTGATCACCTTTTCGGCCAGGGGTCTTGATCTGAGGTGTCCACCACAGACTCCTTCGTGTAATTCTTCCAGAATAGCCCGAGTGCGACTGGGTGGGACACAGCGTAGGAGTGGTTTTGAGAAAGAGCGGCGATACAAGATATTGTTGAGCACTGTGTATCGGGCTACACGTTTACAGATTTGTTTGTCTTTGGCCTTATCTTCTGGTAGGATATCTGAGGATATGAAGTCCTTTAGCTCTTCGACCCATGTAGGGGAGTCGCGGGTTGAAGTCAGGACCGACGAGATATGTTCAGGAGTGGAGAGATGATCTATTGGGATCCCTAAGTCATTGGGGGCCTCTCCAGATGCTATCTTAGCCAATTTGTCTGCCACTTCGTTGTTGTCGCGGTCTACTTTTCCCAGTGCAAAGTATTGAAATTGGGCAGCTAACTGGGATACTTTCTCAGTGTAGCCTTTCAAGTCATCGGAGTTGACCGTGAATTTGCTGTTGACTTGCCCTACGACGACCTATGAGTCGCTGAAGACTTTGAGTGATCTTACTCCAGAGTCTAAGGCCCACTACATCCCGATCACTAGGGCCTCATACTTCGATTGGTTGTTGGACAAGGAGTAGTCGAGTCAAACACTTCGGACCCCTTCGTGCTATCCAGAGGGTGACCTTATGGTGGCCCCTACTCCGACTCATTTTGCATTTACTGCATCCACCATCATTGTCCAAGCTTCGTTTACCGGGGAGCTGAGCGCGGTTTCTTCGTCGGGAGTGACTTCCAAGAAGGATAGCTCAGCGAAGAAATCTGATAGAGCTTGGGTCTTTATCAAGGTTTGGGGTACGAAGGTAAGGTCCAGCCCGCAGAGTTCAATGGACCATCTGAGCATTCTCCCTGATTGGTCCAGCTTGTGAAAGATTTGCTTCAGAGGGTGGTTGGTGTAGACTACTACTAGGTCTGATTCGAAGTACGCCCGAAGTTTCTGGGCGCTGATGACTAGGGCATAGGCTAACTTTTCAATGTACGAGTAACGTACTTCGACGTCTCTTAGTACTCGGCTGACGAAGTAGATGGGAAGCTGTCTGTTCTTCGTCTCCTGAATCAAAGTTGAAGCGACTGCTTACTGCGAGGTTGATAGGTACAGATACAGTACTTCACCTAGTGTGGGAGCGCTCAGCAGGGTTGGATCTGCTAAGTAGTTTTTCAGATCTTCCTAGGCCTTGGAGCACTCATCGTTCCATTGGAAGGTTTTTCCGGCAATTTTTAATGCTTTGAAAAATGGCATACACCTCTCAGCGGACTTAGACACGAACCTCCCTAGGGCGGCGATGCATCCATTGAGTCGTTGTATGTCCTTGATACATCGGGGCTCAGCTAAATCCTGTATCGCTTCGATCTGGCAGGGGTTGGCTTCTATGTCGCGTTCTGACATGACAAAGCCAAGGAATTTCCCGGACTTCACTCCGAACATGCACTTCGTTGGGTTAAGCTTTAGTCCGTACTTTGAAAGGGTGGCAAATGTTTCAGCTAAATCGTCTAAGTGAGAATAGCCTCGCTCGGTCTTGACGACCATGTCATCCACGTATGTCTCTACGTTTCGTCCTATGTGTTTTTGCAAGATTTTGTTCATCATTCTTTGGTAAGTGGCGCATGCGTTCTTCAGTTCGAATGACATCATGTTATAACAATAAATGGCTCCTGCGGCCCGGAAAGAGGTGTGGATTTAGTCCTCGAGCCTCATTCTGATTTGGTGGTAGCTAGAGAAGGCATCCATGAAGCTGAGAAATTCGTATTCTAATATGGAATCCACGAGGGAGTCGATGCGGGGCAGCGGATAACAGTCCTTTGGGAATACTTTATTTAGATCTGTGTAATCTACGCACATCCTCCACTTCCCGCTTGCCTTCTTTACCATCACTACGTTGGCCAACCACGAGGGGTATTCAACTTCGCGGATGAATCTTGACTCTAGTAGCTTCTGGATTTCGGCTCGCATCCCCTTGAGTTTGTCCTCGCCGAACTTCCTGGGTTTCTGCTTGACGGGCTTGACCGTGGAGTCGATGTTGAGCCTGTGCTCTGCAATGTCTGGGGAAATCCTGGGCATGTCTTGTGTGTGCCAGGTGAAGTTGTGAAGATGGCTAGTGAGGAAATGAATCATTTCTTCCCTCATTGGTGGTGTCATTCTGACTCCTATTTGAATCTTTTGGTCGGGATAATTGGGGTGGATCACTACTTTTTCAAACTCTTTTAGTTCGGGGTTGTTCACGACTGGAGAGTGTATCAGCTGATTGGGAATGGTGACTTCGACCGATTCTCTGGTCATTAGGATTGACCCGACAGTCGTGAGAGGTTGTTCGGGTTCCTGTTGCCTCCGAGATTTCACCATGTATGTGAGCAGACTTTTGGGGCTACTTTTAACAGATCCTACACCGCTTCTGGTTGTGAATTGCACCTGTTGATGTGAGGTGGAGATGATGAGCTCAAAGGATGCATGCGCCGGGGTCCCCAAGATGGCGTTGTAGGGAGAATCGATGTCTACTACGTAGAACTTGATTTCTTCTTCACGTGTGCATGCATCAGAGCCCATGGTTACCTTCACCTTGATATTTCCTTTCACGTTGATTTTGTGGGCGGTAAAGCCCTCTAGGACCATGTTACTAGGTTTTTAAGTGACTGTCGTTCACTCTCATTTCCTTGAAGCATTTGTGGTATAAGATATTCTTTGTGGCTCCGGTGTCGATTAGTACTCTTTTGACTCGGCAATTATCGATTCCTTGTCTGGTCATGCCGACTTCCAAGACAATGGGAGTGACGCGAGCTTCCTCGTTCAGCTCGAGGTCCTGGTCAGGGAAGGTGATTGGCTCGTGGGGAAATGTATCGAAGTGCGACTTAAGGGAAGGCTTATTCAAATTGTAGATCTTTCACTTTATTTTCCTGATGGACTCGTAATGAGGGGTTATCACTTCGATCACTCGTTCGGGCTTCTCCTTAGGTTGTTTGTCTGTTTCGCGCTCCTTCTGTTGTTCTCCCTTGGCCACCCTTTCGATCATTCCTTTAAGCTGGAAACAATTCTCGATTGTGTGGCCGTAGTCTTGATGAAAGCCGCAAAATTTTGATTTATCTCGGGCAGGTGTGATGGAGGTTCGGGAGGATGCCAGCTCACGGACTCCGAGTCTCTCCCTAATGGTAGCGATTAGGTTCTCTTTGGATTTCATCAAAGAGCGCGACTCCGTCTTCTGTGTTCTGTTTTTGCCCTTCTAATCCTGAGGGGATATTTCTCTGTCTCTCTTTCCTCCAATAGTGTGACCCTTGTGCACTTTCTTCTGCTAGGGTGACTTTTCGAGCAACGCTGAATACTTCACCTATGGTCTCGGGCTTGCGGATTTAGAGTTCGGTATATAGCATCTTTGACTGGAATCCTCCTTCAAAGCAGGTGATGGCTGTGTCCTGGGTGATACCATCGATCTCATCATGTACCTTTTTGAAACGTTCTAGATATTCGAGGACTGTTTCGCAGTCCCTTTGCTTCACGTTGGCGAGGTCACCTCTCATTTTGGGGATTGTGCCTGCAATGCTGAATTTGTCTAAGAAAGAATTCTCGAGTGTTTGCTAGGAGTCGATAGTTCCAGGTTTCAGCGAAGTGAACCACGTCAAGGCTCTGTCGGACAACATGCTGGGAAAGGCTTTGCATAGTATGGCTTCGTTGGTGGTTACAAGGCCCATGGAAGTCTTGTAGCAGCAAACGTGTCCCTAGGGTCTGCTTTGGCCGGAGTACAGGACAAATGATGGAATCTTCAGTTGTGGGTCTGGAATGGTGAAGTGGATCCACTCCGTGAAGGGTCCCGTGTCGGAGGGTTGGCTCTCGCCCACTTCACTGGTTGAGCGAAGCGGTTTCTTGGTAAGTGCGGTCTGGCCTCTCGTCTGTTTACTCGCTCCATTCCTGGATCATGGGGGTAGAGTCTCTGTGGGTTCCCCGTCATCATCGGGGAAAGATGGGGTGAAAGACCCTGACGATGGTATGCGGCACAGAGTTGCCTCCACTGTTTTGAGAGGTCACGCTCCGCTCGGAGCCATTCAATCTCTTTTCGTAGGTCCTCGACTTCCTCGGCTTCCTCGGCTCGTCCGTTGTCAGTGGTCTATTTTTCGTTGAGATGGTCACGGAGGTAAGGCATGTCGTGGGGTGACCCGCGGGGTCCCAAGCGTTCAATGAGTGATCGCGGCTGCGGCCGTTCAGGGACGGAGGAATGAGCCACGCGATGGGTCTCATGGTGGGACGCGAGGATCATGGTATCGGGGCGACTTCTGCGATCGCTCGACCATTGCGACATTCTTGGTTTTAGGCTATTGAAAAATGGAAAAATAAGATACTTACTTTCCCGGTAACGGAACCAAACTAATTCGTCAAGAATCGATCTAACGCCACGTGTCTATTAACTAGCGTCGTCTGATAATCCCTCTGCCAAATACCACTGTCAATGTTGTTTGCGTGCCGTGAGAGAATAGCTATCTTGCAACGTTATGCATGCAAAATAGAAAAGTTTACGCGGAGGGTGGAATGTCTCCGGTAAACCCTCTGATGGTAAAGTTAGTGTTTTTAACTGTAGGGTAGATAGTTTGACAAAGATTTTGTAAAGTAATCTAGCCTTACCCGCTTTACCTTTATGGATGTGGTATTTATAGAGGTAAACTACCTTGAAAATAGGTAAGTTTGGTGATTTGTTATGCATAATCTGATAGTTACTGGATTAGGTGGGAAAAATCTGAGATTCCCTCTTTTTAGTGAGACGTTAGGGAGGATCTTTGACCGGGACCCACTGAGGAGTCAGACGTTGATCTGTGAAGGAGGTTCTAGAAGCATGGTTGACTAGAGGCTTCGTGGCGAAGTGATCGCACTTGGTCTGCTCCCGAGGACATTGCTCGCTTCGCCGCTTGAGTGTGGCGAGGTAGCGAGTTAGTCACTAGTGGGGAATTGTTATTTGGCGAAGCGTGGAGCCCTATCATGCCAGGTAGACTGACACATTAGGTTGGGGACCTGTTTGAACTCGGAGTCAACATGAGAGTATTTTTATACCTCTCCATATATATATATATATATATATCTTGCTTGTAAATTTTTTTTTTTGAAAAAATTTGAGGGTTTTTTTTATACTAATTAATTTACACATTTTTACTATCTTACTTATTGTTATTGGATTTCAGGAATACAATGCAAAACTATCAGATTTCGGAGTGGCTAAATTAGGTCCTGATAATGGCAACTCTCATGTCACGACAAGAGTAATCGGCACTTACGGCTATGCTGCTCCTGAATATGTGGCTACCGGTTAGTGTATATATATATATATATATATATCCCTTTATTTATAAATATATAATATAAAAAGAATTTATTAAAAAAATATTATAAAAATAAATACTCCACGCCTGTTTTTCGCTTCAGTTGACTTTGTTGATAATCAAATTGAAACCCCCAACCAACCACACAGTACACGCCTTCGAATAAAGAGTAATTATACCGTGCGAACACCTTCACAGAACTTTCCCGCCAAAAACATTTTATTTCCCTTTTTTGCCCCTGATTATCCTCTCACTTTGACTTCCCTTTTTCATTTTCTTTTTAGTCAATTGAAGTTTAATAATAATTTCTGTAGGTTATTTTCACCTATTTATCAAAATTTTAGATACAAAAAATTTATATTATTTAACGGATATTTGGTGAATTTCAACAGGTCATCTGTACGTAAAAAGTGACGTGTACGGGCTCGGTGTGGTATTGTTAGAAATATTATCTGGGCTTCGAGTTCTGGATCTAAATCGGCCCACTGGAGAACACAATCTAGTAGATTGGGCCAAGCCTCTTTTACCAGATAAAAGAAAGCTCAGAAAGTTAATGGATCCAAGACTAGAAGGACAATACCCACCAAGAGGAGCATTCCAAATAGCTCAACTCATTCTCAAATGTCTCGAGAGCGACCCGAAACACCGGCCCAACATGGAAGAAATATTGGACACGTTAGAAAACGTAGGTGCACTCAAAATTAAAACAAAGGATCCCAAATCAAACTACAACCAGGCGGAGCAGACACCCCACCACAGCTATAACCAGTCGGCTCTTCAAAAATATCCAAGTGGGCCAAGCGGCGGCTGAAATGGAGCCCGAGCCCATCAACAATTTCCCGTCAAGTCGTATTAGTAAAATCAAGCCCATTAAGTTTCTCCTTAAAGAATAGTTGTGCCTAATATTTTGTTGAGAAAGGCCCAAGTAAGGTGAGCACCAAAGTTTAGTTAGATTCTCCCACGTGCTTTTATTGAAGATGTTTTGTGTAGGGAAGTTTTCAAAAGAATATGGAAATTGGTTGTTGAAAGGAAAAGAAAAAGCACAATAACCCTAAGATGATTGATTATAGGTTCGATTTTTCTCTCTATTGAAGATAGTGTGTTAAAGTTATTAGTGATTATGTGTTATATAAATATTTATGATTATATATATAATCCAGTTGTTTTTGCCTCAAATATTTTTAATAGATTATTTAAGTATAGACGTTTTTTTTTATTTTGTAGATATTTTTAACACTCAATCAGCATGTAAGAACTTATTATCAACTTAAAATATCTCTTACCATAATTATAAGTATTATTAAAGTGAACAGTTACAATATTTATATTTATAAAGTGAATAAAAGACTTTTTATTTAAATTTTATATGCACGTCAATTACTCAATAATTTATTTTAAATTTATAAATTTTACTTAAAATAACAAGTTTAGAAGATACTTTTACAATAATAAAACTTTGACTAAAATGATTGAAGGTCATATAAGCCCCCAAAATAAAATATAAAGAAAAACAAATAAGAAATTTAAGCATGCGAAAATTGCGTGATGGGGATTCTTGATTTTGTCTTCAAAATTACGATTGCTTTATATATATATCTATATATTATATATATTATATATATATATTATATATATTATATATATATATATAATATAAAATTAGTATTTAACAATACTTGATTGCACTCAATAATTATTTGTGTGTGCCCCAGAGAGCCTTCTCCTTCTCCTTCTCCTTCTCCTTCTCCTGCGGCTGTTTTTTGCAGTTTATGATATACCTTTCAATATATATGGTTTTTTTTTGTTGAATGGTTGATTTGCATTTCAATAAAATAAACACATACAACGGGTAGAGTAGTACAATAAGAATCAAATAAAAAGAAAAGAGACATCCACTGCTAACTGGGCAGATAGCAGTAGGCTACTAAGTAGGAAAAAACCAGATAACGAAGGAAGGAGAAACATAAAGGAACAAAAGAAAAACACAAAACAAACGAAGTTGAACAACTTAGGGTAGAGTTTATAAGGGGGGAGTAGAGTTGGTTCCAAGTAACAGGTGAGAAGGTTCAGTTTGCCCCATTTGGCGATGTTATGCGAGCACCGATTGCAGTCTCTCGGTACAAATTCAATGCTCCATAGACCATGCCTTATAAGTAGATCCCGACCTTTGATCAAATTAGATTTTTCTTTCCAATCCTCAAACTGTTCTAGGCCCTTGAGTACCATAATCACGAAGAGGGCATCCCCCTCAAACACAACCTTACCTACATTGAGTTCGGAAGCAATTGTGAGTGCTTGAATAGCCGCTTCCGTCTCCGCACAATAAGCATTCGGGGACACAAAGTGGTTGATCCAAGCTCCTCTGATGTCTCCTTCAGAGTTCCGAAGCACACATGCCGTAGTAGTCGCCCCTCCCATGTGAGTTGCATTAAAATTGATCTTTAGGTAGCCAGCTAGGGGGAGAGCCCAACGCGTGAATTCATTACCCAGACCACCTGCACCATTCTTCCTCTTTGCCTTCACCATACCTTTCCTATATTTCCTGTGAAGTCTATTGATGGACTTGGAAACCTCCTCCCAATTGGGCTTTACATTGTTTCTCCAGATGTTGTTGCTCTCCATCCACAATCTCTCGAAAGCAGTAATAAAGAAATGTCCCATTTGCTCCTTGGTGTCGGCAGGCAACTGGAAAGGGTTACTCTTGCCCAGGAGAAAAGAAATCCATTCTACAATTCCTAGGTGTTGAAATCTATCCAACCTAACATGTCATGGTGAGTTCCACCATATTAACCTACTAACATTACAATCCAAAAGCAGATGGTGAATGGATTCAGAGTCCTCCTGACATAGATAGCATAAGTCGTTAGCAGCTGACAAAATAGCGCTAAGTCTATCAAGTGTGGGTAGTGCTTTACTGATGGTTCTCTAGATTAGAACTTTGTGGCGATTATGTAAACTTGAGCTCCATATAATCTTCCATATATTCCCTCTATCTTGGTTGGGGTGCATCCTTTACTACGTAGAATATACTCGTAGGTTGAACTCACCGTAAAATGCCATGTCGTAGTGGGTGTCCAAATGAGTTCGTCTTGCTCCCTATCAAATATGGGAGTATGAATAATAGAGTCTCTGACAGACCGGGGAAATATCCTAGAGATCTTAGCTAGATCCCACGAAACTCCATCTGGTTGCATTAACTGTCCAACATAGAAGAGGTTGTTGGGGAGGGACGTATCATTAGGAATGGTAAAATTGGGGAGATGTGGTATCCACGGGTCTTCAAGAATAGACACACTTGAATTCATGCCCAGTTGGTAGCAAATCCCCGGTTTCAACAGCTTGCTACAAAACTGAATTCCTGACCATACCCATGATGCTGGAGTCACAGTGGATTGTATATCCAAAAGCTTCCGTCCTCGCAAGTATTTAGATCTGATAAGCTGAACCCATTCTTTGTTAAGAGCCATACAAATGTGTCATGCAAGCTTGGTAACTAAAGTTTGATTCATATCGTGGAAATTTCGCAGTCCCAAGCCTCCCATACATTTAGGTGTACATACTACCTCCCAGGATTTCAGGCACAATTGTCGCTTCTGCTGCTCGTCATGACCCCATAAAAACCTTCTAACCATACCATCCATTTGTTTAGCTATCCCCCGGGGAAGAAGAAAAGCTTGCATTGTGTATACAGGAATGGTCTACGCCACCGACTTGGCAAGTACTAACCTTCCCGCCATTGATAGTGCCTTGTGCTTCCATCCTGCGAGTTTAGAATGTAGCTTGTTAACCAACCCCGAGAATTCTTTTGACTTAGACTTAAATTTGCAAAAAGTGTGTCCGAGATATTTGGAAGTGTGATCACATTCCCTCATTTCTAGTAATGCACATATTGTCGTTTGAGTAGACTTTTGCACGTTTTTACTGAAGTGGATATTAGACTTTCCAAAGTTTATAGCTTGTCCGGTCCAACTGCAATACTGAAGAAGAATGTCTCTAATCACACCTGCTTCTTATTCCTTGGCCTGACAGTAGATAACAAGATCATCAGCATACATTAAGTGTGTAATCTTTGGGCTTGTTCTGCTGATTTTAACTCCGTTAAGCTTACCTTGCTCCTCAACTCTTGCCAACATTCTTGAAAGAATGTCCGAGAGAATTGTAAACAATGTCGGTGACATCGGATCGCCTTGCCGTAAACCCCTTTCAGCACTGAACAGACCAAAAGGCGCCCCATTGATCAACACTGAGGATGTGGTCTTGCCAATGCAGTTGGAGATGAGCCGACAGAAATCATCAGTGAAGCCTAGTTTCCACAAAATAATATCAAGCACTTCTCATTCAACCCTATCATACGCCTTAGCAAGATCAATCTTGATTGTTATGACTCCGAGTTTACCTTTTTTGTTGTTCATATAGTGCATCACTTCGTGATTGATGATGACATTATCTCCAATTGAGCGATGAGGAATGAACGCTGCCTGGTTTAGATGGATAATATCTGGCAAAATTTGTCTAATTCTACCCACGAGAATCTTAGAAGCAATCTTAGAGAAAACATTGCATAGCGCAATCGGACGAAATTGCTCCACCTTTGCTGCCCCTTGGATTTTAGGAATTAGAGCAATGAACGTGTGATGGTGTGCCTTATTCATCATACCTGTCATGAAGAACTATTGAATTTCTGCAACTACTGCTTGTCCAACAATGTCCCAATAGGTCTTGTAGAAGGTTACTGTCATTCCGTCGGGTCCCGGGCTTATATAGTTGCCCATAGAAAATAGAGCCCTTCGAATCTCCTCTTGGTCTGGTATCGCCATCAATGCTTGATTCTGCCTCTGTCACGCAATTTTGAACTAGATCATCGATCCCACACTGGCAAATTGGATGGTCACTGGTAAATAGTTTCCTAAAGTACATCTCAAACTCCTGCCCTATCGCTGTGTGGTTGGTAATCCAATTATTGCAAGAATCTTTGATACAGTTCACAGCATTGTACATGCGATGAATGATAGTGGTTAGATGGAAATAGCGGGTGTTTGCATCGCCTTCTTCTAACCATCTAGACTTTGCCTTCTCTTTCCAATGGATTTCTTCTCTCTTGAGTAACTCGCCTAGCTCCTCGGTCGCAATTTATTCTTTTACAGCTCGTAGATGATCAGGTGTACTGCCTTGCAAGTCCTCAATCTTGCTCTTCAGTTCTTTGATTTTCCTTTGGATGTTGCCAAAGGATTCCCGGTTCCACTTCTTCAGCGCCAGCTTGGTATTCTTTAGCCTAGAAAGGAAAGACACGCTTCGATTCCATGCTTCATTGATCACAAATCCAGTAGCAGGATGGGTCGTCCACATAGCTTCAAACTTGAAAGGTTTAGGTTGGGAAGGCCTAGCAGCCACCATGTGAATCAGTAGTGGACAGTGATCCGAATGTATTGCTTGGAGATGAGTGATTGTAGCTTCCTGAAACCGTATCTTCCATTGTGCATTGGAGAAGCCTATGTCCAGTCTTTCTTAGATGTTGAACGATCCTCGTCGTCTATTCGTCCAGGTGAAAGGACTACCCACAAACCATACGTCAATCAGGCCCAACTGGTTTACGATCGCGTTGTGACCACCATTGCTTGAAGCCCCTACTAGTAAACCTCCTTTCTTATCCTTCTGGTCGAAGACCATGTTGAAATCTCCAGCAATAAACCATGCACCTTGGAATGCCTGACTCACAGATACAATGCAATCCCAGAATTGTTGACGATTGCTAGGAGTCGATGGTCCATAAATTAGTGTTAGCTACCAAGGCTCAGCATCCAGATGGTCCGAAATGAGTGTATTAATAACATGTTGATTAGATAAAACAATAGACAAACGAACAGGAACTTTCCACATGAGAAGTAGACCTCCAGCTGTCCCAACAGGAGGAACAAATTCATAAGTAGAAAAACCTAATCTAGCAACCAGTGAACTAACCTTAACTAGGTCGCTACATTTAAGTTCATACAAAAAATTAAACTGGGCTTGTGAGAGTTGTTGAGCTCTCTCAGGTATCGAATTGTCGCAGGACGCCCTATCCCACGATAATTCCAGCACAGAGCGATCATGGTTGAAGGCGGGGCTGAGCCGCTCCTGCCTCCTCAAAATAACGTTGTGAACCTGCCTGCGTTGTATCAACTAGAATTTCCTCGATACTAATATCTGTACTACGCCGCATTTCTCTCTTTCAAGACATTTGTTTCACATGAATAAACCTTCTGCAAGTTATTTCCACCCTTTCCAACAATGCTTCATCATGTGCTTCCATGCCCGGCACTTCAACTTGACCTTTGGTCACTAGAACAATGCAAAGATGGGCTAGAGCTTCCTGCATTTCTCCATTACCAATCATTTTTAGTCTTTTGGGCCCTTCTGCTTCTCCACTTGACCTACGCTTCTTGGGTAGCCTTCTTTCTTCCGATGGTATATGTTGTGTCCATGGATTCTTCAAAATGGACTTAGACATTTGAAATTCTGGAAACAGGTTGGGCTGGAACCCGTGGGCTTGGGTATCAGGGGACAAGGAGTGTGGGTTTTGAGCTGGGTTGGCTGGGGGGCTTTCAGGGTAGGAAATTTCTGGTGAGATAGAGTTACCATAGGTTTTGGTGAGAGAGTTCTGCTGCTTAGGTCCACCTGCCTCATCAATGTCAACAGGAGAGGAGTTGACTTGTTGATTTGTGATATCGCCGAAAGGTTTTCTGTTTTAGTGAAACAACTGCTTGGTTGAGTGGCTCGACACCGAGGGTTTGGGTGTGTCAGTGTAGGTCTTTCCTTGTACAGCATTCCTCGTTTTTGGGGGTGAGGAGATAGTACCTTCTGTTACCTTTTGTTTGGTTGAGTTGACGTTGGCTCTGTGAGTGTACTGTATGCCTAGAGGTAAAGCTCTATTGTGGGGTCCGAATCGTTGGCACGCTTCATTGTTCTCGGGAGGCGGGAGTAGTTGCTCCGAACAAGCTTGTTCGGTGTGGTTGATGATACCACACCAGTAGCAGAAGTCTGATAGTTTCTCGTACTGGAAGCTGATCCATAACCAAGTCTCGTCTTCTCTACGAATGTGGCAGCCTGTCTTGAGATGGGTGGTGATGTCGATTTCAACTTGGATGCGGACAAATTTCCTGGCCCTTATTCCGGAATCTGCTTCTTCGATATGTAGGATTTTCCCCAAAAAAACTCCTATCTTCCTTGTATTTAGTTCATTCATACGGTTCAATGGCAAATTGTGGATTTGAATCCAGTGTTTGCAGGTGTTGAACTGAATTTCATCAAGGCTCAATTCTGGCTGCCAACTTTGCAAACTTAGCGTAGCTCCTTTAACTGCCCAAGGGCCAGAATTTAGAATAAAATCCCTACTTGTGGGGTTAGAGAACGTGCAGACGACTGTATTGATATCAATCGTCTTTATTTGAACAGCTTCTCCCATATTCCAAGCCATTTGGAGAACTGCAACGATGACTTTGTTGTTGTTTTTTTTTTTTTTTGTTAGTAATAAGTCTACCCACCAAGGACAATTCGCTGAAGGAGTTGTCTTCATGGTCATTGAATGTCAGATCTAGGAAGTTGTCTGGAGTAGAAGAATTATGAGTGTTGCCTGACATGGTTAGATCAGATTGGAGTGAGGATAACTATGTGTGAAGTGAATTTGTGATGAAGAAAAGATCTTCGAAAGTGAGCCTATTCAAGGCTGATTAAGGACATCTCTTAGAGAGATGTGAG
The DNA here is from genome assembly GCA_027405835.1 of Asclepias syriaca. Lineage (NCBI taxonomy): Eukaryota > Viridiplantae > Streptophyta > Magnoliopsida > Gentianales > Apocynaceae > Asclepias > Asclepias syriaca. The sequence goes on along the minus strand of CM049934.1, from coordinate 1,955,205 downwards.
AGAATTCTACCCTTATAGAGAGAGAACGAATTTTGTGCTCACTCAATTTATTTTCAATATATATGGTTTTACACTATGAACACCACACATGAAATTTTGACAGCTCAAGAATGGCTATTTGAGTTATCTGTAATATTTCACTTATGTGTTTTCATATATATATATATGGTCTCTATAATAACAAGGTCTCAACTAATTTATATTTTTTTTCTTATGTTCCCATGAAAAAAAAGAACCTTAAAAAAAAGTCTCTAACAGTTTTCTCACCATTTTTTCAGTGCATTGCACACACAGAGTTTATTAAGCAATAATGTCTTTTGGAATTAATTTGGATATTATCAGTTAATAATAGTTAATCTTAAAAAATTACTTCATTATTACATCACTGCTTACGTCAAATTTTCAACGTGTATTTAATTAAATTTGAAATTTCCTAGAAAGAAAAAGGAAAATAAATAAATAAATGTCATCGGCGGCGACCAGGGATTTGCACCTTCTTACTCAATTGCTACCAAGGCATTCATTGAAATAAAAATTAAGATATAAATTCAACCTGTTATGAATCCCGAAGATTCATTAACTTAATGGATGTCCATCATCCCAGAAAATTACGTAAGGCATGATGGATCATGGATGTCTGAGCTGCATTCCGCTTCAGTTTCCAGTAGATTGAAAGAAAAAGGATGAAGGGTATTGCCATTTCTCAGTAGAAGATAAAATGGCATCCGTTATAACCTGCCACACTAATTCCATATACATGTAGGGTATGGTGGTCAGCAATGAATACTATATATATATATATATGTATGTATATAAGAGTGGGTAGTCCACTCAATTAGTGGAGTCATTAAAATATAGTAGCACTACCCTATGTATCTCTATATAAGGGGACTTCTCCTCTCCTTGTTGAATTATCCCCTTCAATAAATTTCTTCCCGAGACTCTCTCAACTCTCTCTCTCCTCTCTCTCTCCTCTTATATACTTATATATATATATACAACACCTATTGCCATAATATATGTATTATATTATATATAATTAATTTTATAACACGTTATCAGCACGAAGTTCTACCAATAACACGATTATCTATCACCGGTACGTTATCAGACAAGTACATTTATTATTATTATTATGGCAAACCTAACTAAACTGGAATTTGTGGCACTTGATGTCACCGGAAAAAATTATTTGTCATGGACACAAGATGCCGAGATGCATCTTGCTGCGATGGGTCTGGCAGACACCATCGTACAAAATTATATATCATCAATACAAGATCGTGTCAAAGCTATAATATTTCTCCGTCATCATCTTCACGAAGATCTGAAAAATGAATATCTTACCGTGAAAGATCCTTTTATTTTGTGGGGAAATTTAAAAGAAAGATTCGACCACCAGAAGATGGTCGTTCTCCCAAAAGCACGGTATGACTGGTTGCACCTGAGGTTGCAAGATTTCAGATCCATAAGCAAGTATAACTCCGCAATGTTTAAAATAGTTTCACAATTGAAACTATGTGGAATTGATATAACAGATGATGATATGCTGGAGAAAACATACTCCATTTTTCATGCCATGAATATTGTCCTGCAGCAACAATATCGTGAAAAAGGTTTTAAAAAATATTCTGAATTAATTTCTTGTCTTCTTGTTGCGGAACAAAATAATGAATTATTAATGAAAAATTACGAGACTCGACCTACTGGTTCTACTTCATTCCCTGAAGTGAATGCTGTTAGAAATCATGATCTCAGAAGAGATCGTGGTCGTGGTCGTGGTCGTGGTCATTACCGTGGTCATAGCCAAAAATATGATCATGGACACCGTAATAACCACCTGAAGTGGATAAAACATAATGGGAAAAGAAATACTGTTCCGAAAAATTATGAGGACATATGTTATCGTTGTGGCATGAAAGGTCACTGGTCTCGTATTTGTCGCACTGCAAAACATCTTGTTGATTTATATTAAGCATCTATTGAAAGGAAAGGCAAAAATGTTGAGGCAATTTTACTTCTCAAAATTTACCTCATGAAAGAAATAATGAAGATCTTGAAAATAATGATGTTGGTATAACTCATTTGGATGTTGCTGATTTTTTCGAGCATCCAGAAGGAAGAATTGATCACTTAATTGGAGATGGAAGTGTCCAAAAACAATTAGAATATTAATGATATATGTTTATATTACTTTTGTAATTATATGCTTAATTTTTATTTCTGTAAAAAAATTTGTTAATCAAACAGATGGCTATTGTTCAAATTTCTGGTATGAACAACGATATCGAAAGTGTCTGTCTTATTGACAGTGGAACTATGCACATCATACTGAAATACGAGAAGTATTTTTCTCACCTGAATGTGGGAGAAACAAGTGTTACCACAATAAATGGTAGTGCAAAACTTATTGAAGGCTCCGGAAGAACTAATATAATATTACCGGGAGGAACTATAATTGCTATTGATAAATCATTATATTCCTCAAAGTCTCAAAGAAATTTATTGAGTTTTAAAGATATCCGACGGAATGGATATCATGTTGAGACTATAGAAGATAATGGTCATGAATATTTGGGTATCACAAATATGACCTCCGGTAATAAGGTTTTGTTGGAAAAACTACCATCTCTATCCTCTGGCCTATATTATGCAAAAATAAATGCTATTGAAACGCATCATTTAGTAAACCAGAAGTTTACTAATCCCGTTACTTTTAAAGTTTGGCATGACCGTTTGGGTCATCCGGGATTAATTATGATGCGAAAAATTATTGAAATAACGCACGGTCATCCTTTGAAAAATCAAAGGATTTTGACTTCTGATAAACTTTCATGTGCTGCATGTTCCAAAGGGAAATTGATTATAAAACCATCACCATTGAAATGTAGGAGCTGAAAGTCCTACATTTCTAGAACGGATTCATGGAGACATATGTGGACCGATTAGTCCACCATGTGGGCAATTTAAATATTTTATGGTCTTGATTGATGCATCGACCCGATGGTCGCATGTTTGTTTATTATCAACTCGCAACCTGGCGTTTGCGAGATTACTTGCCCAAATAATTCGCTTAAGAGCGTAATTTCCTGATTATCCTATTAAGCGAATCCGTCTAGACAATGCTGGTGAATTTTCTTCGCGTGCATTTGATTCTTATTGCATGTCGATTGGAATAATTGTTGAACATCCTGTAGCTCATGTTCACACACAGAATGGTCTAGCTGAATCATTTATTAAAAGGCTGTAATTAATTGCTAGACCATTATTGATGAAAACAAATCTCCCTACAGCAGTCTGGGGACATGCAATTTTGCATGCTGCAGCACTTGTGCGTTTAAGGTCATCGAATTATCATAAATTTTCTCTCATACAATTGGCTTTTGGTTCAGAGCCAAATATTTCTTATTTGAGAATTTTTGGGTGTGCTGTATATGTCCCAATTGAACCACCCCAACGGACAAAAATGGGTTCGCAGAGAAGATTGGGGATATATGTTGGGTATGACTCCCCGTCCATTATAAGGTATCTTGAACCTTTGACGGTGGATGTATTTACAGCAAGATTTGCTGATTGCCATTTTGATGAAAATTTGTTTCCCAAATTAGGGGGAGAGAATAAATGGCATAAGATTGAACTTGCGTGGAAAACATCTTTGAATCATTTAGATCCACGCACAAATATAAGTGAACTTGAAGTTCAAAAGATTATACATTTGCAACAAATTGCAAATCAACTGCCAGATTCTTTTGCTGACTCTAGCAGAGTCACTAAATCGCATCTTCCAGCTATAGATGCTCCTATACGGATAGAAGTTCCTGAAGGACAGAAAGTTAATCCTATAGCTTTCGAATCAAAAACACGTCAGAAGCGTGGCCGACCCCTTGGTTCCAAAAATAAAAATCCTCGAAAGAAAAGAGGAACAAATGATCCAGAAGATCATATTGATGAAACAGAAAAGGAAAACCAAGGGACAACTGATGAAAAGATTCCAACTACAAATGATAATGAGAATTCTGAAATCTCATTAATTATTCCAGTTCGAATCAAAGTTGGGATCGAAAAAGTTGTTATTGATAATGCTTTTGCATACAACGTAGCCCTTGATATTTTCAAGGATAATGAGGATTTAGATCCTTTATCAGTTGAAGAATGTCGGCATAGAATTGATTGGCCTCAATGGAAAGATGCATTCAATCGGAGTTAAATTCGCTTGCGAAGCGAGAAGTTTTTGGACCTGTAGTCCAAACGCCAAAGGATGTAAAACCTGTTGGCTATAAATGGGTGTTTGTGCGAAAACGAAATGAGAATAATGAAGTCGTAAAATATAAAGCACGACTCGTCGCACAAGGCTTTTCGCAAAAGCCAGGAATTGATTATGATCAAACTTATTCACCCGTTATTGATGCTATTACACTCCGATATCTATAAGTATGGCAGTTCATGAAAAGGTGGACATGCGTCTAATGGATGTTATTACAGCTTATCTTTATGGAAGCCTTGAAAATGAAATTTATATGAAAATCCCTGAAGGATTCAAATTACCAAAGGCTTCTAAAGGCCCTCATGAAAATTATTCTATCAAATTACAGAAATCATTATATGGGCTTAAACAGTCTGGACGCATGTGGTACAATCGCCTTAGTGAATTCTTTTGAATTCAGGATATAAAATGACCAAATCTGTCCATGTGTTTTTATTAAGAAAACAGATTTTGGTTTTGTGATTCTTGCTATATATGTTGACGATATCAATCTAATAGGAACTCCAGAAGAGCTTCGAGAAGCTATAGATTGTTTGAAACGAGAATTTGAAGTCAAAGATTTGGAAAAAAAGTTTTGTCTCGGACTTCAAATTGAACATATGAAAGATGGAATTTTTGTTCATCAGTCAACATATACAGCTAAAGTTTAAAATTTTTCATGGATAAAGCATATCCATTGAGTATTCCAATGGTCGTGAGGTCGCTAGATATAAATAGACATATTTAGACCTCGAGAAAATGATGAAAAATACTTGGTCCTGAAGTACCATATTTGAGTGCTATTGGTGCACTGATGTATCTTGCAAATAATACTAGACCGGATATAGCATTTGCTATAAATCTATTAGCAAGATTTAGTTCTTCACCAACACGACGACATTGGAATGGAATTAAACACGTCCTGAGATACCTCCAAGGGACAATTGACCTCGGATTATTTTATTCAAATGTAAATGATCCAGAACTGATTGGATATGCAGATGCGGGTTATCTTTCGGATCCGCAAGGCACGTTCTCAAAATGGCTATTTATTTACATATGGTAATACTGCTATATCATGGCGCTCCACGAAGCAAACAATAGCAGCAACTTCTTCTAATCATGCTGAAATAGCCATTCATGAAGCAAGTCGAGAATGTGTATGGTTGAGGTCAATGATACATTATATTAGAGATAATTGTGGTTTATCCTCCAGAAGAGGGATTCCAACTCCTCTATATGAAGATAATGTAGCTTGTATAGCTCAATTAAAGGGATGATATATTAAGGGAGATAAGACGAAACACATTTCACCTAAATTCTTCTTTACTCATGAACTTCAAAAGAACGGTGAAATTGATGTGCTTCAAATTCGATCAAGTGATAATCTTGCAGATATATTCACTAAATCTCTTCCGACAGCAACCTTTGAAAAATTGAGATATAAAATTGGTCTGCGTCGATTTAAAGATTTCAAGAAATCATCTAATCAGGGGGAGAAATCTACACATGAAGAATAGTGTACTCTTTTTCCTTCACTAGATTTTTTTCCCACTGGGTTTTTATCTAGTAAGGTTTTAACGAGGCATATTCTTTATGTAATGAACATCCAAGGGGGAATGTTATGAATCCCGAAGATTCATTAACTTAATGGATGTCCATCATCCCAGAAAATTACGTAAGGCATGATGAATCATGGATGTCTGAGCTGCATTCCGCTTCAATTTCCAGTAGATTGAAAGAAAAAGGATGAAGGATATTGTCATTTCTCAGTAGAAGATAAAATGGCATCCGTTATAACATGCCACATTAATTCCATATACATGTAGGGTATGGTGGTCAGCAATGAATACTATATATATATATATATATATATATATATATATATATATATATGTATATAAGAGTGGGTAGTCCACTCAATTAGTGGAGTCATTAAAATATAGTAGCACTACCCTATGTATCTCTATATAAGGGGACTTCTCCTCTCTTTGTTGAATTATCCCCTTCAATAAATTTCTTCCCGAGACTCTCTCAACTCTCTCTCTCTATCCTCTCTCTCTCCCCTTATATACTTATATATATATATACAACATCTATTGCCATAATATATTGATTATATTATATATAATTAATTTTATAACACAACCGTTATTAAATTACATTATTGAGATAAAAAAAATTAAATTAATTTTTTTAATATCTCAAATTTATAATATTTCAAAATTATAAATAAATATTACTATCAAATTGAATTTTATTATTAATTTATAATTAAATTTAAACATTAATATAATACAAAATATGTATAAAAAAAAGAAAATTTATTTTTGTGACATGACAAGTCTAATGCCAACCAAATTCAAAGCAAAAATAGTACTCTAAAAAGTTGATATTTGTCTCGTTGAAAAGACGTTTATCATGTGATATATATATATATACACGCATATAATTTTACTTATTTATTTTGCCTGACTTACTAATTAAGGTTTCTAATTCATGGATTTGTGTATATATATAAGGACATGGATTTGTGTGTGTTTGGTTTGAAAATTTTGAGCAAAAATTGACTTTCCTAATATTTACATAAAATTATTTTCTTTCTTTTTTTTCATATAAAAAAATGAAAATAAAATTGGATAAAATATAAAATATTTAACATACGACTTTTCTTGATTATAGGTCGTGGAATCCAATTATCTGTATTGGGACTTAATGTTATTTTGTTATTTAGCGCGTTCTCCTCGTGTTTTTTTTTTTCAAATATTATTAAAATTTTGTTATGATTTATTTAATCTTTTCATCTCCTGAGCTAACGAATTAATGTTGTATACATTGGGGGGCAATATATTTTTTTAATATTAATTTATTGAACGTTTTCAGTAAGTTAAATTTAGAAACTAATGTGTTAGTGTAGATGGCTTCCACGTGTACTTAGTTGGCTAAGTCAAGTTACAGACTTTATGCATAAGCTTTACTAGGAGAAACAGTCAAAACCAAAACTTAATTAAGGGCAGAGTATATATACATATATACATATATACATATACATATATATATATATATATATATATATATATATATTATGGATATAAATATAATAATATGTTGTATGACGAACATGAGAATTTAAATTTAGTCATTTGTAGTCATTAATTATTATATATATTAATCACACGAGTTAACAGAGTTAAATTTTTTTAATAATATTTTGAGTTTGAATTTTATGTATTAAAAATATATGTAATGAAATTTTTTTATGAGTCTAAAAGAATTTAAATTAGTTTATTTAAATTTGGATCAAAGTGATTAACGAGCTTAATAAATTATATTATATATATATATATATATATATATATATATATATAGGGTAAAATGACGCAATAAATATTGACGAAATTTATGTAAAAGGTAGTTGACTAAATTTTGAGATTGTCGAGGAGACGTAAAACAAGGTTTGTATATATATTATTATTAAAAAAATCAAATTTCTACTCTAAAATATTTTAAATGAAATAATAGTCACTTTTAATATTTTTAATATTTTTGAGTTAGAATTTTATATATTAAAAAAATAAGTGTAAACAAAATTTCTAATAAAATTAAACATGATTACAAGGTTAAAGTAGACTAATAAAAAGTATATATTTTTTAAAAAATATATATAAATTAAATGCCTCTCAAATCGTTATACAAAGGGTCCATATTTATTAATGGTGAATGTATATAATATATATATATATATATGAGTGTATGTAACTTGGAGAAGAAGTCCAGCAAAGAAAGACCGGGTACATCATGATCATTTATATGCAAAAACAAAAAGAATAAAGACAATAAACTTCGCACGTAATTTTGTTTTTTTTATTTTAATTTGTGTAAATTTTACTTATAATTTAATTTTTAAAATGATTAAAAGAGAATTTTTAAAATATGTATATTTTTTCATTTATTTAGAATAAAATTTTAATTACCTATATATATATATATATATATATATATATATATATATATATATAAATGGAAACCTGTCTGCCTTTCTTATTTCATTTCTCCTCTGTTTCCTTCCGTCTCCTTCTTCTCTCCTTCCTTAGAACTTCTCTCAATCCAAAAAGTGAAATTATCAGCAAAAAGGAGAAAGGAAATTCAAAGAGATCACTGAGTGATAGATGGGCAACTGTTGGCCTAAACCTGAAGATAGCCTTCCAATCACTCACAAACCACCCAGTCCAGGTAATATTATATATATAGTTTTCAAATTAGGTTCTGAATTTTTCAAATTTTGATTTTGCCGCTGGAAAATTCAATTTAATTTGGTAATATGTATACGAATTGATGAAATTGATTCGGTAATCTGTATACGTACTGCAGAGTCAAAGCCGGTCAAGGATCGGAACAACAAAATTAGTCACGAGAATGATTCCGCCGGTGGCCGCGGCGGAGGAAGCGATCGTCAGCAGCGGGAGGCGGCGGCGAGGGCGAGGGCGAGGGCGAGGGCGAGGGCGAGTGATAATTGTGATGAAGGAATTGGAGGAGAAATAAGTGAAGGTAGTAATAATAATAATGGGAGAATCATAACTCCGAATTTGAAGATGTTTACATTTGGAGAGCTGAGAAGTGCGACCAGAAATTTCAGGCCGGATACGGTGGTAGGCGAAGGCGGTTTCGGTAGGGTTTTTAAAGGCTGGGTTGATGAGAAAACTTATGCTCCCTCCAGAGTTGGTGTTGGAATTCCTGTTGCCGTTAAGAAATCTAATCCTGATAGTGAACAAGGACTCAAAGAATGGCAGGTAATTCCTTCGTTAATTCAAATATTCTCAAATCATCATAATTTCTTCTTCAATTTCAGTTTATATTTCCATCTCATACATGTATATGGTATTTATTTGTTGAGATATATATTTAAGTCAAAATAATATTAAATTTGTTTAATATATAATAATTTCAAATACTCTGTTAGTACGAGGGTATTTTAAAATTTGCTTAAAAACAAAACCATTTCTTTCCCCATATTAGAGATCATAATGAGCAGTTCCATGTGTTTCTATATCTTTGCTTGCCTAACATTTTACTGAGGAATTTCTGTTTTTGAAACATTTAGAGCAAAAAGGGGTTTTTGTGGGCTGACTTCTTTACAATCGTCAGAGAATTAAATCCATAGCTGAATAAATTGATTGGGATAAACGGAGTTGACTTCTTCATTTCATTTAAGCACATAGCTGGCGACCAACTTGATTATATATATATATATTACAATTAATTAATACTGAAACCACTAAACTTGTCTCTTTATCAGTCTGAACGTCTGAACACATACATACATGTAACAATTTTTATTTATTTTTTGTTTATTGTCTAACTTTTTATTATTATTATTATTATTATGTTCACTTCTGTTCATACTAGAATTCCTTAATCGCCATCTTCTTGCTGTACAGTGTGTTTGAAAATTGGATGACTTTAGGGAAAGTCAGTTCGGCACATGTATTGACTTCACATACACATAAATCCATACATATATATTTATATAATATATGTATATGTGACTGTATGAAATCAAAATTGACTTGTTCATTTCTTGAGTCTCAAGACCATAATACATAAATGGAGGAAATTGGAAGTATTTATTGTTGTGAATGGTCAAAAATTGGTTATAAAATATTCTAGTTTAATTGTTTAAAATTTGGAGTAAAATATTTTTAAAAAAAAAAATTATAAGGGTTTGAAAAGAAAAACATCAATAAATACATCTTGATTTTTTATTAAAAAATGAGGTATATATAAATGGAGGTTGATTGATTAAACATATTGTTATTCTCATGCATGGATTTAATAAATTATTCACTTGTTTTGTGCAGGCAGAAGTAAAATTTTTGGGGAAATTCAGTCATCCAAATCTTGTAAAGCTGCTTGGCTATTGTTGGGAGGACAAGGAATTCCTTCTCGTCTATGAGTACATGCAAAAGGGAAGCTTAGAGAGTCATCTTTTCAGAAGTAAGCAAAACACATGCTCTCTCTCTCTCTCTCTCTCTCTCTCTCTCTGTGTACATCTATATATATATATATATATACACAGACGTATTAGTGTGAGAAAAATTAAAATTGGTTAATAATTAATATTAATAATGTGTGTATTCAAATTAAATTAAGCAGAGGGTGCTGAAACACTGCCGTGGGAAATACGTATAAAAATAGCAATTGAAGCAGCAAGAGGACTTGCTTTCTTGCATACCAAGGAAAAACAAGTCATTTATAGAGATTTCAAGGCTGCTAATATTTTACTTGACGGGGTAACTCCCTCACTCTATCTACATATATATATATATATATATCTTGCTTATAAATATTTTTTAAAAAAAAAAATTGAGGTTTTTTTTTTCTAATTAATTTATACATTTTTACTATTTTACTTATTGTTATTGAATTTCAGGAATACAATGCAAAACTATCGGATTTCGGATTGGCTAAATTAGGTCCTGATAATGGCAACTCTCATGTCACGACAAGAGTAGTCGGCACTTATGGCTATGCTGCTCCTGAATATATGGCTACCGGTTAGTGTGTGTGTATATATATATATATATCCCTTTATTTATAAATATATAATATAAAAAGAATTTATTAAAAAAATATTATAAAAATAAATACTCCACGTCTGTTTTTCGCTTCAGTTGACTTTGTTGATAATCAAATTGAAACCCCCAACCACACGGTACACGCCTTCGAATAAAGAGTAATTATTACCGTGCGAACACCTTCACAGAACTTTCCCGCCAAAGACATTTTATTTCCCTTTTTTGCCCCTGATTATACTCTCACTT